>CM076578.1:876906040-877506040 GCA_034641835.2 Pinus albicaulis
TCAAGCCTGTGAGAAGAACTGCTCACGAAAACCAATTGTTGGGAATAATGCGAGAGAGGTGAATCGGTATTCTGACATATTCAAAACTTCAACGATGTCGTATATACGCGCTTCCCATTCTCATACAAAACGAGCGTATATACAGCCCACATATTGCGAGAACCAATTTGAGTGCGCATACGCGCTTTATTTTAGCGAGAAGTCGCGTATATCTTTAGCTTCCTCTTGCGACCAGCGTATGGTTCTTGATTTTGGAATGTTGCATTTCTTCAGAACGGATACTTCACACAGATTTAACCCTTCACTTCAGACAGATGTTCGCCTCTTCTTGGATCTAATCATTCCATAAACAGATCTAGCAAATACAAGCACATTTCAGATCTAGATCCCCTTCTTCATCATTGGTGCATCATACACTCAGATTTATCATTCAAGTGTAACCCTTTCCATTCAGATCTACTTCAGAGAGAAGTATTCATTCAAGCTCAGACATCTTGCACCCACACTCATCATTTGCACAATGAATTTCTTCTCCTTATATAGGTTTACCCTTTTTCAATACCATGAGCCCCTTTTCTTTTTAATACCATGAGCCAAAACCACATTATATTCGATGGTATTCCTGGACGGGGTCAATTAGGCGAATCATTACCCAATACAATGGGTCAATACCATGGTGGTTACCCCTGGTTTTGCACTTTTTGAGCGCTTTTACCCATACGCGACTTGGCACGTTCTTTTCTGCGTGCATACGCGACTTCCCCTAGACATATCCGCGTATACCTAGAGACATACTCTTTTTCATCATAGAATTAGCACATGCTGAATTCCTTTCTTCATTGCCTTCTGTTCACACTGTAGATACATCAGATTTCCTTCATCAAGGACATATTCTATCAAGCACAACTTCATCCAGTAAGTTGTCATTATCTTCATCAAGAGGGTTGCCTTTCAAGGACAACACTTATCATCATATTGCTAACAAACATCATTTACCAAGTCCATTACGTCAAGAATAGCTTCATCAGGTGGATTGCCATCAAGGACAACACATGCCACCAATCTCATGTCTTCATCTTCATTCAGTGGGTTGCCATCAAGGACAACACTCTGCATCATATTTCCAACAAACAGGACAATAAGCTCCAAAGGCACATGGCCATGCACTATTTTACTAGAAACAGGATTTCTCAAGTCAGGATTAGGCATTTGAAGAATAAATTGAGGAAAACCCTAATTAGGCAAAAGAAGAAGGACAAACTTGATTTATTGGTTGAGGCCTCTCTCATTTCCTAACACATCATATTCTGAATCCAAGGGGAAATTTTGAACAAGTTTTGAAGAAATTTTTGAAATTTTGTGGTTTTTGGCTAAAACAAAAAAATGCAGACAGCCAAAAGCGCAGTGCCTTGGCGTTGTGCTTTTCCCTCAGAGCTCAAAATCACCTACATCAATGGATAGCTTATGACCTGCATATATCATCTATCAAGTTTTTTTTCCATGTTAGCATTATGGTTGGGAGAAAAGTGCAAAAAACATGCTAAAAGACCACTTTTTGCCACCATTTTCACCCAGGCGCTGCATTTTTGGAGTAACCTTGGGAGAATGCATTTTTCTCGGCCTTGGAGAGGCTATTTTTCTTGCTTAAGGACTCTATGGACAACTAGATATCCTAATATTTCCAATGGTACCTTCATATCAACATTTGGAGCATAGGAAGGCAGTCAAAAGTGCCCTACAACTTGGCGTTGCGCTTTTTCATGATGGCGTTGCGCTTTTCCCTAGAAGTCAAGTTTTTGAGTTTTTTCAGTCGAAATCGGTTCCCAATGATGTAATTTCTCTTGTTTTGAGTTGAAATGATATATATGAATGTAATTAGTCTTGTTTAATTTAATTATGATGTAATTATGAAGGTCATTAATGATGTATAGGTCAGTCAAATGCTAAAAGGAGAGTTTGTATCAACCTCCCTAGTCTTAGGTTTGGTTGGAGAAATTTGTGTAAATTGTTCCTATCTTGAGGGATTCGACCCTTGAGAGAGGGGAAGACGTTTTTTGTCTATATGTATATAGTTTTCAGTCAGATTCAAGGTTTGACATCATAGATTAGAAGGCTTGGAGCTTTGTGTATAGCTGATATTTACATAAATACAAGGCTAGTTACAGCTATTATATAGGGATTCATGTGCTATTATTTCATGGCAGTGTTTTCCTTCTACAATTATTTTTTATTAATGATTAGTTCATCTTCTTTCCATATCTATGCTTTCAGTAATCTTCCTATAAGATGTTAAACAAAATTCTTTAAGCTTATGCTCTGTTTTGGTAGGAATTTCATGTATATGTTGTTCATCTTCTGATAAATGAACTCATGCTTTTCATGCTCATTTTGAACCTTTACTTTTCCACCCTACACTAATATTGACAACCTTAAAGTTCCACTGAAAATATTTCTCATGCCCCTTTGTATCCCTTCAACTGAAATCTTTTAGATATGACCTGGTTTCCTTGGCCTCTCTTCCTGATCCAGATAAAACCCTAAATTTGAAAACCCTATAGCTAAGACCTAGCCTAATATATTTTACCCTTCTTCAGTCATATTTTGGCTCTAAGATCACAAAGAGATCCCTCTACTATTTGGTAGGGCTCGCTACCAAATCCTAAGTGGTTTGAGTTTACCTCCGTCGGTTTCCATTCTCAGCCTTGGGACACTGTGGAGGATAAAAATTTTGGTGTCTTTGTTGGGGATCGAAAGATTACATATTCCCTGGGATTTCACGAAAAATTCATTGAGATCTATGCATTTGGGTGAAAGGACCTAGTTTTCAAGAATGTTGATTCACATTTGCAGAGCCAAAGTGCAGTTTTCAGAACTGGCTCCTAAGAATAAGTTCACAAGATAAAACCCTGACCCTAATCCACCATCTTTGGTTGAAGACCCAGAGAGGATTCTGAAGAAATAGAGATCACAACTCCAGAAATTTGACTCAAGTTCAACATCACTGGTAGGATCTATTTCACTTCCTACTGATTTGACTATTCTACAAGATTTATCTTTCGACATCAAGTTTGAGCTTTCATTTTTCAGAACTAAATTTGAAACTTCACTTTCAGAAATAATATATGATCCTGTAAAAATTTAATTGAGTCCACAATATTTAGAGTCTGCATCTGAAACTTATAGGAAGGATTGGTCATAATTCCACAAGCTTCAACATTTATCCAATAACTTGCAGTACACCTCTGAGAAAACTTATATTTAGTATCAGCAAGAAAGTTTGTTTTCTGCATCATCCTTACCTTCATCATCTCATTCAGCTACTGCAACATCTTCCACACCTTATTCATCACTTCCTCCAAAAACACATCCTCAAACAACACCTCCTATTGTTACCCCTACACCACCATTTGCAGCATTCATGGCGATATTTGGCCCTTTAATATTACCTGTCCAACTCATTGCTTTACCTCAAGGGTATGGTCAAAGGCTCCCTCTGTTTGATGGGACAACAGAGGTTACAGCCCTACAACATATGGTGAAGGTCATTGATTTCATCAATCTTGAAGAGATCATCAACGATGATGCAAAGATGAGGGTAATTGCCCAAAGTTTTTCAGGAGATGTGAAGATATGGTTTCTTAATCTAACTCCAAATTCAGTTGCAAATCCACAAAATTTGACTGATTTTTTTTATCCAAATGGGAAGAAAAGAAGAATCCACTTTAGATTATTGCTAAGTATGATGCTTTGAGAAGACATCCCAATGAGTCTGTGCAATATTTCTCTACCCACTTCAACAAGATCTATAATTCAATTCAAAATGACATCAAGCCTCCTCCTGGCTTGGATTTGCTACATTATCTGGATGCCTTCTATCCCAACATGGCTTATCAAATGAGGGAAAGAAGTCCTAAAACTCTCGAAGAGATGCAGAGAAATGCAATGAGTGTGGAGGCGAATTTGATGATTAAGAAATAAAAAATGAAGACAGAAAGTAGGGTAACAATTAAAGAGGAGACATCTACTTATTCAGATGGTAATTTTCTCTTTGATTAGAAATATGGAGAAAATTATGGATAGGATGACAGTATGGGATAGGCAATCATAAAATCAGATCTAGAATCCTAATTTCTTAGGACAACAACAGTAGCAACCTCAACTCAGAATCAAGCAAAGAGAGCTGAGAGGTAAGGATCAGCAAGCACAATAACAAAATAGCTACATTATCTGGATGCCTTCTATCCCAACATGGCTTATCAAATGAGGGAAAGAAGTCCTAAAACTCTCGAAGAGATGCAGAGAAATGCAATGAGTGTGGAGGCGAATTTGATGATTAAGAAATAAAAAATGAAGACAGAAAGTAGGGTAACAATTAAAGAGGAGACATCTACTTATTCAGATGGTAATTTTCTCTTTGATTAGAAATATGGAGAAAATTATGGATAGGATGACAGTATGGGATAGGCAATCATAAAATCAGATCTAGAATCCTAATTTCTTAGGACAACAACAGTAGCAACCTCAACTCAGAATCAAGCAAAGAGAGCTGAGAGGTAAGGATCAGCAAGCACAATAACAAAATACAACACCACTTCAGCAAAACTATGCTTAGGAAGCTGAGGAATAAGGAGAGATTCTTGAATAGAATCATCTTTTCGATAATGATGGGCAGCCTATTTTCTTAACCGAAGATGAAGAATACACTCAAGAACTTGAGGATGATCAATCTCATGATCATAAATTTGTTCCTTCAAATGATGATATGATAGTAGCAGAAACAGAAGATTATCATAGAGGTTTCCAAAATACCCTTAGATGTATGCAAAGAAAATATACTTTGAGGAACATAAACATGCCTATCACTTCAAATCAAAAGAGGCTAAATTCTCCAAAGGATACTCAACCCCAAAAACTGACCTCTACAAATCAGCAAAAAGACAAGGAACTTTCAACTTGGAAGTTTCATTCTCTAAACTAAATAGATTGGGATATTTCTCTAGCTATTTGGAGTGGCATCCTTCCTTTCGGACTATTATGTGGTGGGAATCTCTTTATTTGACCCACAGTTTGGGTTTCCTTATCTTTCTTTGGATTTCTGGTTGATGCCTCTTTGTTCTTCTTCAAGTTAGTAGAAACAAGTTTACATTCCTTTAACTGAATTTTGAAAGAATGATCAGTATAAGTTTCACTTAGCTAAGATGCTCAAATTCGACCAAACATCTAATATGGTCAATGTTAGCGATGATCACCATGAGTTTTTTTTTGGCCTAATCGTAGAAAAAAACTTACCTGATAGTGAGGTCCCACCATTCTACCTCAGCCTTAGAGTTCATGATTTTATCCTACACAATGCCATGTTAGACTCCGGAGCATCTCACAATCTCATGCCGAAATCTATAATGGACAAGTTGGGATTATATATTACTCGCCCACATCGCGACCTTTACTCCTTTGATTCAAGTAGAGTGAGGTGTCTTGGTCTCATTAAAGACCTGGTAGTGTCTCTTGATTAGATTCCCCAAAAGAATGTCTTGATGGATGTGGTTGTGGCTGATATTCCTCCAAGGTACGGGATGTTGCTCTCACGATCATGGGGAGCAAAGCTGAAAGGAACTTTGTAGCTCGATTTCTCTTATGCTACTATACCGGTGTTTGGTCAGCTAATAAAATTATACCACTAAAAAGAGATGAAGTATATGATTAGCAGCAAAGAGAAACCGAATAATCACCCTATACACTCTGTACATACCGACTTAGAGTCTTTTATTTTGTTTAATGATGATAGTCCAGTTGATATAGATAGTCATCTAGTAGAGAATGAGGGACTTTTAGAATTTTCATGTAGTGTTGGGGAAGTTTTCAATGCAAAAAATACGGAACAGAAAGAGATTGATTTGCAGCCAAGTTCATTAGTTGAGCAGCCAATAGAATCAGAGAAAGAAACAGAGATTGTTGAGACAGCAGATCAACAAACAAAAAATAAAGATCAGTCGTACAAATTTGAGCTTCCGGATGAGGAAAAGTGTCTTTGGACTATGGATTTTGACGGAGCCATGAGAAAAGAAGGAGTTGGAATAGGAATTTGGATTCATAGCCCAATGAATCAATCAGGCAATATTCCTCCAAATGTCAGGTGTTTTTCATGTAAACTTGGTTTCAATTGTTCAAATAATGAAGGTGAATACGAAGCATTGATTGTCGGGCTTAAGATGCTTAGGAAGTTAGGAGCTCAAAAGATTTCAGTTTATGGCGACTTTGAGTTGATTATAAAATAGGTAAAAGGGGAATACTAGGCCAAAAATTCAAGGATGCGAGCATATCACAATGTTGCCTTAGATATTCTCAAACCTTTTTATGAATATACTCTATCCGTGATTCCTAGAAACCAGAATTGTATTGTTGACTCTCTTGCTACTGTAGCAAGCATGTTTAGAATTTCGATACATCCCAGCAGGAAATATGAAATTAATGTTAAGAATCACCCTGTTGTTCCAAATAACCTTCGGCATTGGAAAGTGTTTCAAGATGAAAAGCAACTTAACGATTTTCTGCAAATGGTGGAAGAGTTCGCCACTTATCATATTGATGATGTTTTTTATGATCATGGAATTAATGCCACATAATTAGAAGTCTTACAAATGAAGAAAAATTCCATTCCAAGAGGTCTTGTACCTTTGGAAGATTTATTCGATCAAGATGATGTCACAAAGAAACCGACAATGGTCCCTACTGAAGCGAGAGTTGAATATATCAACATTCGCACAGCTGAGAAGCCCAAGATGGTGAAGTTGTCTAAATCCTTAACTTCGGAAATGAAAGGTAAATACAAAACACTTTTGGCTGAGTTTTCAAATGTGTTTGTGTGGGATTATTCAGATTTGAAGGTTTATGATAAAATTATAAATTCAACACATGATTCCTATCAAGCCTAGTCAGAAGCCTTTTCACCAAAAGCTCAGGAGGATTAATCTGAGATTGCTGCCATCAATAGAGAAAGAGTTAAACATGTTGTATAAGGCTGGTATCATTATCCATCTTTTCTTTTCTAATTATATGTGAAATTTGGTTCCAGTTAGAAAAAAGACAGGCGAAATTCGTTTATGCATCGATTTTCGGAATTTGAACAAATTGTCCTTGAAGCAAAATTATCCTCTCCCTAAGATGGACCAAATCTTACAGAGGGTAGTTGGTGCCTCTAGAATGTCTTTTTTGATGGGTACTCAGGATACAATCATATTTTAATGCATCCATATGACTATGAGAAGATAGCTTTTACGACACCGTGGGGTACTTTTATGTATGCCAAGATCCCTTTTGGGCTGAAAAATGCAGGAGCCACATTTCAGCAAGAGATGGATATCGCTTTTGAAAATGAAAAGGATGTATTTTTGGTTATTTATCTTGATGATTTGACATTTTTCTCTCAAACATATGAAGGTCACTTGCATCATTTGAGGATTTTTTTCCAAAGTTTTAGGAAATTCAGTATTTTACTGAATCCAAAGAATAGTTTGTTTGCTATGGAGGAAGGTAAGTTACTTTGGAATTTCATATCAAAGGATGGCATCTGCATAGATCCTTCCAGAATTAAAGCAATCCATCAGTTATATTTTCCAAGAAAAAGAAGGAAATCCAATCCTTTAATGGTAAGATTAACTTTTTGAGGATGTTTATTCCTAATCTCGGTGATCATTTATGGAGATAACTAATATGCTAAAGAAGGACAGTGAGGCAAATTGGTCTGAAGATGCTAAGAATTCTTTCAATTCAATCAAGTTTTCTTTGTCATGTGGACCAATTATGATCAGCCCAGATTATACTATGGATTTCATTATTTTTTCATTTTCTTTTGAGCACACATTGGTTGTTGTACTAATGTAGAAGAAGGACCTTAAAACAGAACAACCAATTGCATTTTTCAGTAGAACCATAAGGGATGCAGCACTAATGTATAACATCATTGAGAAACATACCTTGAAACTTGTGAAAGCTTTGAATGATTTGCGAGTGTACATACTTCACTCGCATATCATTACCTATGTTCCAAATGCAGCAATAAAAGGTGTTTTGATGTAGCCTGATCTTGAAGGTAGGCGCGGAAAATGGATTGATGCAATGTTGGAGTATGATCTTGAAATTAAGCCAACGAAGTTGATCAAGGGACAGGGTTTGGAGAAGCTTATGGTAGAATCCAATTTTCATGCTCGCGACATCAATATCATCGTTACAGTTTCTGATGAAGAAGTGGTTGATTCCACACCTCAGGTATCATAGATTATCACTTCATCTCCTTGGTATTCCAACATTTTTTATGTACTTCAACATTTGAATCCTCCGTCAGAAGTGTGAAAGAGTAAGAGTAGGTCATTAAAGATGAAAGCTTTGAAGTAATGTATTCTTAATGATGCATTATTTTGGAAAGATCTGGGTGGAGTCTTGTTGAATTGTTGAGTTGAAAGCGAGGCAAAGGAGGTAATGAATCAATTTCACAAGGGAGATTGTGGTGGTCATCTCTTTTGGAAGACCATAGAAAATAAGATATTTAGGGCTGGATTTAATTGGCAGAGTTTATTTTCAGATGTTTCCAAAACTATCATGAGCTGCCATGAATGTCATATTTTTCAGGGAAAAAGGAATTTGTTACCTCTGCCCTTGCAACACATTTCAATTCAAGCACCTTTTCAGTAATGGGGTCTTGATTTTATCAGTGAGATTCACCTTTCATCTTCAACTCATCACAAGTGGATCTTGACAACAACCGATTATTTTACAAAATGGATCGAAGCTATTCCCACCAGGCAGCCCACTAATGCGGTAATCATTCAGTTTATTGAGTCTAATCTTTTTTCACGGTTTGGCTGTCCATAGAAAATAATCACAGATAATGCAAATAATTTTAAATCCAAGAGAATTATTTATTTATGTGACAAATATCAGATAATGCTTGGGCACTTAACATCATATTACCCGCAAGGTAATGGGCTCGCTAAATTTTCCAATAAATCATTAGTAAACATCCTCAAAAAGTTGTTGGAAGAAAATAAGAAGAATTGGCACAAGAATTTGATCAATGCTCTGTGGGTGAACAAATTAAGCACTAAGAAGTCCATAGGTATGTCACATTTTTAGTTGGTATACGGAGTGGACACTATTTTTCTGACTTCTATGTTGTCTTGGTCATGAAAAATTTGTAGGAAGTAGATAGTGAGCCCAATGAAATTCAATGGAGAATCAATCAGATGATTCATTTGCAGCAATCCTGAGAGGAAGCATTTCAGAATACCACAAAGCTTTAAGAGAAGATCAAAAAGATATATGACAGAAAAACAAAGGCAGATGATTTCAGTGTGGGATATATTGTTCTCCGATGGGATGCCTGGAATGAGGAAAAACGAAAGCACGGCAGGTTTGAAAATTTAGGGAAAGGACCACACATAATTTTTTCTTTCAAAGGAAATAATTCCTTTGTGTTGGAAGAACTTGATGGACAAGATTTTTCGGGAGGACCAGTCAATGGTAGGCTCCTCAAGCACTACCTCACTTGATTTTTCAGAATATTCTCATTTTCATTGTACATGCCAGTTTATTTTGCTGCCAAAGTGTGAAGGAGTTGTAATGGAAGCCTCAAGCCCGAGGTGAAGGCCATAAGGTTTATTTGATTAGTTGTTGTTTCAAAGATTCTGTAATTCATTTTAGTTTATCGAGTCATTTTAGTTTCGAGTCTTGATTTTTATTTTTTACTCTATGCCCAATGGATAAGGCTACTTGGTCTATGGTATTCTTGACACCTCCTAAGGAGCTGACATCCCTAGATGGAGTCAATGTTAGTGTCTATCAGTCTTATCAGTCACCAGTGATCAAATTACGCTCTTTCATATGGTTGATAGGGTCCTAGGGAAAAATTTTATAGTTTCAATAGGTTTTCAAATAAAAATTTGATCATTGGTTAGTCTACCTAAGTCATTACTACTCCTTTCATTCTCATGGTCAATAAACATCATCATCGTCAGGCCATTGGTCTTTGAAAGAGTGTCTTGGTCATCTTAGTCATCATTCTGCTTATCTTTCCACGAAGTGTCATCATTAGGTCATATTGTCAAAATTCATGTAAATAGGTCATGTCATCATCAAAATCACCATTAAAAGGAGTAGTGATAGGGACAAGTGTTCAATAATGATCTCTAAAGTGAATTTTTATCATTATTAAGATGTAAACATATGTAATAAGGTTTGACAGTTGCATTATACAAGCAATTAAGTCAATTGGTGAAAAGACAAGGTGGGGCCACATCACCACCAAAGAGAAAAATCGACTTCTAGCCATTTAAAAGACCAAAAAAGAAAACAATTTGCTCATTCTACCCTCATGATACATCATTCTGTCATAAAGGAGTTTTCCACCCTCTAAAACTCAGTTTATTTCCTTGGAAAGCTGAATTTCCTTGTTGTGCTACGCTTTTCTCTTGCTGCACTGCGCTTTTCTCAGCCTTGCTGCGTTTTTATTCAAAAATCTCTATTCTCAAAACTTTTATTCATCAAGTATAGGTTCTATCTCATCAGCTACAAGTAATTAGGTCATCATCTACCTCTCTTTAACTTCATTTCATGCTTGGAAGCTCAGAAATCACCCTCTCCTAGGGTTTGCTACATTTTTGGTCAAATAAGTCTCTTTGGTCTATTTGCTGAGAAAAACTCTGAAATTAATGCTCATACACCCTTCCTCACCTTCCATACACCTTCCATGACACTTCCCATCATCCCTTACCCTCATTTTCATCATTTCCTTACAAACCCTAGCCGACACTACACTTCCTAGGCTAGGATTGTGTTTACCTTTTTGTGCCCCTTCCCCTCACTCATTTCCTAAAATTCCACCTCCCTATACTCACTAACATCTATCCCTATCCCCCTAAATTTTCCCATAAATTTAGACACCCTCAAACCTCTTTATCCCCCTCCATTCCTAAAACTGCCCAAAATCCCTTGTTTTCCTAAACTAAAACCATAATTTCCCTTCCTAGTGAGCTAGGGTTTCACATGGATTAAGAGACCACTGGCCATAGGAGGAATAAAGGAGGTCATATCATTAGATATGAACCCACCAGAGTATAGGATATCATTTCTTTACTATTTCTAAAGAAGTCAATCCAAGATGCAGGTTGCCTTGCTTTTTTCCAAAAGATTGAAGAACTTTGTTTTAGTGATAAACTTACAAGAACCTTTGCTACTAGTATAAGGAGGGATAAGGTAACCATTCCAGGGGTTTTGTTTACTATTTCAGTAGAGGCCATTTCCATTTCCATTGGGATCCCAAACCATGGAGAGCTCTGGTTCAAAAGGAGAGACCTAGATATTGAAAATTACAAGATGTTTTTGAAGCCTCCTTACAAAGCTACTCCAAAGCACATGTTTCCATTTAGACACTTGCTTTACATGTATGCCCCTCTCATGAAGATGATCAGGAAATATTTCACATGTGAGGGTAGGTTTTCAAGGATATATTAGTACCATGTTAGATTATTGATGCATTTCACAGGTGTTAAAGCTCGTAACCTACCTCACTACCTCTACAGAAGCTTGGTAAAAATGGCAGAAAAAGTACACAGAAAAGGGAAGGATCATCATGCAATCTTGTTCCATCATGGCTTAGTGAAAATCATCATTTTCCATCAGCTTTCACAGGTAAAATTATCTTTGGAGGGATTCATGCATTCAGCCTCTCTTTTTCCTACTCCAATTCAATCAAGCAGCCAGTCTACACCATTAACTTCACCAAGACAGCAACAATTGGATTCCACAATAAAACCTGCAACAAAAACACCTAGGGATGAGGTGACTAAAACATATACTAGAGGAAATATGTTGATTTTTTCTCCTGGCAGTGTGGAAAGGGCTTAGCCTACATCAATTGAAAAAGAGACATCAACACATCAGCATGAGGCACCATTACAAAAGGAAGAACAGGTAGATGTTGACACTCACATTGCAGACATAGAGATGCATGAGGAGGATAAGTCACCTGAGAAAATCATCAAAGATATGGAAGCTTATATCATGGAGCTAAAGGACAAATTATCAAAGGCAAACTTCATGATCACATTTCTTTAGTAGGAGAACAGGAAGCTTCAAGTAAAAAAGTTCTTGCTTAGTATGCCCAAGGCAGATTTGGAGAAGGATGGTGGCAAAGGTAAGTCAGCGATTTATGTTGATGAGCTTGAGGATCGAGAAGAGAAAATCAAACCAAGGATGCCAAGAACAAGAGGTCTCAAGAGGCAACAAGAGCAAGAAACTGAAACATCTCCATCACTAGGTCAAGAGGACTTTGATGACTTGATTATAGCAGAAATTGAGCAAGATAAGGAATTTTGGCTTGATAAGGTGAATTTTCATTTATAGAAGCTTCTTGAGAAGGCTAACAAGAAAAATAAGTTCAAAAGGCACATGTCCATGCACTATTGCACTAGAAACAGGATTTCTCAAATCAGGATCAAACATTTGAAGACGAAATTGAGGAAAACCCTAATTAGGCAAAAGAAGAGGGACAAACTTGATTTTTTGGATGAGGCCTCTCTCATTTCCTAACACATCATCTGCTAAATCCAAGGGACAATTTTGGACAAGTTTTGAAGTAATTTTTGTAAAATTTTGAAATTTTGATGTTTTTGGCTAAAATAGAAAAATGCAGACAGCCAAAAGGCATTGCGCTTTTCCCGCAAAGCTCAAATTCACCTAAAATCTACAAAAATGGATAGATTATGACCTGCATATATCATCTATCAGGTTTTTTTTCCATGTCAGCATTCTGGTTGGGAGAAAAGTGCAAAAAACATGCTAAAAAACCACTTTCTGCCACCTTTTTCACCCAGGCATAGCACTTTTCCAGTAACCTTGGGAGAATGCATTTTTCTCAACCTTGGAGAGGCCATTTTGCTTTCTTAAGGACTCTATGGAAAACTATACATCCTAAGAAATCCAGTGGTACCTTTAGATCATCATTTGGAGTATAGGAAGGTAGTCAAAAGTGCCCTGCAAGTTGGTGGTGTGGTTTTCCCTGATGGCGTTGCGCTTTTCCCTCGAGGTCAAATTTTTTAGTTTTTCAGTCAAACTTGGTTCCCAATGATGTAATTTCTCTTGTCTTGATTTTACATGATGTAGATGAATGTAATTATGCCTATTTAATGTAATTTTTATGTAATTATGAAGGTCACTAATGATGGATAGGTAGTCAAGGGCTAAAAGGAGAGTTCGTTTTAACCTCCCTTGTCTTAGGTTTGGTTGGAGAACTTTGTCTAAACTTTTCCTACCTTGATGGATTCGACCCCTGAGAGAGAGGAAGATGGTTTTTGTCTATATTTGTCTAGTTTTCAGTCAGATTCAAGGTTTGACATCAAAGAGTATAAGCCTTTGAGCTTTGTCTATAGTTGATATTTACTTAAATACAAGGCAAGTTACAACTATTAGATAGGGATTTATGTATAATGATTTTGTGGTAGTGTTTTCCTTCTGTAATTCACTTTTATGAATGATTATTTCATATTCTTTCCATATCTATGCTTTCAATGATCTTCCTATAAGATGTTAAACATAATTCTTTAAGCTTATGCTCTATTTTGGTAGGAATTTCATGTGTATGTTGTTCATCTTGTGATAAATGAACTCATGCTTGTCATGCTCATTTTGAACCTTTACTTTTCCACCCTAAACTACAATTTAAAACCTTAAAGTTTCACTAAAAATATCTTCCATGCCCCTTTGTATCCCTACAACTGAAATCTTTTAGATCTAACCTAGTTTCCTTGGCCCCTCCTCCTAATCTAACTAAAACCCTAGAGCTCATACCTAGCCTAATATCTTTTACCCTTATTCAATCATATTTTGGTTTTAAGATCACAGAGGGAGCCCTATCTGATTTGGTAGGAATAGCTACCAAATCCTAAGTGGTTCGAGGTTACCTTCAACCTTGGGACACTGTGGAGGATAACACTCTCTAATCTCTCTTATTATGTATTATTCTTTGACTTTTGGTCAATTTCTTTTATTTATTTCTAATTTTCCATTTTATATTTATATTTTTCTTTTTCTTTTTTTTTTGTGAGCTTGGCAGAACCTTTTTCATTCATTTTCTTCAAAAATAAAATGTTACAACTAGAATTCAAGTGGTTAGGTTCCCTCAACCTTCCGAGAGGGAAACTAGATTTCTTGGCCACCTAAGTGCATTATATGCCACCCAAAAATAGAAAAGTTTGTGTAGCAAATTTATATATGTCTGAGTATCTTTAAACCTTCTACATTCTAAATAACTAAAACCAGAAATCATAGTCTACTTATACTTCATATGACAAAATTAAAAACCAAAACTAATCCAACATGCTACTAGTCATTAGAAGAATCCACTAAAGTAGGACCCTTCGCCTCGAACCAGGTAGTTTTGAATGTGGGAGGCATGGAATATGTCTCTCAATGCGACTGAGGCAACCATTCTATTGGGGGAACTGGAACTTAATAAATTTAAATTCCTTATGAACTTTTGAAATTCCATGATCAGTCTTTGAAGAATCAACAGGAGGGTTAGCCAAGGCTTTGGCTACTATATTCTTTATTAACCAATAGAGATTAATTTTTTATTTATACTATGAATATCTTCCTCTGGAATTACTTGGGTTGGGCACCAAATCCTACCAATCACCTAAATCAACATATGTTTATGTAGCCTGTTAGTTCAACTTAGCTTCCCAACTCGAAATTAACTGGTGAACCTGTGACGGAGTACCAATCTGAAATGCTTCAGCTGCATCTCAGATGGGTTGTGAGGTGGTTTTGCGACCTCTACTCCTCGTTGGGAAAGATTGGCGTTGAATACCTCTGCGGCTCAGCCTCGAATTCCTACCTTGTCCACGACCTCCACAAGTCGGAGAGCCTTTGACAAAGGAAGAGTGATCCATGTGATTGTTTAAATTTGGACCACGAGGATGACATACCTTGGGACAGGGTGTTATAATATCGGGCTTGCGATGAGTGGAAAACTTAAAGTCCTGAAAACCTCTCGGTACAGATAAACGTGTAAGGATACCATGGCATAAATGAAGATAATAATGAGTGGAAGGGTTGTCTACCCATAAATTGTCTTGGAAAATGCTATGGATATGGGACAGGAGTCTAGAGACAACCACCCAAGGCTCCCAAAGTCGTCTTAGGATAGGATAAAAAGAAATACTAAGAAAAAATAGATACGAGAGATCCCAATACTTATTGACTAGCAAAACCAGCGAGTATTCAAAGTAGTAAACACATGCATCCATGCATGAGATATAAATAAAATTCCAAGCCAGAAAACCCCAAGACATCCCCATGCGAGATAGAAAGATTCTGAAATAAACATAAAGAATAGTGCAGTGTTCAGACAGACCATCATGAAAACCCATTGTTTCCTTCCAACAAACGTGGGTGATCTTCCAACTGACTACATGCATCGAAATATAAGCACTTCTCTAGTGATAAAACAGAGAAATTGAGTGAACAAGGGAGGTTGAACAAGAGAAGCCTAGAAAAGAAACATACCTGCTGAGATAAAAAGTTAAGTGAAGGAGGTTGTATGCACCTAGGTGGCAAACCACTTAAAGCTCCTTCTCGTTCGGACTTTGAGCTTTCAAAAAACGTGTAACCTTATCCTCCCTTAGAGGATAAAAATTGTGGATTAATGTTGAACGATTGCCATCATAAAAACCCTGGCGCGGAAGCGGTTCTGCCACCTTCCCCTATGCCATAAATGATATGCATGTGTGTGCCACCTCTCTATATGGCTCAATTGTGTGAGGGTTGGAGTGAAGCCACCCTCCAACCTTGCCCTTCATCACATTAATCATGACAATGATCCTAATGCTACCGGCTCACACCCCAATTGAGGCTTATTCCGTTTTATTTGGATTCTTTAATATTTTTTCCTTTTTTAATGATTTTTCTTTTATTGTTATTTTCTAATTTTGAATTTATTATTATACCTACCGAAGGCAGAGTATATTGTAAACAGTTTGGGTCAAAAAAATTTTGCTCTTAATTAATTTGCAAATTTTAACAAACTATTTCCAAAGTTTATTAAAGTTTTGGTAGAATTAAACAATAAAATTAATTTTTTAGAAAATTAAAATTTATTTTTTGAATTTCTAATTTTTGATTGGTGGGTGACTAATTTTATGTGGTTTAAAATCAATTTTTTAGAATGAAAATTGTTTACAAAAATAAAAACTTTGTAATCACCCAAGTATCCTCATAAATTAATTATCGATTTTTTTTCCAAATTAATGGGTTTATCCATGATTAATATTTTCTTTTCCAACAAAAAAAAGTGTAATTAGATTTCGTACTTTTACTAACCATGGAACCTGACTGATTTGAAAAACAAAAGAAACATTGCATATTACATTGATTTTTTTCCCTTGCTGATTTTTATTATTGAATGGACTTGGTTCAATCATTTTCCTCAATAAACCTTACCCATATTATATATTTTCACAATTCAATTTTAAATCATGATACAATATAAAAAAATTAAAATCTAATAATGAAACATGTTTCAATATGACGAAGGGAAGTAACGAAAGTAATTAATGGGCTAGATAACCTTGGAGAAAAATATAGATAGGTGCATAGATAATTTTGGATGAAACATTATCCCAACATCATTGTTTGTTACAAAAGTTAAAACTTAAGGAAATTCATGAATCCTTTGACAAGTATGATTATTAAAATGTTTGTGATAGAATCAATCAACTTAGAATGAATTTGGGTGAATCATCAGGGGGTTTCCCTAATCACTTTCTTCATCTTTGTTGTGTGTTTCCTCAAGAATATTTTGACTATAATTTTGTCAGCAAAAAGCTTCAGATTCGGATTCTTCTCTCCGTCAAATCTTTTGGATCTGAATCGACAGATGATTCCTCTCTTCCAACTTACATTAATAATGAAACACCCCAAATCTGTGAGGGGGAACCTACTATTCCTTTTATTCGTTTCCCTCCTCCTCTTTCAGTACCAATTTGGGTGCCTACTTGTGATGATGTTGAAGTTGGGAAAATTTTCAATCAATTCATTGATCCATCTTCTCCAGCTTCATCTACCCCCCATGATTTAGATCCGATGGAAGAAAACTTGGAGTGATTCATGAAGCCTAAGGTGAAGACTAATCCCTTTACTTTTCAAGATGATATTAGTGTTCATAAATTTATCCTTGGATCAGATTTGATCGAAATTATGACTTCCTCGAGGGATTTCCTTCAACCTCTACCATCCATCTTTCCTAATTCCTTATTCCTTAGCCCGCTTGATTAACCTACTTAAACTACTAATGATGTCAAACCTATTGTTTCAAGCAATAATTAAGAACAAGGTATTTGTATTTCACATATAAAGGAGTAAAGTTTTGGAGATATTTCCTGCCTTTCTTCCCTCTTTCAAGATGATAATTTTGCATCTCTAGCTTATCACCGATATTGTAGTATTGAAAAAATTTTAAATGATTCTAAACCCTGCACTCAAGTTGATACTTTGGTAAACCACCACCTTGACATCCATGTTTCCCCTAATATATGTGGTGATGTGTGCCCATGTAAATGGGATGATATATTTTCTTCTTCAAAGGATTTAGATTTGCAATATATCGATCTGAGATTTGTTTCTCGTAGTTTGCAATCTCCATCTATGGGTTAGGATGCTCTTTCAATTCAGAATGATCCTGAAATTCCTTTAATGCATACATATTTCGTTGGAAATCCTGAAGAGGTAAGTTGTTAGTGTTTTGAACCTTTGGTATACCCTGTTGGAGAAAAGCAAGGTCAATCTTAATGTCACATTGGTATGCCTTCCTTTGACCATTATACTGTTGACAATGATATTGATCGATTGTTCTTACAAGCTCAGACTAATCTAGTTAGAACTGGTTATCCTCCTCGTGAGTCTTTTAATCCTTCCTCACCTCTAGCACATTATTCATTGTACCCATATATGTTTGATAAGTCTATTATGTCAGCAATTCCTCTAAATTATTTAAATATTTATATGGTTGGTCATGGTTGCAATCAGGTACAGGATGGTGTTATCCTACAATTAGAGGACGAAAAGTTTGAATCTATTATACACTATCTGTTCAACTGTAAATATTTCATAAGTCGTGTATCAACCCCTGGTTGATTTCCTACGTAAATAAAAATAATACCAAGGTGGGACGTGTTAGCCCCCTATAAATTTCTTGACAAGTAAATTAGGGGGCTAAATTGTTTTTGAGCCTTCAAGGAATGCATCTCCCCTGAAGACACATCATCCTTGAAGTCTCCTATGCCTCTGCCTTTGGTAAAATTCCCTCTACTGACTCCCTTTATAAGGTCTCACTGATTGCAAAAGCTGTCCTCCAAAGGCAAAAATTTATCCCTTGTATCCCTGCAAAATATCCCTTTTCAACCCGTTTTTCCCTTTGTTAAAATTCCCCTGTTCACCCCCAAAATCCCCTCAAAACCATACGCACACCCCCGATGTGGTTTTTTTTCCCCTTATTTCCCCTATCGTTACCCTTTGATTGGCCTGAAAATACATTAAAAATGGCCCAAAAACCATATTCTCCATATATGGGTCCTAACCCCTTTCGGCCAAGCCCCTGCACCTTTCCCCTCCACGTGACCCAGCGCCGAGACCAGGCGCTTATCTCGCTGAATATCGCGGCATATTTCTTAAACCGTCGATTCACAAACTGAGCGCCATTATCGCAAGCTCCACAAAGCCGCTCGTGGCCCAACCCGTTTACCGCTCTAATCGCATCGTAAACCGTCCATTTACCCAGATTCGATGGGCCTGAATCCGCCACCTCGATGGTCCCCACGCCATACCACTGCTCAAATCCAATGGTTTCTATCACACCGCCTTGAGGGGTGGGGCGTGATTTTCGTTTGGCCACGATTCTATCATCGCATGACATGTAAGACCTGCACCGTTTGGAAAACCACCCCCCCATCGCGCGTTATTGTTCGGCATTTGACCCGGCGCGATATGCATGTCAACCGTTCGATCTAAAGCCCTTCATCCAATGGTCATCGCTCCGCAAAGTTGCACGGGGGATAACCCAAGGCAGCCGTACCCCTGGCACACTGTCCATCACCCTCCGACATGTTTTCCACCGTCGATCTCCGCCAGAAATTGGACGGCCCAGATTAAATGCATACCTGCCAATTAACCCCGTACTGCCACGTCACCCATCCCACGTGTGTTTGTCACTTTTTCGTCCATCCCCATTTATAATTCATTCAAGGGTCACATTTTAATTTTTTATGTTAAAATTTTCCACCTCGTCGGCCTCCAGAGCATATCCCTCTGATCCACCGTGTTCTTCCACGAAATCCTCTACATTCATCATGCCACGTCGCCATTCGTTGCAGTCATCCATGCCACCCTCCCCATGCATGTTTTTCTTAACGTTTTTTCATGTTTTTTAGGGTTACAGACAAGTGGATAACCGCCATGATCCGTATGCACTATTGTAATGGCACAGTGCACAGAAGAAGCTAAATTCAGAGCCTGGTATTATAGGAAAATGTTCGGAAAGGTGTCTGCAACATAAATTTCATGAAAGGACAGAGTTCGAACTCTGCAAAACCTCTTTGGCGCCATTAAAGCTCAGTTTTTCGCTGAAAGAGACAGTTTGAAGCGGCAAAGAGTATTAGTGAGGGAATTAAAGGTGTAAAGCACATTGTTGAAGATCTTAAGCCTTAATCTAGTGTTTAAAAGGCAAGGTACCAGAATTGAAGACCCCGAGGATCAACCAGAAAGTCCAATACACAGAAATAATGGTGGCAGGGTTTTCAAATCAGCAGAATGTTTTTCTTGAGCAAGGACACGGTACGCATTGTTGTTTCAGTCTACATTGTGTCCAAGTGAAGTTTCCTCCCTAAAAACAGTCCTGATGCTATCAGAGCATTTTATTCACAGTATGGCAGACCCTAACATCATTTATTTACTTTTTTTTTATTCACCAGAAGTACTACAGAGTACTGCAGCCAAAGTACATCAGAGACATACCGGAGTAAATGGAAGCCTAGAGAAGACCACTCTTTCACCCAAAGAGCGCCATGGATAAATGCACAGAATTTAAATAGGATGGGCCTAGGCCCTCTTCCTTTCCTGAGTTTTAATGCTGAATTTAGTTTTCACCTACTTTCTCTGCTCCACTTGAGCTATAAATTCGTGAAGGAACTCATTGTAAAGGTTGTTGATCAGTTATCAGAGAATTGCAAGTTGTTTCTTTTGAGACATAGTCTCTGTGTAAAGTTAAGATAGGTCGAGGAAGATGTTTTCTGATTGAGCATCCAAATATTGGCAATGTTGTACTTGATCGGTGTTGCTTTTAACACATGTGTTGTAGCTCTTACAACACCCCCCAAAATTTTGGGTATATTTAGTTCGGGTCCCCCCATGCCCGCTTAGTTGTCAAGGTCTTTCATCGACCCTGCAATCAGGGACATCCCGCCGACCTATCCCCAACCCCTCATGAGTTGTTTCGCCATCATGATCAGGTGTCGTTGTTGCAATCACGCCATATGTGGGAAGGATCATCCGGCATGCGACCGAACACTCGTATCACAGTCGTATCACGTGTAATGAGATTGCCATACATACTTTTAAATGGGAAAATTTTGTATGTTAACAATTAAAGGCCCCGTCGCCGTAGGTCATTAAGCATGTGGTTTGAATACCTCTGTTACATTTGCTAGTCTCATATGTTTTATCTGTGGGCACCATTATCAAAGAATAATTATGATTGTCGTAATGTTCTACACAGGTCGACCCCACGGATAACAGACTCCTCAGTCGTGTCGCGACATCGAGGGAAATGAAATTGAGCTCAACGACGAGGCCAAAGTTGCGGAACAGGGGAGGAGGAGGAGCAAGTGACCGGTACTGTTAAAAGGAGAATAATGTGATATGTGTCGATCAAAGAAAGAACCTTTTGTGTCACCAACGCAGAAGGTGTTCTTCATTAGTGCACACCATAATTATGGAGATCCTGCACAATGCCAACTTCGTGTCGATGTCTGTATACAAAGGAACATTTGTCGCCATTTCGACAAGTCTAGCATTAATTATGGCCTGGTGAACAAAGCAAACTCAGGAGATCTCCCTGAGGAGTGACATTCTCATTCAAGGCGTGCTCGTGCCAGGCAGCAGCGCGAAAGCATACGTGTTTCTGTGCCAAGCCAACGACAGGGTTTCGAATAGGGCAGCGCACCTTTTGGAAGCAACATCTGTCAATCTTGAGATACAAACTGTGGCATTATTTAGGTTGCACAAAAGGGCCCTAAAAACCTGCGCTCCTTTGCTCCCACATGTCCATGAAGATCATCTATACGAAACCTTAAGGGATGGAGAACTTCAATTCGAACCTAAAAGGTGATGTTTAAATGCATGCACCCCTTGGTAGCCAGGCGCATTGATGCACATGCAAAGGGTCTCTAGAACCACAAGATAGAAAAGGTCAATGTTGAAAGAGCCATAAATATGGTATGAACAAATAACTAGTCTACCATATGTAGCAGCATTGTTATAAAAGGAATAATTTCTCGGGAAGGTTATTCTTTCACCATAAAATAGGAGAGATATCATTGGTGACTTCTCATCGACCTCACGTTTCAAACGCTTCCACTTGGCACCCCATACTCAGTTGATGAGTAGTAGATGTCAGATCTCAGTTTTTCAAAGCAAGCAACATTGATCTTATGGGTAGGCGGCCTTGGCAATGAAAAGTTCTATCTATTCGTGCCAACCATCTAAGGAAAAGAAAATGGTAAACTTGATGCTATTAAACCAAGGTTCAAAAGGATAAAAGACTTTATAGTACCAAAACCATATGAGATGGTGGATAGAGGCGATATGAAAAGCATTACACGTGAGCGTAATTTCCTCTATAGTGAATATAGTGACCCAGCGTATGTGTAAGACATGGTGCAGAATGTATAACAGACTACTAGTAGCATGCGATAATGACCATGGCCACGTTGCACGGAATCAAAGGATCGTTGGCAGTTTTCAAATCGTGTTTTGAGAAGCAAACATACGATGCTGGGGCCAAACTTATAATGAAGGCGCGAGCAGAACCATTTGAAAATTCATGACATTAGAGCTCAAACATTTCGATGGTGCAATTTTCATCTACGTTGAAACGTTTTGAATGAATATCTAATGATCAACGTTTATATGGCCAAATGCATGGAGTCATGCAGTCAAACGTGTAATTTTTACGTTGCATGGAACAAGGCAAGGTTATTTGAAAATGCATTGTAACTCGACGTAGCCATTCCTATGGTCGAGTTGTATTGTGTGAAAACAGATATATAATATTTGGTTGAAAGTTGTGTTTTGACGTGGAGCAAGCATCGTAACCATGGTGCGTTCCCCATGGGCGAAAAGATCGAAAGCGGTTTCTGCCTATGGTAAACGTGTGGAGCAGATGTATGTTGGATGGTCCAACATTCAAAGTCGTTGCATGGAGTTGAACATGCAATGTGTTCCGTTACATAGAACCAACGTAAATATTCATATATGTATACACGTGGCGGTCAATGTTTTCATGGAGCGCAGTGCTATAACTATAGTGCGTTGCCACTAAGGCGCGAAAGGGATTCAGCCGTATGTTTTAAACCACGTCAGCTGGTGCAACACGTGACGTTCGACCCTTATAAAACACGTAGCCCCAACCTTATAATCAAGACACGCATTGTGAACCAGATGCAAGCCCGACGTTCGATGGCGGGTTTTGGTTTGAAAGCCAATAGCAGTTAACATTATAATTAAAGCGTGGGCAAGGGTTATAAAGAGATACGTTGCATTTTTTATGTCGAGGGTCTAATGTATAAGGTAGATGCGAAGGTGATCCAATTAACGATTAAAATGATTGATCAAAACTATATAAAGCACTATACAGTTTCACATTATCCGGTCAAAACAGGCGTTTGAACGTGGAATCCAGCGACCAATGTCCACGTTGCATGGAGTGTAGATTAACTTCCAAACTGGAACCTTTCATTGCAGAAAACACTGGAGCGGACGTACATGCACAACGGGCAAAACCTACGGTCATAACCAACCTGCAGTGGCAGCCAGCGTGGTGTAACGAAACGCAGAGTTTTAAAATCATGCCAGAGTAATCTTCCACGCGTCCGCGGGGACCTGGACAAAACGAGTCCATCTTTTGCATGCCGTGAAAGTTTCCCATGCGCGCTGCTATGCATGAACGTAAATACACTCAAACGGATGTTTCTAATCGAGAAGGGCGCTGATACACAGCCTTTCAGGAACCGTTCGCTCTGCATGAGAAATAAAGCCCGTCATGCAAGGATCTGACACCTTGCTGACCCACTCAAGTCTGGTCTGCAATAGTAACGTTCGGCATGGTCGATTTTCAGTGCAGGAAAGAGAGCGAATCCTTTCGATGCTGGTTGTGTTAGCATAGCAAACAAAACATCTGAGTTATGTTGCGTCCTCTGCAATACATTGTGCTGATTTCAGTCTACATGCCTCCTAAATCCAAAACATTCGATTAGTAATTCCGCTGCCTCGATGAAGGCAATCACCTGCTGAAGGTCGGAGTCATTTGCATTGGAATATTATGAACAGTCCGGCAGTCGATCGTCTTATGAGGTGAAAGAAGGTTCAGTACAGTGCATTGGCACAATGCCCTCTCCAGCAGATCGTGCTCCTCACTGGCCACCCAAGGATTGCATATCGCGAGGCATGGGAGCACAGCGCATGGAAGAGATGTCTACGCAAGCAAGGTTATAATGCCTTGTTTCAGCACCTTCGTATGATTCCAGGCAAAAGATGGCGAGGCCTGTCGCAGCCTCGAAACACTTTGAGGGGGTCGTACACCATAGCCTGTCTCAACACATAGCAATGCATAGGAGTTCCCGGGGCTTTGGTACTCTCCATTGAAAAATGTTAAGGACTAGCTATAAGTGCCTTCAAGCATTCTTTTGCGACTGTGGAAGAATACATAGTAGCTTTGCGCGACCATTCATATATTGCCTTCAGAACAGGACCACACAGGGGTCTAAAATTCATTGTTTTCTCTTTTCACAAATTAATTAAAACGTCGTTAGCATTAATATTTATGTGACCTGTGTTATTTTATGGCAGGAAGAACCACTCTGATCGCACAAGGTTTTCCCCAGCAAACAAGGAGACATTTTCAGAACAAGCAGATGCTGGCGAAACTCCAAATAACTCGCAGATCTGGCGAGGTCGCAGGTCGCACGTCTGTGATGTTTTCACCTTTTGCGACCCCGCGACCCAGCGACCCAGTCGCAAGGTCGCAGGGTCGCACCTCTTTAGTTTTATCGCCTTTTGCGACCTCGCGACCCAGCGACCTAGTCGCAAGGTCGCAGGGTCGCACCTCTTTAGTTTTACGCGCACAGGCCACAAAGCGACCCGGCGACCTGGTGAGTCGCGAGGTCGCATTCTTCTGGTTTTCCTCCTTTGCGACCCGGGCGACCCGACTGACCTAGTCATGAGTGCGAGAATTATATCTGTCTTTTTCGCCTTTTGCGACCACCAGGCTTGGCGGCTAGTCGCAAGGTCTGGGTCGCATTCTCTCATTTCTTGCAACTTGCGACCCGCGACCCGGGCGGTCGCGGTGGTTGGCCCGACGGCGAGTCTCGAGTCGCAACAAGCGGCTCGGGTCGCGGTCGCAAAGGGAGGCGGGGTCGCAGAAGCGACCCAACGGTCGGGAAGATGAAAGGTCAAAGGAAACCAGTGGGCGGGTTTAGCATTATAAATACTCCTACGGGAGCTCATAAAAAGGGGCTTTTTCCTTTTGGAAACTGAAGAACTACATGACATTGTATTGAAGGATTGTACCCTTACGCATCTGAATATAGAGATACTTGTTAAAACACCCTATGGTTATGATGTGTTTTGTTGTGCAAACACTGTGTGTATTCCTTGTACAGTTTCAGAACATCCTATGATTAATGAAGCTGCACTCTTTATGTCATCATTTATGCGTCATGGCTATCTGTGTTGTGTCAATTATGTTCAATTTATCATTTTCTCTATTAATGAATGTTAATGAACTATTTTGTTAGCATTTCGTTTTATCTTTTAGAAAGTAAAGGGATATCTCGCCATAAAGAACTATTTCTTTTGTGGTGAGACTACCTTATAAGCATTACCCCCAAAGATGTGTTGCTAATGACATCTCTTGAGGTGTACATGCTTTATTTATAATCTTGCTACGCATAGTGTTTGATTCGGGTTTAATACATCAATCCTGTATTCTGTATCATGTGAATAAGTGTATGTCCGCTGGTTCAATCAGGTTCTTTTGAGACCTAAGGGAAGGCATCTTAAGCGGTAGCCGGACCCACACCCCGGACGGGATCCCTACTCCAAACGGTTCAAGGTCTAATTGGGACTTTCTACCGGGGAGATCCCCTACTGTTGGCCGGACAAATTTTCCCGTCAACAGAATTGGCGCTAGAAGGAGGGCTTGAACCTCCGACCAGATATTTAACGAAAAGGGGGGGGGGCAGATGACAAGCTGAGCCCTTAGAGCCTGCAGTTAATCTCATATCTGTAATGGCTCGTCCCCAAATCATTCTCCCGAGATGTTTGTCGAAGTTTTATGAGCCTATATACTACATCTCCGATGAACTTATATATCACTTGTCCCAGTTGAAATTTGATGGTGAAAATGGGGTGTCCATAACCCAACACTTTTCAGATTTTTTTGGTGAGTGCTATGAAATTGACGATGAGGGTTTGATGTGTTTGCTTCTTTTCCTCACCCTTGAAGGTCGCGCTAAGCAATGGTGTCGCACATTGCCGGAAGCTTCCATCCATTCGTTTGACCAACTCGCCCATAAATTACAACAAGTTTTTCACAGGTATAACCCTCACAACGTTGTAATAAAGTTACATGAGATCAGAATGGAACCTCAGGAATCGTTAGGTGAGTTCTCTCTCAGATTTATTCATTATTGTTTTGAGTTTCCTGAAAGGGATGTTGATCAGAAATGTTTAAGTGAACAGTTCAAGTATGCGATTCTCACTTCCCATGAGAAATCTCAGTTACATCCCAGTGTTCCCTATGATCACATGCAAGTTACCGGTTGTTCAGACTTGGTCCCTAATGCTCCCTTGCTCATCTCCCCGAGTCCAGACCTCATTCGAGCCTTCAAGGAGAGTGTTTCTATTTGTGATATTCTCGCCCCTCTTCCTGAGTTGTCTAGGAGTGGAGTTGTGACCTTGAAAGTCCTGAGCAAGGATCAACACTGGCAAGAGGATAGAGCCTATTCCATTACCTTGGAATATTTAACACACCGTGTTGAATCAAAGTTTGAAAACCACAGTGGCTCATTACCTCTCCCGGTTCATGAAACCTACCCCGAGCCCACTCAATATCTCCCTGGACTTAGTCCTAAATCTGGTTCACATTCGGATTATGAATCTGGTTCACAGTCGGATTATGAAACTGGTTCATATTTAGATTATGAATCTGGTTCAGATTCAGATGATGAATCTAGTTCAGATTCGGATGACGAATCTGGTTCGCAGTCGGATTACGAATCCGGTTCAGATTCGGACAATGAATCAAGTTCACATTCAGACTATAAATCTGGTTTACATACGTATTATGAATCGACTCCTACCCCGCATAAAGTTTATTCCCTTACAAGGCTTGTCAAATCATTGTGTCCTCTGAACGACACTAATGTGTGTGTTGAAAAGCCTCGTGTGGTTAACGCCCCTACGATTCAATCTTTTCGTTCATTATTTCCTAGGTTGTTTATTGACCCCGCCTCACCAGTAATTTCTTCGAGACATTCAAAATTGCCTTATACTGGTATTGGCGACAATCATAAGCACGCAGATGGTGTTTCTCAATCACAGTCCAAAATCGTTGAATCTTTTAAATCTGATTTTTCTCGCTTGGGATCTTTAGACAACCATAGGAGTGATTCCCCGTCTGAACAACTTCAAGATGTTCCCTCTATTGATCCATCCCAGTCAGAAACTCTCGGGGAATCTGACATCTCTTGTCCCCAATTCGATCAAATCAATGATTACAGTGATCCTTGCTTATCTGAAAACATGTTCAATCGTACCACAGAGGACTATCACTCGGATCTCTTGGCCGACCCTATGAAGACACCTGAATTCGATGATCTGCTTCGGGGAGATTCAAGTACCCACTAGAAAATCGAAATGCGTCAGCGTCCGCCGAACTTTTCTGAAATGACAATTCCCCAGTACCATGCCCCTTCCAGCATAAACACGTCGAATTCACCCCATCTTGGCAAATCTGGAGAGTCCGACATTTTCGATTATCAATCTGTCAGTGCGCAAACATTCGACCAAATTGATACAAAGCCCACTGACATCTTTCAAATCACTACAATTCACAATCATGCCCATTCGCCTGTTGATCTCGCCAAGCAGTCAAAGTTGGAAAACCCCTTGCTCGAAGGTCCAGAGTTTGTTCAAAGCTGTGAGAAATTGCAGGCTCCTTTAAGCGTGGATTCAGATCCCCATACCCTTAACCAAACCCAGGAGCAACCCCAGACTAGGGTTTTCGAAACTAGAATTTCTACGCTCGGATGTGCATGCATCTATAATTCGCCTGGCACTTGTGTATTGTTTCCATTCCATAAAAATGATGATCCCCAACACCATGATGAGATTGTCGATCAAGTCAACCACCCCTTCTCGGTGAATGTGCTTGCAAATAGGAACTGGCTTACCCATCACCTCTCAAATCCAGGATCATGCATGAATGATTTTGTGTCATTAATAAATAATGTTGAGTTTCAAGAACATATTGTTGGTTATCAAGATGAGAATGGGATTCAGCTTGCGCAATCTGCTCTGGCAGGCTCTTTGGTAAGTATCTATGATCGTCGTACTATGGCACCCACTCCAAAGGTAAATTTTGTTGCTACTGCACTTTTTTGGATACTGGCTCTGATCCTAATCATTTTTGTCATTGGAGGATGCAAATTAATGCAGTGGCTGCACTGGAAAACTGATTTTACATAACCCGACCGCATCATCGGTTAAACTAGGGTTTAGGTGTAGGCTAGCTAGGACCTGCAATAAAATTTTTTGTTCAAAGTTAATTAGGTTTACTCACCGAATTTTACTTCATAGTTTAAAAGTGTGTTGGTTGTTTTTGTTTACGATTAATACCTTAGGCAACATCATGTTACGAGTATTTTTCTTTCATTTCCTTTTCAATTTCTTGTTGCATAAATAATCATCGCTTGTATTGCGCCTCTTGTCCACCTGCAGCCGGTTGATCTTTCTCGCACATGGCGTTGCATTGCATCTTGAGCCTTGCTTATTACGTGGCATCATACACTCTCTTTCTCACATCATTTTTTTTCATATCGCCTACCACTTCATGAGCCCTCATTGCAACCCTATCACCTTGCAGGCTTGTTTTGCCCTGATTGCTGAAACAGGAAACCCATTGTTTTGCGTGAGGTTGCGGTGGCTATCTCAAGAGGAAACTTTCTCTTAGGACCAATCGTCGAAGTCACATTCTCAACAAGATGCCTATGAGTCTAAACTTATTATCTGGGGAGATACGAGCTGGTTGTCTATGAGAGACCTGATGAGCTGAAATGGCCTATACCCGTAAGCCTAAGCCTTGTGCCCAGCATAGTCTTGGACGTTTTAATGTGTTGTTCTGCGCGCTGCGCCTATTGTGGTGAATGGGATGTGAAGGTTTGGCATGAGGGCAAACCCAAATCAGGATATCTTTCAGTTTCTGTAACACAAGAAACAACCTCTCTTGCTCGTAAAATAATTCGGGATCCCTCATCCGCCCATGAAAAATAAGTGCCATGAGCACATGAAAATAAGTGCCACGAGCACATGAAAATAAGTGTTGTAATCACATGAAACAAATAAGGGTAAAGGATCGAGAAAGGCTTCCTGCGCAGAGAGGTAATGCGACGACTCCGCCGGGGTACTGACCAGGCTCGCTGGCAGCGGAGCAACGTTTGTGATTTCTTGAAGTGACTTCGCCGGGGTACTGTCCAGGCCTGCTGGCAGCGGAGCAACACCAGAAACTTACTTTAAAAATCCTGAAAATAATAAGCCCACTGCCTTGCTCGTCACATCATCAACAAGCTACCGGCATCTGTGAGCTTTCTCTTTGATGTGTTGCTGATTAGCGGGACTTAGTGAGGCACAAGGATTAGGCATACTCGTAAAGGGCCAAAGTGATACAAAGGGTACCCGTGCAGCTTGTTCAATATTCCCTTGCATTACTATCTTGATTCAGACTTTTGTTGTGATACTGACAGAGATGCTGGATTCTACCAGTGGTTCGCCATTTGTTGTAGCCGCTACAACACCACCCAAAATTTTGGGTATATTTAAAATTTTGGGTCCCCCTATGCTCGCTTAGTTGTCAAGGTCTTTCACCGACCCCACGAATCAACTCCATCTTAGCGACCTATCCCCAACCCCTCATGAGTGGTCTCGTCACCATGACTTGATGTTGTCGCTGCAATCACACCATGTGTGGGAGGGATCATCCGACATGAAACCGAACACTCGTATCACAGTCGCGTCATGTGTAATGAGCTTGCCATACATACTTTTAAATGGGAAAACTTTTGTTTGTTAACGATTAAAGGCCCTGTCGTTGTAGGTCATTAAGCATGTTGTTCGAATACTTTTATTAAGCTCGTTAATTTCATATGTTTTATCTAGCGACACCATTATCAAATAGTAATTGTGATTGTCGTAATGTTCTACACAGGTCAACCCCACGGGTAACAGACTCCTTATTCGTGTCACGACATCGAGGGAAATGAAATTGAGCTCAACGACGAGGCCAAAGTTGCGGAACAGGGGAGGAGGGGGAGCAAGTATTGATGTAGCCTGGAGTGAATAATGTGATATGTATGTGATGAAAAGAGTATTTTTGTGTCACCAACGCGAAGGTGTTCTTCATTAGTGCACACCGAGAGTGTGGAGATCTGCCACAATGCAGCACAATGTGTGATTATCTGTATACAAAGGAACATTTTGTCGCCATTTCGACAAGTACGACGTGTGATGGCAGGTGAACAAAGCAAACTCAGGGATCTCCACAGTGACATTCTCATTCAAGCGTGCTGTTGGTGTGTACACTGGGTTGTTGCAAAGCCAGCAAGCAATTTGAATATAAGCGCGCACCTTTTGGAAGCAACATCTGTCAATCTTGAGATACAAACCGTGGCATTATTTAGGTTGCACAAAAGGGCCTTAAAAGCGCTTCTTTGCTCCCACATGTCCATGAAGATCATCTATACGAAACCATAAGGGATGAAGAACTTCAAATTGAACCTAAAAGGTGATGTTTAAATGCATGCACCTTTTGGTAGCCAAGCGCATTGATGCATATGAAAATAGTCTCTAGAACTACAAGGCAGAAAGGCTCAATATTAAAAGGGCCATCAATGTGTCTTGAACAAATGACCATTCTACCCTATGAGGCTGCATTGTTTTAAAAGGAAAAAATTTCTCGAGAAGAATATGCTTTCACCATAAAATAGGAGAAATATGATTGGAGGCTTCTCATCGACCTCACATTTCAAAAAGCACTTGGCACCCCATACTAAGTTGTTGATGAGATGTCGAGATCTCGGTTTGCACAAAGCAAGCAGCAGCAGTCTTATGGGTAGGCGGCCTTGGCAATGAAAAGTTCTATCTATTCGTGCCAACAATCTAAGGAAACGCAAATGGTAAACTTGATGCTATTAAACCAAGGTTCAAAAGGATAAAAGACTTTATAGTACCAAAACCATATGAGATGGTGGATAGAGGCAATATGAAAAGCATTACACGTGAGCGTAATTTCCTCTATGGTGAATATAGTGATCCAGCGTATGTGTAAGACATGGTGCAGAATGTATAACAGACTACTAGTAGCATGCGATAATGACCATGTCCACGTTGCACGGAATCAAAGGATCGTTGGCAGTTTTCAAATCGTGTTTTGAGAAGCAAACATACGATGCTGGGGCCAAACTTATAATTAAGGCGCGAGCAGAACCATTTGAAAATTCATGACATTAGAGCTCAAACATTTCAATGGTGCAATTTTCATCTATGTTGAAACGTGTTGAATGAATATCTAATGATCAACGTTTATATGGCCAAATGCATGGAGTCATGCAGTCAAACGTGTAATTTTTACGTTGCATGGAACAGGGCAAGGTTATTTGAAAATGCATTGTAACTCGACGTAGCCATTCCTATGGTCGAGTTGTATTGTGTGAAAATAGATATATAATATTTGGTTGAAAGTTGTGTTTTGACGTGGAGCAAGCATCGTAACCATGGTGCGTTCCCCATGGGCGAAAAGATCGAAAGCGGTTTCTGCCTATGGTAAACGCGTGGAGCAGATGTATGTTGGATGGTCCAACATTCAAAGTGGTTGCAGTTGAAGGTATCTGATATGTTCAATTGCTAAACTTAGCAGTAAATATTCATATGTATACCGCGTGGGCGGTGATGTTTTTCATGGGCGCGTTACTATAACTTTATAGTCGTTACCACTAAGCCCAGCAAAGATTAATGTATCATTTTAAACCATACTAGAACCTGTTGCAACAACATCAGCGTGTACCCTTATAAAACACGTAGCCCCAACCTTATAATCGAAGACACGCATTGTAGACAGGATACAGACCAGCGTTCATTCAAGCAGGTTTTGATTTAAGCCAATAACGATTCTTTAAACCTGTCAATTAAAGCGTGGGCAAGGGTTATAAAGAATAAAATCCATTTTATGCAGGAGTCTAAGGTATAAGGCTGGAATGCGAAGGTGATCCAATTAACGATTAAAATTTTGATCAAAACTATATAAAGCACTATACAGTTTCACATTATCCGGTCAAAACAGGCGTTTGAACGTGGAATCCAGCGACCAATGTCCATGTTGCATGGAGCGTGAATTAACTTTGTTTGGAACCTTTCATTAGAAAGCTGTTGGAGAGCGGACATTACATACACAACGGGCAAAGCCTACGGTCATACTTGACCTGTGATGGCGACCCGGTAGTGGTGTAGCGCGAGTTCGCGTCTTCTGCTGCTGCCAGGAGTAATCTTCCATGGCGATCAGCGAGGACTGGACAAAGCGAGTCCATCTTTTGCATCGTGAAAGTTTCCCATGCTGTGACTATAACGCCATGAGCGTAATATAACTGGATGTTTCTAATATGTCGAAGAAGCGATACGACCTTTAGGAGCCGTTTTTCTCTGCACTTAGTAACTTGACTCATGCGAGGATTTGACACCTTGTGACCACTCAAATTACGTGCAATAGTAATGATTAAGCGTAATGATTTCAGATCTTGAAGGAGCGAATCCTTTCGATGCTGGTTGTGTTAGCACAGCAAAAAAAAAAACATCTGAGTTATGTTGCGTCCTCTGCAATACATTGTGCTGATTTCAGTCTACATGCCTCCTAAATCCAAAACATTCGATTACTAATTCCGCTGCCTCGATGAAGGCAATCACCTGCTGAAGGTCGGAGTCATTTGCATTGGAATATTATGAACAGTCCGGCAGTCGATCGTCTTATGAGGTGAAAGAAGGTTCAGTACAGTGCATTGGCACAATGCCCTCTCAGATCGGCACAAAATACCCGTGCAATTGCATATCGAGGGCATGGGAGCACGAGGCGCATGGAAGAGATGTCTACGCAAAAGGGTGCAATGCACCGTTTCGGCTGCCCGTATGGTTCCGAGGCAAAAGATGGCGAGGCCTGTCGTAGCCTCGAAACACTTTGAGGGGGTCGTACACCATAGCCTGTCTCAACACATAGCAATGCATAGGAGTTCCCGGGGCTTTGGTACTCTCCATTGAAAAATGTTAAGGATTAGCTATAAGTGCCTTCAAGCATTCTTTTGCGACTGTGGAAGAATACATAGTAGATATGCGCGACCATTCATATATTGCCTTCAGAACAGGACCACACAGGGGTCTAAAATTCATTGTTTTCTCTTTTCACAAATTAATTAAAACGCCGTTAGCATTAATATTTATGTGACCTGTGTTATTTTATGGCAGGAAGAACCACTCTGATCGCACAAGGTTTTCCCCAGCAAACAAGGAGACATTTTCAAAACAAGAAGATGCTGGCGAAACTCCAAATAACTCGCAGATCTGGCGAGGTCGCAGGTCGCACGTCTGTGATTTTTTCACCTTTTGCGACCCCGCGACCCAGCGACCCAGTCGCAAGGTCGCAGGGTCGCACCTCTTTAGTTTTATCACCTTTTGCGACCTCGCGACCCAGCGACCTAGTCGCAAGGTCGCAGGGTCGCACCTCTTTAGTTTTTCCGCCTTTTGCGACCTCGCGACCCAGCGACCTAGTCGCAAGGTCGCAAGGTCGCATTTCTTTGGTTTTCCTCCTTTTGCGACCCAGCGACCCAGCGACCTAGTCGCAAGGTCGCAAGGTCGCATATCTATGTCTTTTTCTCCTTTTGCGACCCTGCGACCCAGCGACCTAGTCGCAAGGTCGCAAGGTCACATTCTCTCATTTTCTTGCAACTTGCGACCCCGCGACCCAGGCAGGTCACAGGTCGCAGCAGCAGCCAGGTCTCAGGTCGCAACAACGGCTCAGGTCGCAGGGCGCAAAAGGACTGGGTCGCAAGGCAGCCCAATGGTCAGGAAGATGAAAGGTCAAGGAAACCCAATGGGCAGTTTTGGCATTATAAATACTCCTACGGGAACTTGTAAAAGAGCTTTTTCCTTTTGGAAACTGAAGAACTACATGGCATTGTATTGAAGGATTGTACCCTTACGCATCTGAATATAGAGATACTTGTTAAAACACCCTATGGTTATGATGTGTTTTGCTGTGCAAACACTGTGTGTATTCCTTGTACAGTTTCAGAACATCCTATGATTAATGAAGCTGCACTCTTTATGTCATCATTTATGCGTCATGGCTATCTGTGTTGTATCAATGATGTTTGTTTTATCATCTGTTCTAATAATGAATGTTAATGAACTATTTTGTTAGCATTTCGTTTCATCTTTCAGAAGTAAAAGGATATCTCATCATAAAGGACTATTCCTTTTGTGGTCAGACTACCTTATAAGCATTACCCCCAAAAGATGTGTTGCTAATGACATCTCTTGAGGTGTACATGCTTTATTCATAATCTTGCTACGCATAGTGTTTGATTCGGGTCTAATACATCAATCATGTATTCTGTATCACGTGAATAAGTGTGTGTCCGCAGGTCCAATCAGGTTCTTTTGAGACTGAAGGGAAGGCATCTTAAGCGGTAGCCGGACCCACACCCCCGACGGGATCCCTACTCCAAGCGGTTCAAGGTCTAATTGGGACTTTCTGCCAGGAGATTATATCTTGTTGGCGGGACAAATTTTCAAAGTCCAGCAATGCCAATGACACATTTCTTTGGATCTGCGATCTAAAGCGGCGGTGATATTTCCTATGTCTGTATTTGTATTTAACTTACATTCGTTTCATTTCATTTCTATTAGCTCGCATCGAATATTGGCATAAGATTTACCCTTGTTAGGTACCCTATGTTTTGCTCTCCTTGCCTTGATATTTTCTACTAAATGTGTCATCTAAGAGTTGATTTCGATTAATTTAACCGAGTGTAGTGGATTTTATTGCACACATAGATGTATGAATTAAATGAATGCGTTTAGATTTTCTTGTTAGGATTTAATTGAATGAATTGGGAACTAACTGGGAGGTCTAGAACCACTGTTCTATCTCACTAGGATCCTTTTTCGGTTAATTGAACCCTTCCTAAGATCCCACAGTGGAGGATAGCAGAAGCATTGAGAGTTCAAAGTCTCTCTTCTGATCTCAGGTCTTTAAATTTTTGTTCTAAGTCTTTATTGTTTCCTCCTCCCTTACCATTCCATACCACACTATCATCTTTAAGATCCAATGTTTTAGATGACTAGCCCAACTGAAAGCCTGCAAATTGAATAGCAAGTAAACCCTTTCCTGAATCCATTTCCCAATGGTCTTGAATGTTCCCTGGAATACTTCACCTCTGCCTAAATCCTCTTTTCTCATCCTTGTCTTACATTGAACCCTTCTTTCCTGGTAACCAGCAACCAAACAAACAATAAAAAAAACAAACCCTGTGCCTATAACTAGCCTAATATCTTAACCTTGTGAGCTTCAAAGTCATATACCTTTGACATATCATAGAGAGATCCCTCTCTAGATCTAGGAGGGCTAGATCCTGAGGTCTGAAAGCGGTTTGATGTTGTCTCATCTTTTGGTCTTGCCAATCTGGCCAAAACATGGGAACCCCAACATAATGGCAACTCCACTGGGGAAATTCTTAGTATTTCTCACCTTACTACATCATAAGAGCCTCAGAAGCCTACAATATCTGGTTAGGTTGGCATTTAAACACTCCTATTCACAGATTAACCTCTATATCATTTGTTGTGTTTCTCCGACACTCTTAGACAGAGTCTGGAAAGGGCCAGGCAGCCTCCAGATCTCACACTATTTCAGAGGTGACATATCTAGTAAAAGCCCTCCCAGTCAATCTCTGGTTAGATTTTGCTGTGTTTGAAAGTTTCCTTTGAAAAGGGACATCTCATAAGCACTGTGGTGGATAGTGTATCCCCCCGAAGCTTCCTAAAGCTTCCACCTGGCAACTCCAATATTCCTAAACGATTTAAAGACTCCACTAGTGATCAATAGGCCTGTTGATTATCGTGGTTCACATTAGACCCCATTGGGAGACCAAAGCCCATTACAACATCAGCCATAATAAAAGTAACAAGTAGGGTTAAGCTGCTTGGTCAGAAAACAACATTCTGGCTTTCAGAACCATTCACACAAGAGCTTACCCTAACCCAAACCCCCCTGAAATAGTTGACAACCCTGAGAGCATCCTCAAGAGATCTCCTACGCCTAAAAAATCAACTATTTCTAGCCACATCCATAGAGCTAACTCTACTCCAAAAGACTTTACAGCTCTATCAGACCCATTTTTTGACCTAGGCACTCAAAACAGCTTACCAAGAACTAGGTCATTCAGTGTCCTAGACCAGCCAGACCTTGAGCTTCCTGGTCCACCACCTCAAAGTGGTAAACACCTTGGGAATAGACAGACCCCTCCATCTACACCTCCTGATATTCACTTCATTCAAAACTTGGGGCTCTGTCACCCTAAATCTGCTCATCAGTCTTCTGTTGGTCATAATATCCATGTCATCCATATACCAGCTGCTCAAGTTAACCCTTTTCCTCATCAAAACATCATCATGGCAGCCTGGTATGCGCCTCTGGTTTTACCTCAGCCTCTAGTACCCTTACCCAATGATTATCAATCAAATATCCCACACTTCACTACAAAAGAGACCACCACAGCTCAACACCATGTAGATAGGATGAAAGATTCTTTTGACTACATGGAAATAGATGATGAAACAGTCAAAATGAGAATCTTTGCCCAGAGCTTGGGAGGTGATGTGAAGAAATGGTTCAAAGGCCTACCTCCTAATAGTATCCAAGACCTCCCAACCTTATATCAGACCTTCATAAACAAATGGGAAGTTAAGGAAATTCCTCTCCAAATCCTAGCAGAAAACAAGAACCTGAAAAGAAATGTAGGAGAGAGTGTCCAGGCCTACTCTACAAGATTTAACAGCGTTTATAATGCTCTTCAACCACACATGAAACCTCCCCTAGGTATGGTACTAGTGAAATACCCTGAAGGTTTGGATGCTGACATGGCCTACGATCTTAGGGAGAGGGATTACAACACATTGGAAGACATGCAAAATGGAGCAGTGAGTGTAGAGGAAAATATGATTGAGAAAAAAGCAATATTGAGAGTTGAGAAAAGGGTAACATATAGAGATGAAAATGTAGCTTCCACATCTGACCCCAATAATGACCGTGTATCCAAAGACGTGGAAAAGATAAAACAAATGGTGGAAAAAATGGTTGTCACAGTTAGTAACCTAAACAAGAATCAAAACCATAACCAAAACCAAAACTTTAGAAGAAATAATGTCACCCCCAACAGAAAAAGAGAATCATATCAGCAAGTTATTCCCCCATTCCAAGAGAAATTTTTAGATGAAGATGAGGGAATCATAGAAGAGTCTGAGGGGAACACAATAAACATGTTTGAAACAGAAAATTCAATCCACAACTGTTACACAGAAGAAGATCAGCCCTCACCCTCGTATTGAGATGAGGAATGGTTAGAATCTGAAGATTACAGGTTAGGATTTGAAAATGCCATGATGCAGGTCAGGGAACAATATGAACTTAGAAGCAAAAAGAGCATAGACACTGCCAAAACAAAGGCTTCTGAGGTTACCATCAATAAAAGGCCTGAGAAAACTTCTAAAGTGACTTCTGAATGTAACAAATCAGCAGCTAAGAGTTCTGGAAAGAACAAAGAAAAAGACAACCAAAACACTGATAAACAAGGTAAACCAACTAGCAGCACTAGCACTACAGCTAGTGCTCCTAATAAAAATGTCATCAATACTGTACATAACGAGAATCAGCACATTGATTCAGCCACTAAGATAGTGATTAACAAAACAGAGTTAAACATTCCAAAGAATCAGTCCACTTTCAATTTGGAAAGTGAGATTGCAAAAATTAAAATCTCTGTCCCACTCTCTGAGCTAGCCACTCAGGATGTATATAAAGGCCAAATTTTGAAAGCTTTAAATTTAGGTGAGAACAGTGACACTGTAAATCTAAGTGATGATCAACCTGCCCTTCTGTTTGGTCCAAAGATAGAAGGAAAGTTTCAAGAAGGGGTAGTGCCCCCTTTTTATATTAGTCTTAATATCCATGATAAGATTCTCTACAATGCAATGCATGATTCTGGGGCATCACAAAACCTGATGCCTAAAGTAGTGATAGAAAGATTAGGCCTAGAGATAACCCGTCCCTATAAATACCTGTATTCATTTGACTCTAGCAAAGTAAAGTGTCTTGGCCTAATCAAAGACCTGTGTGTAAGCCTTACCCAGATTCCTGCAAAATGTATGGTCATGGATGTTGTGGTGGTAGATGTGCCACCCAAGTATGGCATGTTATTATCAATATCACGGGGAGCCAAGCTGCAAGGCACAATGCAGATGGATGGGGCCTATGCCACAATCCCAATCTTTGGCCAACTTAGAAGACTGTACAAAGAGGCACAAATTAAATTTCTGGTCAGTAGCCCCGAAAAGCCTGAAAATTCACCTTTATACTCTGTACATACAGACCTTGAATCCTTCATCCTTTGTAATTATGAATCCTCAGAAGGTTCAGAGTCCAAAAACAGAGATACAAACAAGGAAACATAGCCCATGGACTTTAACATAATGGCTACTCTAGACTTGGAGGAGAAAGACGTAGAAAAATTTGAACAGTGCACTGAAACAAAAACTCAAAGTGAACCAGAAATAGAATGCAGTCAGTTGATTAGTCACCCTTCACAAACGCATACACCACACCAAAAACGAAATGATGATAAACCCGAGAATGAAACCTTATGGGAAATGAATTTCTATGGGTCATGCACCAAGAGAACTACTGGGGCAGGAGTGTGGATACATAACACAGAGAATGGTTACGCAAAGAGCCATGCATGTAACCTGCACTTCAAATGTAAAAACAACATTACAGAGTACGAGGCTCTTATCCTAGGCTTAAAACTGTTGAGAAAATTAGGAGCCCGTAGGATAACTATGCATGGGGACTCTGAGCTGATCATTAAACAGGTGAATGGTGAATATACAAAAAAACATCCTAGACTGAGGGCATACAAGAATGACGCCATGGATCTACTGAGAACCTTTGTAGAATACAATCTAGTGTTTGTCCCTAGAGGTCAGAATGAAATTGAAAATGGACTAGCCTGCATGGCTATTTCATATCATAAGCCTCCCAGTGACCAACAGACCATCATTCAGACCAAATTCAGACCTGCAGTGCCGAACAATGAGAAATATTGGCAGGTCTTTGAGGGTGATAAACAAATTGAAGATTTCCTAGTAGGCAGAAACGAGTTTGAATTTTCTGATTCAAACTCTAAATCTGACAGTAGCTGCCTAAGTGAAGAGTCCTTAGATGAGGAAGAAACACCCTGTAATATAGACATAAACACTTTAAATTAACAGATTGGAAATCTGAACAAAAAATGTGAAAACGCAGATAGTGAAGAAGTAGAGGTGCTACAGACCAAGGATAAGAACATACCTCGAGGTCTGGCACCTTTAGAAGACCTTTTTGACTTTGATGATGTAGCAAAAAAGCCCACTATAGAACATGAAGACTCTGATGTCGAGGAATGAAACATAGGCACTAAAGATAAACCCAAGATAATCAAATTGGCTAAGTCCCTGCCTGCAAACATGAAAAAGAAATACATTGACCTATTCAAAGAATTCATTGATGTGTTTGCTTGGAGTTATGAGGACTTAAGGGCCTATGACACAAACATCATATAGCATAAAATACCCTTGAAATAAAATCAGAAACCCTTCAGACAAAAACTTCATAGAATAAACCCAAAACAATTGACTGCAGTGGAAAAAGAGATTAAGAAGATGTATGAGGCAGGTATAATTATGCCTGTGAGGTTCTCTGATTGGGTATCAAACCTAGTGGTTGTGAGAAAGAAAACATGGGAGATCAGGATGTGTATTTATTTCAGGAATCTTAATAGAGCCTCACTCAAAGAAAATATCCCTTTGCCAAAAATGGAACATATTCTTCAGAGGGTAGTAGGTTCTAAAAGGATCTCCCTGCTAGATGGTTTTTCAGGTTACAACCAAGTTTTAGTACTCCCAAAAGACCAACTCAAGACCGCTTTCACCACTCCATGGGGCACTTTTATGTATGTAAAGATGCCTTTTGGATTGATGAACGCTGGTGCAACCTTCCAAAGAGAAATGGAATAGATTTTTCAGATGAAATAGGACACTTCATTGTCATCTATCTAGATGACATAACAGTCTATTCCAAGACTGAGAAAGAACACCTAGAACACCTGAGAAGAGTGTTTGAAAAATGTAGAAGGTTTGGTCTGTCACTGAATCATAAAAATATTATATTTGGGTTGCAAGAAGGTAAGATTCTTGGCCACATCATATCTGAGAAAGGGATTAGGATAGACCCACAAAGAGTTGAGGGAATACTACAAATCACACACCCGATAAATATCAAAGAGTTACAGTCCTTCATTGGGAAAATCAACTTCCTCAGGAGGTTTATTCCAAACTTAGCTGAACACCTGAGGAATATGACTAACATGTTAAATAAAGGTGTAGGATTTAAGTGGACTGTCGAAGCCAAGAAATCTTTTGAATCAGTTAAACTTGCACTCACCCAGGCTCCTGTCCTAATCAACCCAGATTTCTCAAAATATTTCCTGATTTTTTCATTTTCCTCCAAGCATAAGATAGCTATAGTTCTACTGCAGAAAAATCCAGGGGGAATGGAACAACCCATTTCTTTCTTCGACAAAACACTCAGGGATGCACCCTTGAAATACAAAATAATGGAAAAATAGGCCTATGCTCTTATTAAGGCCCTGAAATACTTTAGGGTGTACATACTGCATTCCCACACCATAGCCTTTGTGCCAAATATAGTGGTTAAAGACATATTTCCCCAAGACCCAGATGGGAAGAGGGGCAAATGGATTGATGTGATCTTAGAGTATGACCTTGAGATAAAACCCACCAAACTGATCAAAGGTTAGGGCTTAGCTCAACTAATGGCTGAAACAAATCTACAAGCCCTTGAAATTAACATGATAGATTCCTTGGATGAGTAGCAGGGATTACCTGATCCCATTGTTGAGGAGAAGTTTTAGAGCTCTCCTTGGTATTTTGACATTCTGTATGTGCTTACACACCTCAATGCCCCTCCTGAACTATCAAAGACCAAGGCCAGATTGTTAAAGCTAAAATCCAGGGGCTATTGCATAATGAATGAAAGCTTATACTAGAAAAATCCAAATGGCATATTGCTTAAATGTTTGCCTGAGTCTGAAGCAGAAAGGGTTAAACAAGAATTCCATGCAGGAGAGTGTGGAGGCCACCTAAACTGGAAAGCCACTGCAAACAAAATACTCAGAGCTGGCTACTATTGGCGTACACTATTCAATGATATCCATAAGATGATAATGGCCTGCCACAAATGCCAGATTTTTGAAGGCAAAAGAAAACTCCTTCCCTTACCTCTACAACCCATCACTGTTGAAGGTCCCTTTATGCAATGGGGCCTAGATTTCATAGGAGAAATTCATCCTGCTTCCTCTGCGCAACACAAATGGATCTTAACAGCCACTGATTACTTCACTAAGTGGATAAAGGCCATACCTACTAGGAATGCCACAGATTCAGCCATCATTAGGTTCCTAGAAGGTCATATCCTCTCTCTATTTGGCTGCCCAAGGAAAATAAGCACTGATAATGCTGTTGCTTTCGGATCCAAGAAAATGGTTGATTTTTGTCACAGGTATCAAATAGCACTTGGTCATTCAACTGCCTATTACCCTCAAGGTAATGGATTAGCTGAATCATCAAACAAGAGCCTGGTGACCATCATCAAAAAGCTACTGGAAGAGAACAAAAATTCATGGCATAACAAGTTAGAGCATGCCCTATGGGCTGACAGGCTTACAACAAAGAAATCCATTGGCATGTCACCATATCATCTTGTCTATGGAACAGAAGCAGTGTTTCCCACCAGCCTTGGAATACCAGTGATTAAACATGTTCAAGAGATTCAGACAGAAGAAGACAGTATGGTGAGGAGGATAAATCAGACAATTCATCTCCAACAAACAACGGAAGAGGTCTATAACAAAGCTATCAAGGTTCAGGAAAATATAAAGAAGTTATTTGAAAAAAGAACTAAGGCCTATGATTTCAAAATTGGAGACAAAGTTCTGAAGTGGGACTCAAGGAGAGAGGACAAAGGAAAGCACAGCAAGTTTGACAGTTTGTGGCAAGGTCCCTACATCATCCAGGCCACTGTGGGTCCAAATGATTTTTTTCTACAAGAGTTAGATGGTACAGAGCTATTTGGGGGTCCTGTCAATGGCAGGATGCTCAAACACTACTTCTGCTGATTTCCAATTTCCAGTTTCCATTTCCATTGTACATACCATTGCAGTGTTTGTTTTCAACAAAAAGAGAAAAGGTTTCAAAAGAAAAAAAAACAGAGAAAGGGAGAGGTTCAGACATGCTCAAAACATGAACCTCTGAAGTGAAAATATTGGCTGTAATATGATCAAAACCTGAGCCAAATAAGTAAAGATAGTTGGTTCAAACATGCCCAAAACCTGGACCAGCAAAGAAGAAAAAGAGTCAGCTCTAACAAGCCCAAAGTCAGAGCTGAGATGAAGAAAAGAAAGTGACTCTAACAAGCTCAAAACTTGAGTCACTAAGAAAGAAGGATGCTACAAAACTTCAAATTTCATGCCTTCAAAGTTTTGTTTTCAGTTTTTTGCAAGTTTATATCCATGTGCAACTGTCTTTATGCCTTGGATCTACAACAAAATAGACTGTCTAATCCTAGTTTGACTGTTTTTAAATTTCTGTTGTAGAATGTAGAGAAGAAATTTGGTGGACAGTCTAATCCTAGAAGATATTAGATTAGGTAGAGAAACATGTGAGACCAACAGTTTAATCTGGTCTCATGGAGCAATAAGGGTAGAAATAGAATAGGCTTATTTTCTTGTTTGTAAAAAAAATAAAATAATAATAATAATGTAAAGGGTTTGCTAGTTCAAAAGCACCCTAGAAGAAAAAATGCTAGGATTGTAGAATGGGTAGGTAGATTGATTGGGAAATTTTTTCTGCTGATTTGATGTCTTCACAATTGTGGCAGTTGAAAATCAAAGAAGAAAGGTGGCTGAAGCAGCAGGCATCTGGCCTACACCAAAGATCATTTTCTGAATTCTTGACTCCTTCAAGAAGAAGCCATCCCCATGTGGAGCCACTGTTAGCCCCCCTATAAATTTTTGACAAGAAAACAGGGGGCTAAAATGTTTCTAAGCCTTCAAGGAATGCATTTCCTCTAAAAACACATCATCCTTGAAGTCTCCTATGCCTTTTCCTTTGATAAATTCCCTCTTTTGATTTCCATTATAAAGCCTCTCTGATTGTAAAGATTGTGCTCCAAAAGGCCTTATTTGTCCCTTGTACCCCTGCAGAATTCTTCGTTTCATCCCTTTTCCCTTTGTCAAAGGCCCCCTCTTTTTACCTCCCAAAATCCCTCCCCTTGTTCCTTAAATTATCCCAAAACCCCCTTCAAATCCTACACACACCCCTTGTTTGGCCTAATTTCCCCGGTTTCCCTCTATCATTACCTAATTCTGCCCTCAAATTGCATTAAAATGGGCCGAATAACCATTTTGTTTATGTGTATGAGTTTAGCACCTTTTTTGGCAAGCCCCTGAACCGTATTTCCCCCGTGTGGCCTGGCGCTAGAACCACCCGCCAGCCCGAAAGGCACTTACCACAATTATATATCGGGAGCATTCTGGATCGTCGATCTGTGTAGATCAGACGGTTGTCATGATCTTCACAATGTTCATCATTAGACCCTTTCACCGCTCGTTCATCGCATCTTCGTCGTTCATTTACCCGCTGATTCGAAGGTCCAGAATCTTCCTGCCTCGATGGTCCCCACTCCACGGTCACTGTTCAAAATCCGGTGGTTTCTATTGCACCACCTTTGAGGGGTAGGTAGTATTTTTCGTTTGGCCAGCGATTCCACTCATCGCATGATGCGTGGCACCGGCACTGTTTGAAAACGACCCCCCCATCACACGTTATCGTTCGGCTTTTGACATGACATGATATGCATATACACCGTCCGATCTGCGATCATCCATCCAACGATCATCGCACCCTGAAGATGCGTAGAGATTAACCCAAGGCAACCATACCCCTAGCCCACCATCCGTCGCCCTCTAATGCATTTTCAGCCGTCGATCTCCTCCCGAGATTGGGCGGTCCAGATTCAATCACCCTCCACCATGTCCCCAGCCGTCGATCTCCTCCTGAGATTGGACAGTCCAGATTTGATGGCTTGTCCCGCCGTTTACCAGTCCCTCCACATCACCTATTCCACGTGTTTATCGTATTTCTCACCTGTCCATATATATATGTGCGTTCAAAGGTCAAATTTTAATGTTTTACATTAAAATTTCCATTCTCGCCACCCTCCAACTACATTTTCTCACTGCGCCACCATTCTGCAAACCTCCCACTGCATTTTCCACCGTAATCCCGCACTTTTCCGCCATTTCACCAGTCTGCATGGCCATTCTCATCATCCTTGTTGCATCCACCACCTCCATGCATTATTTTCCTAACGTGTTTGCGTGTTTTTCAAGGTTACAGATAGGTAGATAATTGCCATGATCCGTACGCACTATTGTAATGGCACAGTGCACAGAAGAAGCTAAATTCAGAGCCTGGTATTACAAGAAAATGTCTAGAAAGGTGTCTACAATATGAATCTCATTAAAGGAGAGAGTTCAAACTCTGAAAAACCTCTCTGGCACCATTAAAGCTCGGTTTTTCGCTGACAGAGACAAAAATGGAGCGGCAGAGAGTTTGAGGCACGTAATTTAATATTTTGAGCCTTTTTCAGGGATTTAGAAGGCAAAGGTACCAGTTCGAAGAACCCGAGGATTGATCGGAAGGTCCAAGGCACAGAAAATAATACGAAAGGGTTTTCACATCAACAAAAGTTTCTTTCCATACAGGACGATGTGCCCATACAGTTCTCATCCTATGCTGTGTTCTAGAGAGATTTTCCAGCCCTGACAACGGTCCTATGCTACCAGAGCATTTGATTCACAGTATGGAAGACCCTAGCATCATTTATTTACCTTTCTGTTTATTCACCAAAAGTACTACAGAGTACTGCAGCCAAGGTACATCAAAGACATACCAGAGTAAATGGAAGCCTGGAGAAGACCACTCTTTCACCCAAAGAGTGCCATGGATAAATGCACAGAATTTAAATAGAATGGGCCTCAGCCCTCTTCCTTTCCTGATTTTTAATGCTACATTTAGTTTTCACCTACTTTATCTGCTCCACTTGAGCTATAAATTCGCGAAGGAACTCATTGTAATGGTTGTTGATCAGTTATTAGAGAATTGCAAGCAGTTTCTTTTGAGACATTGTCTCTGTGTAAAGTTGTAAGATAGGCTGAGGAAAATGTTTTCAGACTGAGTATCCAGCTATTGGCAATGTTGTACCTGACTGGTGTTGCTTTTTAATATGACAAACACATTTCTTTGGATCCTGATCTAAAGTAGCGGTGATGTTTTCCTATCTCTGTATTTGTGTTTAATTTTCATTCCGTTTCATTTCATTTCTACTGGCTTGCATCAGAAATCTGGCATAGGATTTACCCTTGCTAGGTACCCTATGTTTCTACTCTCCTTGACTTTGATGATTTCTACTAAAATGTGTTATCTAAGAGTTGATTTCAGTTAATTTAAACAGTGTAGTGGATGTTATTTCCTGCTAGCTGATGTATGAATTAAATGAATTTGTTCTTAAATGTTCTTGTTAGGATTTAATTGAAAGAATTGGGAACACTGGGGATTATAGTTAGCCCTGTCCACTAGGATACTTTTCAATTGATTGAACCTTTCTAAGATCCCTCAAGCTGGAGGCTGAAGCATTGAGAGTTAAAAGTCTCTCTCTGATCTTAGGTCTTTAACTTTTTGTTCTAAGTCTTTATTGTTTCCTCCTCCCTTACCATTCCATAGCACACTATCATCTTTAAGATCCAATGTTTTAGATGACTAGCCCAAATAAAAGCCTGCACATTGAATAGCAAGTAAACCCTTTCCTGACTCCATTTCCCAATGGTCTTGAATGTTCCTTGAACTACTTCACCTCTTCCTAAATTCTCTTTGCTCATCCTTGTCTTACATTGAACCCTTCTTTCCTGGTAACCAGCAACCAAACAAACAATCAAACAAACAAAGCCTGTGCCTATAACTAGCCTAATATCTTAACCTTTTGAGCTTCAAAGTCATATACCTTTGACATATCATAGAGAGATCCCTCTCTAGATCCAAGAGGGCTAGATCCTGAGGTCTGAAAGCGGTTTGATGTTGTCTCATCTTTTGGTCTTGCTAATCCGGAAAAAACATGGGAACCCCAACAGCACCAACTTGGACTTTGATGAGGATCCGACCTTTAGGGCTTCAACCCTATCTTCTCAAGCCACCAACCTTGTGTTTAGGAGCTCCTACTCCAAGGAAACCAATCCTTCTTTACTTCGTTTAATAGAGAATGTGAATAGAATTTACTTGAATGTTCTTCACATATTCTTCACTGTATTATTTCTTCCAAAATTATTCATTGACTTCAATGTCCACTTGTCTTCATCACTGGCCTTTAATTAATCCAAAAGTACTATTGTCTTCATTTTCCAAGAGGATATTGCATCAATGCCACATTCACTGTCCAAAGAATGTAATAATATCTGAAGTTGCTTCAAAATATTTTGGGCCACTGTGGTCAACCCTGTCAGAATGAGTTATCACTGTCCGAGCTAGAGATCTTACCATTGTTCAAGAAATCAAATGTTCACAGTTACAACAGTCCAGGGAGCAATCCAAGAAGCAGGATCACAGTTCGAGACAAATGAAGGTTGATATGGGTTTTTATTTCATCAATCACTAAGTCTGGAATACTGCATAGTAAAGGTTTGTATAGGGGTTACAAGCTGAGATGTATTCCTCCACAGAGAATAATTTGAGCACCCACAGTCCGAGTATACAATCTACACTAATCCGAGAATGTATCACCACTGAAAATTATGCACAGTAAAATTTTTTCAACAACCCGAGTTACTGTAGGAGGTAGATATAATTAGGAATAGTCTGAGAAATATTGGAACCAGTCAAAGATCCAAGTTCAGTCACCTAAATCCGAGTTACACAGGAGCTGCAGTCTGAATTTTTATGACTGTAGTGGTATATAAGATGCCCTATCCGAATAGATGTCATTGTTTGATACAAAATTTGACCTGCGGTGCTTAAAGATTGGATTGTTCTTCTCCTTAAGAGTTCACGAGATGTGAACCTTTTACCTTACTCTGTGCTATAACTTATTCACCAAGTTGTTGTTCAAAATGGAGGTCCGAACAAGTATTTATAATTTTTTTTTTTGCTATGAGCTGAAGGTACACGTTAATTAAACTGAGGCCGACATGAGAGACCTAGCACAGGTCAGCTCAAGGACCAGATAAATACCCTTGACTTGAAAAATCTATTTCTCCTAAACTATTTGGAATTTTGGGCCAAGTAAGAACTCATATGAAATCTAAAATTATGCTCCAAACGATAGTGAAGGTTTCATAGAAATATTTTTCCTCCAAGGTAGTGAAAAATAATTTTTAATTTGACTAGTAATTTATAGGCGCAGAAATAGAGGTAGGGAAGAATGTCTAGGGGTTATTCATGGTTTTGCTTCTCCATCATAACCTTATTTATTATAAGGTTACCATGCCATAATGATATGAGTCTTTATGTAGTCCTCCATCATCATCAAGCATCTTATTTCCATCAATGACAACTTAGATTAACAATCTCCCCCTTTGTCATTGGATGACAATATTTTTCTTCTCTCCCCTTTTGACATCAATGGCAATGGGGTGCCAATGTGCTCCCTCTGTCATGCTTCTCCCCCTAACATACTATACCCCTGACATGCTGCTTGATTTAATGTGATGCAATAGAAATGACCCCCATATTTCGGCGAAGATACTCAAATGCTTTTCGTGGAAGGGGTTTTTTAAAGATATCCACAATTTTCAATTTTGTATTGATGTATTCCAACCTGATATTGTGTTCAGCAACTTTTTCATGGAGAAAGTGGTATTTGATTGGAATATGTTTGGTTCTTGAGTGCATCACCGGATTCTTTGAAAGAATGATGGTGCTAATATTGTCACAAAAAAGAGTAATTGGTTTCTTAGTTTCTATGTTGACATCAGGCAAGGCTTCCTTCATCCATAGAATTTGTGTACAACAATCAGCAGCAACTATATATTCGGCTTCAACTGTAGAAAGGGATATAGATGATTGCATTTTTTTGAGCCAAGATACAAGACAATCTCCCATAAAGAATGCATTTCCACTGGTGCTTTTTCGATCATCCACACTTCCAGCCCAATCAGTGTCAGAATAAGCTGTCACAATAAGAGTTGAACTCTTATGATACCAAAGACCAAAATCAATCATTCCTTTCAAATATCTAAGAATTATTTTCATAGCTGCTAGATGGGATTGTTTAGGATTTGACCAAAATCTTGCTACCATTCCTACCGCTTGCATAATATCTGGTCTTGTAGCAGTTAAGTATAGGAGAGCTCCAATTATTGACCTGTAAAGAGTTTCATCTATTTGGGGAGGATCATCGTCTTTGCTTAATTTACAATATGTGGTCATTGGTGTGCTCATAGGTGCACAATATTCCATCCCATATCTTTTAAGCATGTCTTTAAGATATTTTTCTTGAGATATAAACATGCATGTAGAATTTTGATATATTTGTATCCCAAGAAATTAAGACAACTCATCAATCATTGACATCTCGAATTTTTTGGACATATTTAGAGCAAATTCATGGCTCATTTCTTCATCATTTCTAGCAAAGATTAGATCATCAATGTAAACAAGAGTGATTAGAAGTTTTTCCTTGTCCATCTTCATGTAGAGATTTCTACCTACCACTCCTTTTCTGAAACCTTCTTGTTGCAGATAGTGATCCAACTTTGCAAACCATGCTCTAGGGGCTTGTTTTAATCCATAAAAGGCCTTTTCTAGTTTTCATACAAGGTCTTTTCCTTCAACAAGATCAAATCCTTCTGCTTGCTCCATGTAAACTTTCTCCTTGAGATCTCCATTCAGGAATGTTGATTTTACATCCATTTCATAAGCCTTGAATACTTTTGAGCAAGTAAATGCTAAAAAAATTCTTATGGCTTCCATTTGAGCTACTAGTGCAAAGGTTTCTTCGAAGTCAATTCCTTCGATTTGCAAGTATCCTTTGCAGACAAGTCTCGCTTTATTTCTGATGATTTGTCCATCTTCATTCATCTTGTTTTTGAATACCCATTTTGTTCCAATTATATTTTTATCTTTTGGGAGAGGTACCAATTCCCAAGTCTCATTTTTTTTCAATTTGAGACATTTCTTCTTCCATGGCCTTTATCCAATAAGGATCTTTGCTTGCTTGAGAAAAAGTTTCGGGTTCTATTAAAAATAATAGAGCCACATCATCTTTTCTAGGGGTGCTTATCATCCTTCTTCGAGTTTGGATTCCTTCATCTATATTTCTGATGACCTATTCTTTTGGATGATATCTTTGAACAAACTTGATCTTGGAGGGAGTTTGTGAAGATTCATTTTGAGGTTCACTTTGAGGCTCTTCATTCTCCTCTTCTTTTTCAGGTTCTTCTTCTTCACTTTGTTCAAAGAAAGGCTCAACTTCATGTTCTTCAATTCCTTTTTCTGGAAGGCCTTCATCAATATTCACATAAATGCTTTCCACTATTCTTCATAGACGATAGTTGTAACATTTGTAATCTTTTCTCCTAGTGGAGTATCCAAGAAATATTCCTTCATCAACTCTAGAATAAAATTTACCTAGTGAGTCATCATTTATTTTTATGAAACATTTGCTTCCAAAAACCCTGAAATATTTTACTGAAGCAGGTCTTCCTTTCCATAATTCATAAGGAGTCTTTTCATTATTTGGTCTTAGTTGAGTTCGATTTAAGATATAAACTACAGTGCCAACTGCTTCTGTCCAAACTTTTAGTTGAAAATCGGCTGCTAGTAGCATTGTCCTTGCCATTTCTTGAATGGTTCGGTACCTTCTTTCAAATACTCCATTTTGCTGGGGTGTCCTAGCAATAGAGATTTATCTTTCAATTCCATGCTCTTCACGGAATTCATCAAACTCTTTTGAGGTGAATTATCCTCCTCTATCCGTTCTAAGACATTTAATCTTAGAATCTTTCTCATTCTCAATGAGAGCCTTAATATTTTTAAAACATTCAAATGCTTTGGATTTATATTTTATGAAATATATCCACATAATTCTAGTATAGTCATCAAAAAATAGAGAAAAGTACGTTTCACCCTAAAGAGTTGGAGTTCTAGTTGGCCCACACAAATATGCATGAATGATTTCCAAAGGTTTTGCTGTTGAGAACTCCTTAGTTTTGTGGCTAGTTCTGGTTTTCTTTCCATGTTGGCATGGGCCACATACAACTTGATTTGGTTTGCACATTTTTGGAATATAACTTATTGCATTAATTTTTCTAATGTTGACTAGGTTATCAAAACTTGTATGCCCCAATCGCTTGTGCCATAACAAATTTTCATCTGTTTGACTTAAGTAACATTTATCTTCTTGGATTCTACTGAGTATGTAAATATTATCTGGTGTTCTTACTCCTTTCTCCACAATTTATCCCGAGGATGAGTCTCTTATTTCACATTTTTTTTGTACTAAAGACAACATTATGTCCTTGGTCACAAATCTAGCTAACACTTAAGAGATTGTGTTTGAGCCCTTCTACCAGCAAGGTATTTTGATCCTTTCCTAGTTCATTGACAAGGGTAGCAGTTCCTTTTCCAGTGATTTTAGCGGATCCACTTACAAAAGATACATTTCCATTTTTCTTGTTCAATGAGATAAACTTCTTTTGATCACCTGTCATGTGCCTTGAGCATCCAATATCCAAAAACCAATGATTTTCTTCACTATGAGTACATAGAGCTAGGGCACATTTATCATTTTTGAGATTTATGTTTTTAGCTTTATCCCTTTTGAGAGGACAATTTTGTTCATTATGATCATAATTATCACATAATGAACAAGACAGATCAAAATTAGCCAAGGGATCAAAAGAATTGTAAGTTTTGATTTTTCCTTGCTCTTTAGGACCATGTAGTTAGTTTGTTTGATTTTTCAATCTTGGTGCTTCATTCTTATGAGCCTTGCAATGTTTAGCTTGATGCCCAAATTGTTTACAATTGTAACAATGCCCAAGAAAAATATTTTGATACTTGTTGTAGTATCCAACATTCTTCCTTGGAGTTGCTCTTTCTTCAATTCTTGGTTTTGAGATGGGACTTTGTTCCCGACGAGATGACTTTTCTTCTTTAGGATGGCGGGAGAGTACATCAGCATAACTTCTGGCATTATACTTTGTACTTGAATATTCTCCTTTGAAACCAATTCTAGACTTGTCATGTTGAGGTTTTTGAGTATTAAGAATGTTGTCAAGAGCTAGAGAGCTTTTCCAACTCCTTTTGACTTGCTCTAATTCCTTTCTTAGAGATACTATTTCAGCTTCACGTTTTTCACATATATCATCTTTCTCTTTTAGCTTAATGTTCAAGAAGTCTTCCCTTCTTTTTGCTTCCTCCATTTCTATTTTGAGAGAAATTATCTTCTTTTGTAGATTCTCATTTTCTTCAATGGCATTCATCAGCAAAATATCCATGTTTCTTTCATCTTCCAGTTCTGAGTCATCATCATTTGTAAATGCCATGAATAATGTTTCTTTTCTTCCAACATAATCACTTTCCTCATCTAATTCATCATTTCTTTCTTTGTGATGACACATAGTTCTGGTTGATTTCTTTGTTATGATTAAAAATTCATCTTCATCGGACTCATCTTGTTTGGAGAATAATTTCTTCTTATTAAACCCTTTCTTTTTGTACATCATCCTTTTAGAGTCCTTTTCATCATCACTAACATGTTTATGGGGAAATTTTGCAACGTAATGACCTATTCTTCCACAATTGAAACAAATAAGAGGGTACTTACCTTTTAGCTTGGATCCCCTTTTTAGTCTTCGTACAAATTGAGCTAATTCGTTTTCAGTATTAGATTCATCGTTGCTGCGATTCCATCCTTTTCCTTGTTTTGTAGATCTTGAGGCTTTGAAGGCTGCTTCTTTGAAATTTGGAATTCCTTTCCTCATCTCATAGACAATGAGAATTCCATGGATTTCATCCATAATGAGATTATATAGATCCTTCATTTCTTCTATGGCACTTACTTTGGAGTCAAATATGTCAAGAAGCGATCTCATGATTTTTTGAACAATGGTGCTTTCTTCAATATTTTCTCCTAGTCCTCTAAGAGACTTAACCATTTTAGCTACTCGAAGAAAATATGATGCAATATCTTCTTCATCATCCATTTTCAAACTCTTGAATTGTCTTCTATAGGTTTGAAGCTTTGCCTTCTTGACTTTGGAGTCACCATCATATAGAGAAACCAACTTATCCCATACTTCTTTGGCTAAGTCATAGTTCATGACTTTCGTAATTTCAGAATCGGTAATTCCACTAGTGATGGAATTTAAAGCTTTGGCATTAGCAATGTAGGCTCTTCTTTCATCTTGATCAGTTGGAAGATTGGCAGGAGCTTTGTACCCATCCAGAATAGAGTGCCATACTTTAGGACCAAGAGACATTAGATAGTAGGACATCCTCTTTTTCCAAAAACCAAAATTCGTTCCATCAAACATAGGTAGTTTCCCTATTACTTCCATGTCCTTCATTGTGCCTAATAATCCTTATTTCAGCTGTTAGGCTGATATTAAAGAAGCTGGCTCTGAAACCAATTGTTGGAAATACTGAGACGGGGCTGAATTAGTATTTATTTTTAAATGTTAATTATTTCCAGTTAGATTCTTCACAATTAAAGATAGAGAGGTGTATAATAATAATATTTAGGATTAATAAGAACTTCAATCCATTTTTTAATAATAGTATACAATAGATGAGTGAAGGGCACCAACCCTTTTAATGAAACAGGCACCAACCTATTGCCAAGAACCAACTTGGACTTTGATGAGGCTCCGACCTTTAGGGCTTCGACCCTATCTTCTCAAGGCACCAGCCTTGTGTTTAGGAGCTCCTACTCCAAGGACACCAATCCTTCTTTGCTTCGCTTAATAGAGAATGTGAATAGAATTTACTTGAATGTTCTTAACATATTCTTCACTGTATTATTTATTCCAAAATTCTTCACTGACTTCACTATCCACTTGTCTTCATCACTGGCCTTCAATTAATCCAACAGTATTGTTGTCTTCACTGTCCAAGAGGATATTGCATCAATGCCACATTCATTGTCCAAAATGTAGTATATGGCCTTCAAAATGTGGAGGCCTTGTGGTCCCCCCTATCGAATGAGTTATCATGATCATTATCAGGAGCTAGAGATCTTACCACTATTTTTCTTACCACTATTCAAAAAATCAAATGTTCATAGTTACAACAATCCAGGGAGCAATCTAAGAAGCAGGATCATAGTCCGAGACAAATGAAGGTTGATCTGGGTTTTTGTTTCACCAATCACTAAGTCTGGAGTAATGCATAGTCAAGGTTTGTATAGGGGTTACAAGTTGAGATGTATTCCTCCACAGAGAATAATTTTAGCACCCACAGTCCAAGTATACATTCTGCACTAATCCGAGAATGTATCACCACTGAAAATGCTACACAATAAAAGTTTTTCAACAACCCGAGTTACTGTAGGAGGTAGATATAATTAGGAATAGCCCGAGCAATATTGGAACCAATCAAAGATTCAAGTTCAGTCACCTAAATCCGAGTTACACAGGAGCTGCAGTCTGAATGTTTATGACTATAGTGGTATAGTAGATGCCCTATACTTCGGTTCTTAAAGATTGGATTGTTCTTCTCCTTAAGAGTTCATGAGATTTGAACCTTTTACCTTACTCTGTGCTATAACTTATTCACCAAGTTGTTGTTCAAAATGGAGGTCCGAACAAGTATTTATAGAGTTTTTTTTTTGCCATGAGCTGAAGGGACACATCAATTAAACTAAGGCCGACATGAGAGACCTAGCAAAAGTCGGCTCAAGGACCAGATAAATACCCTTGACTTGAAAAATCTATTTCTCCTAAACTATTTGGAATTTTGGGCCAAGTAAGAACTCATATGAAATCTAAAATTATGCTCCAAATGATAGTGAAGGTTTCATAGAAGGATTTTTCCTCCAAGGTAGTGAAAAATAATTTTTAATTTGACTAGTAATTTACAGGCGTAGAAATAGAGGTAGGGAAGAATGTCTAGGGGTTATTCATGGTTTTGCTTCTCCATCATAACCTTATTTATTATAAGGTTACCATGCCATAATGATATGAGTCTTTATGTAGTCCTCCATCATCATCAAGCATCTTATTGCCATCAATGACAACTTAGATTAACACAAAACAACTCTTGAAGTTGGTTTGGATCTGTCAGATGCCCAGAAACACCGACTGGCCCAACTCAATGAACTAGATTAAATCCATTCAATGGTTGTCTAGAGAACTACTGCTATTCAATAGTAGAGAATGAAATGGCATGATAACTTTATTAAAAATAAGGTGTTTCAAAGTGGATATTGAGCACTACTTTATGACTCCCGTTTCAAGGATTTTAAGGGGAAGCTTTGCACTCATTGGATGGGACCTTATGAGGTGGACACTGTATTTGATAATGGAATAGTCAGGCTAGTCAGAATTGATGATACACGTGCTTCATTTATAGTAAATGGACATTTCCTGAGACTATACCACCACCCGGCCTCTATGGATGCTTTTATTAAACAACTCTCTGAGAAATCTAATTTGAAGGTCATCAGCGCAGAGAATCCTTCCTCTACATGCTTGTTGTAAAAGTTAAAAAATAAAAAAAAATAAAAAATATATATATATAATAAAAGAATAAAGAATTATATTGTTTATCTTATTGTCTTTTTGCAAGAGTTACTACTAAGGAGTAAAAATCAAAGAAATTTTTTTCCAAAGTATTAGTTGCTGCTACACATGGTGTTGTTACTCTAATGTTGCTACTCGATGCTGCTACTCGCACTGCTATTACTCCGATGCTGCTACTCGATGTTGTTACTCCTGATGCTGCTACACCAAATGTTGCTACTCGCACTGTTTTTACTCCGATGCTGCTACTCGATGTTGTTACTCCCGATGCTGCTACACTGGATGCTGCTATTCGCACTATTGTTACTATGATGTTGCTACTCGATGCTGCTACACCATATTTTGCTACTCGCACTACTGCTACTCGATGCTGCTACACCGAATGTTGCTACTTGCACTATTGTTACTGCGATGCTGCTACATCGGATGCTGCTACTCACACTGTTGTTACTCCGATGCTGCTACTCGATGCTACTACACCGGATGTTTTTACTCGCACTACTGCTACACGATGCTGTTACATCGGATGCTGCTACTTGCACTGTTGTTACTCCGATGCTGCTACACCAAATTCTACTAGTCGCATTGCTGTTACTCGATGTTGTTACTCCGATGTTGCTACTCGCACTATTGTTACTCCCGATGCTGTTACACCGGATGTTGTTACTCTGATGTTGCCACTCGATACTGTTACACCAGATGATATTACTTCTATCTTGCTACTCGATTTTTTTACACCAGATGCTGTTACTCAAACTGCTACTACTTCAATCCACATCATTACTGCACCGTCATCCTACCAACCGTCACATTGTCCAGGTAGGCTCTCGGGTACGCCTCCATGTGACTTTTACCGATTTAATTAAATATCCCATGTGAAGATCTTAATGTCGCAGACGGAAAAATTTTAAGTTGGGGGGGGTGTTGTCATAGTCAAGGATGGCAAAATGATTGCCTCATAAATCATTTTGAAAATCCTTTCATGGCACACCTTATGATTCCAATCAACATGTGGTGTCATCATTCAATACGTATTGGGATCCGTAAGATGTCTTGTCCACCCTATATGAAACAATTATTACTTTTATTCACCACACTTACCATATTCTTTTATGATTTTTCTTGGTTTTCAAGAGTTACCTTCCATATTTACCATTACCACCTTTCCATTTTCACCATGTTGTTTCTCCAAATTTTGTACCCACCACCTTGCCCAACGGTCGGCTGTTACAGAGAGTGTTGCTACAAGTCTCCATAATATGGGTGGGTTGCCTATGCGGCATGAGCCTGAAAACACAGCTTCAGTTCACAGCAAACCAGAAGTATGTAAAATCTTTGTTGACACGGGGTTGGATACCTACTTTGACAGATTACAAGGGTTTGATGGAGGAATCACAATGGAATTCGCACTCAATTTAGAGGAGAATTATTCGCGGGTTAGAGGTCTCAAAGTTCCTGTCACAGAATAGGTAATCGCAGATGTTAGTGGGCTGAGACAACAGGGGCAGCAATGATTTGCTTGGAAATTTTATCTCCTAGAATTTCCTAAATTGTTCTTGAAAGTAGGAGAAAGTGTCATTCAAATGGGTAGAGGATACGAGCTCCGAAATCTATTGTATCCTTGAAACAAAGTTGTAGGTTTCGTAATAAAATACATAACCTGTGAGGGTTGAGCCACAACTCTGTTCAAGTATCATTTTAAAATTTTAACGCACCTTCGATTTCCACATGCTCAGGGACATGCTTTGAAGATGCCCTTATTCTTATTGAAACATCTGCATCATATGGCTCAAGCTTCTCGACGTTCACACCGAATGATGGCAGTGCTTTCCAATCATGGTTTGGTGCGATTATTGGTCATGCATGCAATAAACAGGCTTTGGGTATCCTGGGAAGAATTCTGTTGGTCCTTAGAAGAAGAAATAGCAGCCATGATTGCTGCTAGAGAAGAGGAACCAACCTCTTCGGTTGGTCTGGTAGAAGAAGAACATTCCAAAAGGAATTGATCAAGAGGAACCTGAGGAAATGGAAATGAAAGTTGATCATGAGGAACCCGACGAAGAAGAGATGATGGTTGATTAGGAGGAGCCTGAAAAGATGAGAATGGAGGAGGTAATTGGTGATACAGTCGAGGCTGCCACACAAGAACCAGCCTCGCTTAAAAAGCGTGCAGAAGAAGAGATGAGAATGGAGGAGGTAATTGGTGATACAGCTGAGGTTTCCACACAAGAACCAACCTCACTTGAATAGCTCGCAAAAGAAGAAATCAGAATGGAAGAGGTAGTTGGCGATACAGTCGAGGCTACCACACAAGAACCAGCCTTGCTTGAAGAGCCCACAGAGGAAGAAATTATGGAAATCGTGCAGGGATTCGATACTGTTATACAGTCATCGACTTTTTTCAATGAAGGACAAAGGAATGGAATTCTGGACAGAGAAATGGAAAGTGATGCTATTTTGAAAAAAATAGAATCACCTTACCAAACAGATATGGATGTTGATACAGGTAGGGGTTCTACACAAGAACCACCCCCAATTCGGCTAAGACAGGAGGAGTCAACCTGTGAAATCAACGTTGTTCCTCAATAATTGGTACCAACTATTGAAAAAGAGGAAATTCATGAGGAACATGAAGGTAGAGAAGAAAATGAACCAGGAGGTTGATATTGTTCCACAAGAACCAGTATCGACACTAGAAGAAGAAATGGTGAAAAAAGAGTGAGAGGAAAAAAGGGAAACAAGCTGTGGAATCGATGCTACTCCACAAGAACTAACATCGACCCCGATTGAGGTAATAATGCATGAAGTTCTGGTTCAAGCCAAAATTTAGGATGATAAGTTTGTCACCCGCTCTTCGTTCCAGTCCATGATGCCTAGAGGGGCAAGGAGATTCCACTCGCCCAAACGTTTAATGGAAGAAATAGTTTTCCTCCTAGTGCTTAAATTTGTTGGCAGGGCTAAGATTGGCCTAGTCACTACCGAACCAGAACACTTATAGGCTCACGAAGAAGACAGAGTTCTTGTGGAAACATCGGAACACAGAGTGGTCAATGAAATCGTTGACCATACGACAGAAGTTCCTGGAGGAAACATCAAAGAAGAAACCCCTAGAGATAGGGAGCCCAACCAGAAGGGCTTGACAAGAGAATCCATGGAAAATACTAGCAGCGTTTTGGCACCTTCTGAGCCTGTCATAGGCCCAGAAACTGAATTCATTATTAAAGAGGAATGGGTTGAACAATGTGAGAAAAGAAGGTTGCCTCTCAAGAAGAGGTATCAGCTGTAGTTTAGTGAAACCATGAGACTAAAAATGGAGTTTTGGGATTTGAAGAAGCAAGTTTCACGATCGAAAAGGAAGGTAAAAATCTACAAATGGAGCGAAATAAAGCCGAATATTGAGGTCTGCACTGCAACTACCCAAACTAGCCCAGTCAAAGAGTTGTTTGAAGGTCAAGAATTTGTATTGGCCACTGAAATTTAGAAATGGAAGTCTGCTGCGAGTGACCATAAGAAAGAAACAGCTAGGGTTCGAGAACAGGCCGCCCGAGTCATCACGGGGTACATGGATCATTTATACAAGGTGCAGCTGAAGCAGGCCAAACAAAAGGCCAGAATAAATGAGTTGGAAGAACACACTAGAAAATTTGGCAGAAATTCCGACAGCCAATTTGTCGCTATTCCGACACATAGTCGTCGCAAGAGCGACAGTTAGAGGGCAGACAAACCGTGGTTTGTCCTGCCGTCACAGTTCCGACGCACGTAAAAAGTGTCGCACTATCGACAGTTCTTCCGTCGCTTTCGAACAAGCGTCACTCTTCCGACGTCTCACAAACTGTCGTGCCTCTGACGTTTGTAAACTGTCGCACTTCCGATGAAATGTGGTTCGACGTTTGGAACGTCGCTCTTTCGACGCTTCTAAACGGTCGCAATTCTGACCCAACGTGGTCCGACGTTTTGGACGTCGCTCTTCCGACGTCTGTAAGATGTTGCAATGCCGACGATATGTGGTCCGAAGTTTTGAACGTCGCTCTTTCGACGTTTGGAACGTCGCTCTTCTGACGTTTATAACGTCACTCTTCCGACGTTTGTAATATGTCGCAATTCCGACGAAATGTGGTCCGACGTTTTTATACTCTCTCTTTCGACGTTTCTAGGTTGTCGCAGTTCCGACGTCTACAAAGCGTCGGTAGACCGACGGAGGGTTCAATTAAAAAAAACAAAAATAAAACTTTAAAATACGAGAAACGTTGTTTTGAATATATTATATGAAGTAAAACAGTCCATGAAGTCATTACATTTTCACATCTGAAGATTTGAACCCAAATATCCATCCAGAAAACTGGAAGTCCCACCCCAGACAGTGATAGAAAAATACCCCATGTCACATACAAGGACTTGATATAAAACCTAGTAACGGTCCACATGGAGATTATCGACAAATCTGAGAAAGCATCCAAATATGCCCGAGGCATCTATAAGAAAGTGAAATAGCAATATGTAGAATAGTAAAACAACAGATAGAGTACCGACGTCCATTGTTCCAAATACAAATTAAAGTACCCAAAATCCTTGAACAGAGAAAAACGCTAATCATGTGAGGAGTGTGATATGTCCCAAATATAAAAATACCATGAGACCATATCAATAGACCAGCATCGCTAGTTTTGAAGGCAGAGTGATAAACATTAATCATTTTTTTTTCACAAGAAAAAACGTTGTTTTGAATATATTATATGAAGTAAAACAGTCCATGAAGTCATTACATTTTCACATCTGAAGATTGGAACCCAAATATCCATCCAGAAAAGTGGAAGTCCCACCCCAGACAGTGATAGAAAAATACCCCATGTCACATACGGGGACTTGATATAAAACCCAGTAACGGTCCACATGGAGATTATCGACAATCTGAGAAAGCATCCAAATATGCCCGAGGCATCTATAAGAAAGTGAAATAGCGGTATGTAGAATAGTAAAGCAACAGATAGAGTACCGACGTCCATTGTTCCAAATACAAATTAAAGTACCCAAAATCCTTGAACAGAGAAAAACGCTAATCATGTGAGTGTGATATGTCCAAAATATAAAAAGACCATCAGACCATATCAATAAACCAGCAACATAGACCAGCATAGCTAGTTTTGAAGGCAGAGTGATAAACATTAATCATTTTTTTTTCACAAGAGAAAAAATATTGTTTTGAATATATTATATGAAGTAAAACAGTCCATGAAGTCATTACATTTTCACATCTGAAGATTGGAACCCAAATATCCATCCAGAAAAGTGGAAGTCCCACCCCAGACAGTGAGAGAAAAATACCCCATGTCACATACAGGGACTTGATATAAAACCCGGTAACGGTCCACATGGAGATTATCGACAATCTGAGAAAGCATCCAAATATGCCCGAGGCATCTATAAGAAAGTGAAATAGCAGTATGTAGAATAGTAAAGCAATAGATAGAGTACCGACGTCCATTGCTCCAAATAAAAATTAAAGTACCCAAAATCCTGCAACAGAGAAAAACGCTAATCATGTGAGGAGTGTGATATGTCCAAAATATAAAAAGACCATCAGACCATATCAATAAACCAGAAACATAGACCAGCATCGCTAGTTTTGAAGGCAGAGTGATAAACATTAATCATTCTTTTTTCACAAGAGAAAAAACGATGTTTTGAATATATTGTATGAAGTAAAACAGTCCATGAAGTCATTACATTTTCACATCATAAGATTGGAACCCAAATATCCATCCAGAAAAGTGGAAGTCCCACCCCAGACAATGATAGAAAAATACCCCATGTCACATACAGCGACTTGATATAAAACCCAGTAACGGTCCACATGGAGATTATCGACAATCTGAGAAAGCATCCAAATATGCCCAAGGCGTCTATAAGAAAGTGAAATAGCAGTATGTAGAATAGTAAAGCAACAGATAGAGTACGTACCGACGTCCATTGTTCCAAATACAAATTAAAGTACCCAAAATCCTTGAACAGAGAAAAACGCTAATCATGTGAGGAGTGTGATATGTCCAAAATATAAAAAGACCATCAGACCATATCAATAAACCGGCAACATAGACCAACATCGCTAGTTTTGAAGGCAGAGTGATAAACATTAATCATTTTTTTTTCACAAGAGAAAAAACGTTGTTTTGAATATATTATATGAAGTAAAACAGTCCATGAAGTCATTACATTTTCACATCTGAAGATTGGAACCCAAATATCCATCCAAAAAAGTGGAAGTCCCACCCCAAACAATGATAGAAAAATACCCCATGTCACATACAGGGACATGATATAAAATCCAGTAACGGTCCACATGGAGATTATCGACAATCTGAGAAAGCATTCAAATATGCCAGAGGCATCTATAAGAAAGTGAAATAGTAGTATGTAGAACAGTAAAGCAACAGATAGAGTACCGACGTCCATTGTTCCAAATACAAATTAAAGTACCCAAAATCCTTGAACAGATCAAGAAAAACGCTAATCATGTGAGAATTCAAAGTAAGGTTAATCTATTAACATTGCGAATAAAATTACACCGAAGTCAAAAACATTGCCTGGCCATACTCATGGCAAATTTGTCATCAAAAAATCAAAAAATTAAGAAGACTGCCCTCATACGGGGAAACTAGTCTTGAACGTTTAATTTACAGAATTCAAAAATATTACAAAGGTCCAGCACACAGTAAAATAAACTAAAAGCAGCCCAATTAACTGGGCCTGCTAAGAAAGAAAAACAAATTAACAAAACTACTCCTCCGCTGGTTCCTCCACGATTCGGCACCATCCTTCGGAAGGTCCAGGATCGCTAGGTGCTACCTCCACATGCATGCCACGGCTCCCCTCCTGAAGGCCCGAATGCTAGCCAGCTTTTTCCGAGCTCAGACCCGCTGGACGGGTGCATTCTTCCTCCATTTGGGCCTCCTCGTGGAAGACCACAGTGACTACAGTTGTGATTCGCGGGCGGTTGAGAGAGCAATCAAAGGAAAATTGCGCAGTGCGCGTCGTGGGAGAAGGTGAACTAGCGGTGGGGAAGCCAGGAGCAGGGGAATCCATACGGTGGCCAGATGCTACAAGCCGACCCCGCCCACTCCTAGTATTTGGATATCCACCTAAGTAATAATCACTGGACTGGCCGGAAGTCATCTCTGTTGAGGTGCTGGAGGGAGCGCGCCGGGATTGACCTCTAGTGCTCCCCCTGCGGCAACGCATCCTATGACACACGCGAGGCATGGGTGCAATCTCAGGCGCAGTGGGCACAAGAGACGAAGAAGTAGAATTCCAATTAACAGAGGAAGACAGACAGAGACAGAACCGAGAGAAATGGAAATATGCAGCAAAGTCTAGGCAGAAGTTCCGCTGGCCACTTCTCCTTATCGTCACAGTTACCAGGCAGTGTAATCCAGCAACCGGCTTGTCTGAAAAACCATGGCTAAACGCCATTTTGTATGTCGACCCGTCTGCAATGCAATCAAAAGACGCCCGTCATAATGAATCTCTGATCATTAATAATGAGAGCCGAAGGCTGGATCAAATTGGAGCGTGCGGAATCGCTCAGAGGAGTGGAGGTCCGATCTTGAACAGTGTTAAAAATTAATTAATGCAGATTTGATGTGAAAACTTAATTGAACAGTGTTAAATGTTAATGCGATTGATATGAAATCGCCATATCCATGTCCCATCACCTTAAACGCCATCGAATGCACCCGCAGCCGGGAGTAGGGCAAGTTTTTATTGAGGACACGTGGCAGAAATTGATTGGAGCGGATCTTTGTTTGGGTCGCTCGCGCAGTGGAAATCCGGACCCGTAAAATATTAGGGCGAATTTGATAAGAAATTCGCGTCACAAAATTGGCCGACGTCAGCAGGCTATTTTGGAATGCGAATTTGGTTTGAATTATGGTTTATCGCCATTTGAAGTCCGGCGGGCTCGACTTTTGAACAATTTTCTTATAAAATTTGTGTTGGTTTTCTTTGATAATACACATATTAAAATCCCGCTTAATAAAGAGACAAAATTGTTGTGCTTTCGGAACCTGACCCGAGGATTGGACATGAGTTAACAAACAAAAGGATAGCGGAACCAGACATGCACCCATGGTCAAGCCCTCTACCAAAACCACGAGCGGAATCACAAAAGCGGGTTGCCCATATCGCACCGCTTTTGCGGAGTAGGCGGTATTTCCTATTCGCGAGCAATTCCATAGGGAATGCGACACGTGGCGAAGTGACCCCGGAAAACAACCGTTTAACCCACGCCATCGCACGTTAAAGCCCGACGTTGGAAGCCGAGCGAAATTGCCAAGAGTCGTTGATTTGGAGAAGGGCCATCGGACGGTGGTCGCACGTTGAACTTGCCCGAAGGTTAACTAAGGTGTGCGGAGGATAGCTAGGTACGATACGAGTGTTTGATTGGTTATTGATATATATAGGTGGGGCCGGAGTATAATGAAATTGTTTAATTAAACGATTGGCGGATAATTAGCATAAGTCTAGAGCGTGATTGTTGTAAGGCCGGGTGGTGAAATATAGAGCCGAAAGTTCATTACAAGTTATTTATTTAAAAAGAAACGTGGAGTATAAATACAAAGTGTTGAAAGTTAAACATTGGTTATAAGGATTGGAGATAATATAAAGTCGGGAATATAAATTAAAGTCCAACCATTGTGGATAGTATTTATTTATCAAATTCTATGAATTTGATAAATAAAACCGAAGAAAGAAGAAGTCAATTAAGACTTAGGCTGGAGGAAAAGAACGGGGTAAACCAAGGGAAAATGCTGACAGAGCGATTGTAGACACACCGGCTCTCCTTGGGGGTCCAATTTCAGTTTTGTTGCGTCACACGATGATCTCTCTTCTCTGGCATTTACTTGTATTGAAGATCACTATTCTAGGAATAATGAGTTATTTTCTCCAAAAATAACCCTAGCCAAACATTGACAATGCATCAAGGATATCTTTCTATGCTTCATAAGCACATTTGTTCTACTTCTAAATCATGTCTTGGAAGTGGTTGTTGTGCTGGAAATTATTCACCAGCTGGTTTCATACCAAAGTCTTTTTCACATTTTCAGCATCCAATACATGAAAAAGATAATGGTTTAAAACAACATAAATATTTGAAATTTTGCAAGAATTGTCTGGCACACTTTGAATATGAATTTTGAAGTCAAGTGCATGATGCCGTATAGGATCAAGTGTCATTTTGAATACCAAATGTTTCACAAGAAACTTCTCAACATGCTACCCTGCAGTAAGGATTAAATGACAATATTGCATCAACTATTTCCATAATAAAAGTGCACCTCAGCCATAAGAATAAACAACTACAAATGTTGTAGATCTAACAAGACCACACAATCAAATGTATTCCACAAGGCCAATACTGTATGAAAAATGAAAAGGAGTTTGCAACCAAAAATACCTTAGGCAACTAATTCAATTAGATACACTAAACCATCAGCAAAAAGGAAAACCAGCCTACTCAAAAGGCAAGCGTTTACCTCCTTTGACAAAATTTTGAGTTCTGAAACAAGGGCCTTTATTGTCTTGTCAATGCCCCTAGTAATTTGAATGGGGTTTACACCTGCTGCAACAACCTAAACAAAAAGGTTTCATTTCAAATTATTTTCCACAAATTTAAGATACAACCATTGTCAGCTTTGTATTTCCTAACAAGCTCATAAATTTTGACAAAAGAACCAAAATTTTTTAATACCTGATAGCAATTTTTTCACTCAAAAACTATCTTAGACTCAATAAACCCAACCTAAAACTAAAAAACCAAACACCATAAGACCCTACAAAAATAAATAGATGATCTTAATCCAATACTATCGACAAAAAGTTACCTTTACACCCTCACTTATTAAACCCTGTGCTGTTGAATTTTAACTTCAACTGCTGCAGCAGAAGGACGGATGCAGCAACAACATTTTTTTTTGGAGGTTGCTTGCATGCCATCCAAAAATTTAATTCAGCATTTAAAATTCCTGCAAGTTTTTTTTGTAGACGGTCGCAGCCATATTTCTGTACAAGATTGTATTTAAACACAACAACCAACATTAACGCAATTCACCAACCAGAAATTAAACAAACAGAAATTTACCCCCCAATTTTGTAAATTCAAAAGGAGGACACGTGGAGCATTAATATTGGATCGCATGAAATTGAAGGGAATCTGAAAACCTAAAAATCGGACCCGAATTTTTTATAAGGCACATTGGATTGAGAATTCGCGTTACAAATTAGGCAGACGTCAGCATCCCATTTTGGAACGCGAATTTGGTTTGAAATTCAATCTATTCAGACTTTTGAAGTCCGACGTAAAGGGTTCTTTAATGTTTTGATAGTTTAATATATACATATGTTTTAAACATATGTTATATATATATCATATGCGAAATGAAAGGTGGGCCATAGAATTTAGTTTTAATTTTAGTTTTTTTAAAAGAGGGTTTATTATAATATGTTGTATATGTTACGGCATATAAAAATAAAAAGGTCGAAAAAGCTTGGTAGTTTTTTTTATAGACAATACGTAAATTTTTTATTACACAGCAGTGTGTAAAAAGTGAAAGACTGAGTGTAACTTTTTAAGTGTGTATGCACAGCAGTGCGAAAGGGAAAAACACAGCAGAGTGTTTTAAAGACAGAGTATGTTTGTTTTGAACAGACAGTGAGTTGGTTTTATGCACTGCGTTTTGTAGCAGTCATAATTTTGTAATCCCTCTCAGTGAGGAAGTAGTGTAATAGTTTTTTTTTTGAGTTATTGAAGGGAATAGAAGTTTGTTTTCAAAGTATTGAAACTATGTCTCCTGTCAAAGAAATTTTTATTTTCTGTGTGTTAGAGGAAGGGAGATTTATGGGTGGTTCTTATGAATCAACCAACCATTCAGAACATGCTCATCAATCCAAACCATAAGTTTTATGTGACAATATTCAAGCAGGCACTCAATCGGATTTCTGAAGCTATGTTAGAGAAACCCTAAACTCTCACTGAAAATAGGTGAAATGTGGCACCACTCAGAGATTGACATGTGCCAATTGGTACAAGTGGTAGACAATTGGCATGCTAAAACAACGAGGTGATGGAGGAATGACACGAGGGAGAAAATATCAGAAAAGCCCCAAATTTGGAGAACTAAAGCTCATCACCAACCCGAGATTGACAACTTTACATGATGTAACCTATGAAATCGTAAATGGAGAAATCATAGTAACAATAAAGTAACCTATGTAACAATAAAGTCAAATTCATCCTGGGAGTGGTAATGGGAGAAATCATAGTGAACAACAGGAAACATGCATTGTTGCTTACAATCAAATAGATGAAAAAACACATACAAAAAACCTAGATAATAATCATGAACAAGCTTAATATTGAATTATGAACTGTAAAGGAACTTACAAAATGTGACATTACGAACCTGGTCAAGCGCACAAGCAAAAATATCCTAGACATGACCCTGGTTGACAAGTTGTATTGCTCATGATGTAAGAGGATTTGTACCTGCACTGCCAAGTCAATCAAAATCCATCATTATCTATACAATAAATACAAGTAATTGATGTAGTATTTTTTACTCTAAGATGCATTCCTATGATAATGTTAGAACATATGTTGAAAATTTCAAAACATACCTGAATAAGCTCCTCTTCGTTTCAAGAACAATTTATTGGAGTCGCATGAACTTGGAACAAGCCTCCCACGATCCGAAAGAGTAGCAACTAAGTCAACAATGACTTTTTTGTTGCTACACTGGATCGAGGGTGGTTTGCTCCAAGATTAAATCGCTCCAATAAATTATTCTCTACTAAACAAGGCCAACCACGTGAAGGTGGAAGCTCTTATGGCCCCTCCCCCCTCACATCACTCTCAATTCCCCAATACCCAATCTATATTTCATTTTTTACTTTCATGAGCATAAAAAAAAATATTCAATAACTAATAAAAAAACAATTCAACAAAAGGTACGCAAGGAAACATTGCAATTAATGCTTGACATAAAAATAGTATGATAAATGAGTTTTTTATATAACGCAAAAAAACGTTCCAAGTATGGTAACGTTTGTCTTATAATAATACAATATTTTTCATTGTCAAATTTTCCTTTTCTTCTTCCTATTTTTAAAGCTCCTAATTACATCATCAATATCATCGTGCTCTGCTCCTGTTTCGTGCCTTTCAACCCGCACTGCTGACCTAGTTGCGTATTCACGATGTCCGGGCTCATCCAGTGACGGGGCATCGCCTACAAAAACAGATAATATTAAATTTTAATTGTCAGTTTTTAAATATCATTGAACTAGTTCGGTAATATTAATAAAAAAAATTGCAATTAGATTATTTACCTGGTGCACCAGTTGTCGCCGCTAACCTAGTTGCATAGTCACGATGTCTGGTCTCATCCAGTGACGGGGCATCGCCTACAAAAACAGATAATATTAAATTTTAATTGTCAGTTTTTAAATATCATTGAACTAGTTCGGTAATATTAATAAAAAATTGCAATGAGATTATTTACCTGGTGCACCAGTTGTCGCCGTTGGGACTGTTGCCCTGTCTTCCTCTCTGGTGGTAAGATCCTCAAGGGAAACATTCTCTATCATTTAAACAAAAAAAGTTATAAGGACAACCATCAAGGTATAATTAGAAAAAATTATAAGTGGAAATTAATTACCGTCACGGCCCTCACTGATAGTAGCATTGTCGGCCTGGTCCCCACTACAATGATCAGGTTGCACGTGAGGATCATCTACATCCGGCTCTAAAACTGGGTTATTTGCCTTGTCGGTAGTGCTGCTCCCCTGATTTAAACAAATTTGTTAGACATTAAATTTATGGACGAAAACAAACATATTGAAAGGTTAATGTTTTACCTTATCAGGCATTCTGGATCTTGGGACCTGCCCCAAGCTTCTGCGACGTTCAACTACGGCTTGATAGCCGAAATGGAAAGTGATATTTTTATCTTCCTCTGTAGTTTTTGTTCCGAAGTCATCACCCTACATTACATATGATTGTGTATTTTTAATCATATTTGATAGGATTACAAAAACGTTGGAAGGCGATACAATTAATTATAAGATTTTTAGCTACTTAATTACAATTCTTGCAGCTAATTTCAAGTAGCCACCCTGGCCGAGCTTGTGATGGCCCTTTTTCTCTATCCTAGCTTTGGTTGCCTTTGAGGTGTCAGGCAACCTAGCATCAAAAGATTGAAGTCAGATATGACGTAGCACACTTTTTATTTTAGACATAAAGAAAATTAAAGCTATTGAATTAAAGTTGTAATTTACCTTGCGGGTCCAGTTGGCATTTTTCCTTCTTTCTTTGCCCTTTTCTCTTTTCCGTCATGGATGAGTGCTCTCCACTCACTCTCTAAAACTGCGAGAGGACGCTCATATCTAGGGTTAAATTGCAATTGCATCCTATAGGTGTCCCTGGTATATTTCAAATATTTGCCGGCTACCTGAGCCACCGCTTTTCTATCAAATGTGCCGACCCCAAAAAGGGCTTCTAGATAATCTAAAAGTTCTTTTTTCAGGTTGGAATTCTGGGAATTCCACCCTGTACGTATGGTTGGGCCAAAAATTACCAACGCATGGCTCTCTAGAATCCTGTAGAACTCATTGTTTCCTACACAAAATAAAACCAAAAGAAAAAGAAGATATTATCATTAATTTAAAAATAAAAATCATGATAAATATGTTTTAGATAAAGTACATGAAATAGTTAAAATATTAAAATTTACCCGGGAGTTGTACATGCTTTATAGGGACACCCTCATCGTTCACCAACAACGTGCCATTAATGGTCCCTGTGGAGCTGACACGTGTAGCTCCAGGAAACACAATAATGTAGCTGGCCATATCAGCCTCATCATTGCCAACACGTTCAGCAGTTGGCTGGGTGTCAGCTTGGGCATGGTGTGTTTCTTGGCTAGCACCTAAAGGAGTAGAAGGTGTACGAGAGGGTTGTTGGGCAATCTCTTGCCCTTGTGTCCCACTACCACCAACACCGGGTTCAACAAGTGCTAGAAAACGCTACATACAAAAGAAATTTTTGTTAGTTTAGTCAATGTAAAAATTAAAAATCAAACTATCACAATTCATCTCATGCAGAACAAAAAAAATATCCTTTTGACTTTTTATTATTACCTGATATCTTTCTAGCTGCCTCATAAGATGTTGTATCCTCTCTTCTATTTCAGGTGTTTGAGGCGCGTCTATCAAAGCATTAAATTCCGACCTTGCATCTTGTGCCTTTTTTTGCAACAAGAACACTGGAGATAGGGATGAAGAAAGCTCTTCCTCAAAGAGGGAATCATCAGGCGTACCATGGCTAGGTGTCTGCATATTTGAACAAAATTAATATTATTTCAATTATGTAAATAACTAAAATACCTGAAGATAGAGCAATGCCGGCACTTTACATGTTCTTCCGCTGGCCTCTTTCCGCGATCATCCCGTCTCGGGGTTGTTCCTGTACTGCCCTGATCAGTCTGCCACATTGCAATAAAATTATAAATGTAAAAAATTGAAAACAATATCTAACTTGAAAACACAAAATGAAAACTGAAATAATTTCTAATAAGACACCGGAAGACAGAGTTAGAGTTTCAAATATGACTTGCATTGAATTCAGTCCTGGAAACATGTCATTGCACATTAAGGCACCCAAACATTCAATCCACGAATGATATATTTAAGTAGGCTTCTCCTATTCTGGGAAAACACCATACCTATAATGCATTCACTTGCATGTATAAAGGGAAAGGAAAACATGTTTTCATGCAACGGTGACAAAGGCATCTTGGGGAAAGGTATCCTCACTTTTTATTTATGTTGTTCACCCACACCACTCTCGTGTTTTCACTAATCCTGTTTTGTCATTTTTTGATTCAAATTAAGTTAAGGCCTTAAGTATTTTTTGACCTTTCGGTGTAGTTTTTATAAGTGGCATGTATGGATTTTCCATTAATTCTGCACTTTTTCTCTTCATGCACATGTTTCCCTGGAAATCAAATGCATGATTTAGTCCCATACATTTAACAAGTTTTTGGATCAACTCCATAGGAAATATCATGTTTCCTATTCAATCAAAATTTATCTCAATTAGGGTAGGTAGGAAGGTTTTCCCTTTGTATTAATAGGGCACTTCTAGCTTGCATTTTTATTATATCTTTCAAATTTAGTGTTGTTTCAATTAGGGCATGATTTTTTGCAACTTTCAAGGTGAGAATGAACAAAGAATTTTTTTTGTGATGGATGACTGTATATGACTCCATGGCCAGAGGAAAAGGCACTAATCTACTTCTTCAAATATCTATAGTTCTCATTCACCTCATACGGAGATGGTCCCCGATTTTGAGCCAAATGTTGCAGCAAAAAGTTCCCCCCCTCCATAATTTGATAGTCAATGGAAATTTCTTAAATTGATGATGGGGCAAGATTATGGAACATTGGCACATACATATGTAATGGAATTCCAAGATCATGATATATGTTTACATATGTTTATGGCAATGTTCCACCAAGTCCCCTGGAGGTGGGAGCGAGGGGACGAGGGAGCGCGGGAGCGGCCTATGCAAAAGCTCCCTACCAATTTTCAGGAAACGTGGGGGGACGTCGGGGTCATAAAAATTATAAAATTTAATATTTAAAATGTAACTATATTTTTGCAAGGAATGTATATACAGTTATCATACACTTGCATCATGAAAGATAAATCATAAATGATAAAATTACAAATCGATGAATGATGAATCATATAATTGAAACAAATTTAAAAGTTAAAAGTTAAAACATACATCATACAATCATGCATGTAAGTTTGTAAGTTTCTAACTATATAATCATTAATGTAACTACTAACAATGTACAATGAAAATAAAGTTTAAGATATCATATGACATATTATATCAAGATTCAAAATAGAGTTTAAACTGAAGTTTACAACTCAAGTCTGAAACATAAAACTTAAACGCAAATAAGTTATGTCTAAAACATAAAACATAAAACATAACATATGAATATCAAATGATATCATCATAATGATAAATGAGCATAAATGCTCAAGTTAATGCCCCACTAGTCTCTGCATCCAACTTCTGCATGAATATATCAAGATCAACCATGTCACCATCTGAATCAGAATCACTTGGATTCTCAAATATGCTAAGTGGCACATCAACTTTTAACATGAAACCATAAACTAAAAGGGGCGGTGAGGGGACGTGAGGGGGCGTGAGGGAAACATCCCCTAGAAGTCCCCAAGACCCCGGAGCGCGAGGGGGTGAGGAATCTAGACCCCTAGGTGGGGGGGCGAGACCCCGTGTAACACTGGTTTATGGAGGTGGTGGAGCAAAAAAGAGCTCAAATAGAGCTGAAAATTTTCACATAAAAAGGACTGTGGGCTTGACTAATGGTTCCATTTAAAAAATGATATCTAGACAGAGAATAAGTGTAGCATGCAAACATGCATTGAAAATCCATCCGAGTTTGCATTGTATTACTTATGATGGATTCAAATTTGGGTTTCAAAATGCCAGGTTATGGCATGATTTTGTCGAGAAACCCTTAGTTGGATTCTCAAGTTGGTTTAATTTATATTTTAAGTTTGTTTTGCAGTCTTTGGGTGATAGTAACTCATGAACTAGGTTACCAATGTGTAACAATCATATTTCAAGAATAAAGTTGTGATTTTTTTATATTATTATTATTATCTATTAGCTGCGAGTATTGACACCTAATGCCTGGAATTTTGACATCTTGATAGCATGGATAATTTCGAAAATGTTTCTAGTAATGTTAACATAATAACTATCATTACATGTCTTCACTTTTGTCACCATAATAGACTTGTGATATGGACTCATCACACAACTTCATATGCTATGTCCCAACAAGTTCAAACTGGTTGAACCTACCTCATAGTGTGGTTATTAAGGACAAGTTGCTTGATATATAACTCGATAGCATAGACCACGTTGCATTTCTAAAAAGAATCCTCAAGTGTCAAAAAAACTTCACAATATGTTCTACTATAAAGCCTTTTGGGATACCTGAAATAATATATGTATCATTGATGACTTTTAAAGTATGACAAGGTCCAGAGGGAAAGGAAATCAATGGAAGAGTGATCCACCAATGAGAACCTAGAATTTAGCATCAGATGAGTTAGAGTCTAGGAAATTGAAAGCCTATAATTTAAATTAGTGATGAAGGACATCACATAGGTAATTATATTTTCATGTAGAATAATCTGTTAATTCAAATTTAAACTACATAATATGAAAGGCATACCATAAATTTTTCCACGTAGGTCCAAACAACCTATAAAAAGGGAAAACCTTCTTTTTCCATGGGAAATAATTTACCTTTCCTTTTTCAAGACAATCTAAATCACAAAAAATATGAACTATATTGCACACATTCTTGGATAATGTGAAAGTGGAAAAGGAATACCCTACACAAGTGATGCACACATGTACATTTGAACACTAATAGATTTTTGTAGTTGAAATGCAATGCTTGTTTTCATTTGAATGTAGGGTTTTTAAAGCAGGGAGAAATAATGGCTGCCAAATTAATAAGCGTTTCTTTGGGAAAAATTTAAATCTTGTATTGGGTGATGAAGATAATAAAGGGTATTGAATCTTGATTCTTGAAATCTAGAGAGAACCCTACAGCCTAACACAATCCAATGGAATTGACCAAAAAACCCAAATAGAGTCAACCCTACTATAGGAGGAAGGGCCTGCAGTAAGAACTTACCATTTTGCAAGAGTTGAGGGCGAATGCTATTTTGCAAGAGCTGAGGGCGAAACGGCGAGAGAGCGAATGCGAGGGCAAATCTTTGATACGCAAGAGATGAGGGCGAATCACGGGCGAATCTTTGTTCACAGGAAATATCACGAGAGGCGAATCCGGGCGAATGATGTTGCAGAGCTTAGGGCGAATCTTTGAGGGCGAATCTTTGATGCAAGATCTCGGGCGAATCTTGTTATGCGAGATGAGGCGAATGCGAGGAATTGGATCTGATGCAAGACGGAGGCGAATGCGCGCGTGATATCGGGCGTTAATGTAGCACACATGTACATTTGAACACTAATAGATTTTTGTAGTTGAAATGCAATGCTTGTTTTCATTTAAATGTAGGGTTTTTAAAGCAGGGAGAAATAATGGTTGCCAAATTAATAAGCATTTCTTTGGGAAAAATTTAAATCTTGTATTGGGTGATGAAGATAATAGAGGGTATTGAATCTTGATTCTTGACATCTAGAGAGAACCCTACAGCCTAACACAATCCAATGGAATTGACCAAAAAAACCCAAATAGAGTCGACCCTACTATAGGAGGAAGGGCCTGCAGTAAGAACTTACCATTTTGCAAGAGCTGAGGGCGAATGCTGTTCTGCAAGAGCTGAGGGCGAAAGCTGAGGGCGAATGCTGAGGGAAAATGATGTTCTGCAAGAGCTGAGCGCGAATGCTGAGGGCAAATGCTGTTCTGCAAGAGCAGAGGGCGAATGCGCGCGTGATATCAAACGTTAATGTAGCTATTGCGACAAATACAAAACAATAAAATCATTTTTATGTAGCGCGCATATAAGTTTCGAATTTTTATGTAGCGCGCATATAAGTTTGGTATTTTTATGTAGCGCGAAAATAACTGTCATTATACCGACGGCGGAAAAGGCGTCGCTATTACGACGGGTGCCTCCAAACGTCGCAATGGCGACACCTAGACATTGTGTCGCAGTTGCGACGTTTAGAGTCGTCTCAATAGCGACGCTTTGGGCCATGGTGTCGCAATTGCGACGTCTTCCTCTAAACGTCGCAATTGCGACACATTTTTAAGTGTCGGTATTGCGACACTTTTCTATAGATGTCGGTATAGCGACGGTTTCGGGCGGGATGGAAAAAATTTGGGAAAATTTCCGACATTTGGTCAAAAGCGTCGGAAACAAGTGTCGGAATTTCCGCCAAATGTAGTAGTGATATACATACATTATAGATTGCATTTTTAAAATTTTATGATTGTTTTCAACACATCTAACAAGACCTAGAATCTTATGATTGTTTATATATATATATATATATATATATATATATGTGTGTGTGTGTGTGTAGTTCAATCGTTTTAACATATATATTCAAACATGTGTAAAATCATTTCTACATGTACATATATTCATGTGAATTTTTTTTTGTTTGGAAAATGACAACTTGAATTTTAAAAACAAAACATAATATCATAATCACATGCCAAATGTAGTTCAACCATCCAAAACTTGAGTTTTAAAAACTTTTTGATTATATCACAACATTACTTCACATGCCATGCCAATTGTAGTTCAACTATCCAATAAAAACATTTAACATTATATCACATGCCAAATCTAGATCAACGATCCAAAACTTAAGTTTTAATTTAACAACAAATTATAGATCACAACATTACTTCACATGCCAAATGTAGTTCAACCATCCAAAACTTAAGTTCTAAAAACAAAACAAATTATAACACAACATTACTTCACATGCCAAATGTAGTTCAAAAGCAAAACATTAATATACATCACAAAATTACTTCACATGCCAAATGTAGTTCAACCATCCAAAACTTAAGTTTTAAAAACAAAACAAATTATAACACAACATTACTTCACATGCCAAATGTAGTTCAACCATCCAAAACTTGAGTTTTTCAAAAGCAAAACATTAATATAGATCACAACATTACTTCACATGCCAAATGTAGTTATTGACCATCCAAAACTTAAGTTTTAAAAACAAAACAAATTATAACACAACATTACTTCACATGCCAAATGTAGTTCAACTATCCAAAACTTGAGTTATAAAAACAAAACATTATAGATCACAAGTATCAAAACTTTAAAAAAAAAAAACATTATAGATCACAAGTATCGAAACTTGAGTTTTAAAAACAAAACATTATAGATCACAGGTATCAAGTATCAAGTAACATTACTTCACATGCCAAATGTAGTTCAACCATAACACTTAAAAAAAAAACAAATTATTTAACACAACATTACTTCACATCACATGCCAAATGTAGTTCAACCATCCAAAACTTGAGTTTTAAAAACAAAAAAAATTATATATAACACTGTAACATTACTTCACATGCCAAATGTAGTTCAACCATCCAAAAATTAAGTTTTAAAAACATTATATATCACATTCACATGTACCAAATGTAGTTCACATAAAATATGTCCAAAATTTGTAGATCTCACAAGTATCAAGTATCAAGTTATATATGACTGCATCTAGATAATATATAAAAAAGTAAATTTAAGACTAGAAATCTATTGAAAATATAATGTTGCACGTGTGCATGTGCATCATCCATCAAATATAGATGGATGTAGTGTCTTAAACAACAAAGTCTCAATCCGCGAGCTATCCTGTGAAGCATGGCGAACCTATACACAATGTGTACAAACATTAAAATTTGATGTTTTAAAATAGAGTGAAAATATATAGAACTTCATGTTAAAAACAAAATATAAAAAAAAAAATCATGCAATACCTCATGAGGTTCCCTCTCCATTTGTTGCTCGTCCACTACAACTTCCCCCACGGGAACATCTCCAACAATAAACTTTACAATATATATATATATATATATATATATATATATATATATTAAAAATTTTCAAATGAAAATGCATATATATAAAATTATTTTCAATAATATTAAAAAAAAAGTTAGACAACTTGTTCAAATGGTTGAAATGGTATGGATGTTCCTATCTCCATCGCTAGAGTCCGTGGAGAAAAGAAATCCTCCATAGAAACCTAAAATTCAAAAAATTTAAAAGTATAAAATAACTCAAAATCAAGATCTCAATTTATAATAAAACTTTTAAACTTCAATTTATAAATTATAACACTTCAATTTATAAATTATAACTTAAAAACATATATATTTAAGTGAAAAATTGGATGCTTCTGCTGGTGGATTTGGCACATCTCCTAAGAGAGGCTCCAAAAGAAAATCTCCAAAAACCTAAAATTCAAAAAATTTAAAATAACTCAAAATCTCTAGATCTAAATTTATAATAAAATTTTTAAGCTTCAATTTATAACTTATAACTTAAAAACATATATATATTTAAGTGAAAAATTGAATACTTTTGCTATCGGATTTGGCACATCTCCTAACAGTTTTTTAGAAATAAAATCTCCAAAAACCGAAAATTCAAAAACTTTAAAATAACTCAAGATATAGATATATCTCATTTTTTAATGGAACTTTTTGAGGTGGAATATATAACTTAAAAACATAAATTTTAGGAGTGAAAAATTTTCCATACTTGTTGTTGTGGATCTAGCACATCTCCTAAGGAAGTAGAAGGTACATCTCCCAAGGAAGAAGAAGGTACTTCCATCCCAAAAACATCGGACGGAATCGGAATCTGATAAAACATTTTATTATATATATGTACATGTACATGTGTGCACAATTATTTATTTTAAAAATATCACTTAAAAAACACTAACATTTTCCAGCATCCAACATATCTTGATGGTGAGACCCATCTTGATTTTTTGAACCAGAGGATCCGAACGTGATATTAACATTTTCTTCATTCATCAAGCGTGACAACTGCAAATGGTGTTAACATATAATGATACATTTTTGTTAGATCAATGTATACAAATAAATGTATGTATATATGTATTTATTACAAATTGTACAAGTGTTAAAATAATTGAACCCTAACCATTAACAGATACAGTTCCCATGCCCTCTTCCTCATGAACAATTAGGTCATGCCAACCATTGTGACAATTCTTTGAATATGTTTTGAGATCTTCAACACTCATGTTGTCAATCTCTTCATCTGTATAATACACAAAATTAGTGCGTGCATTATCACGTGCTTTTTGTAGATTCAGACAAACATCGACTCCACCCAATCTACTGTGAACATTGTCGATGATGGCATCCCTTGCTTCTTGACTAATTTGAGAAGTGGCTTCCATCTCTGACCACAAATTTTCGACAAAAAAAGGTCGACTAACCAATGGTGGCTCAGGATGAGGAAACTTAGCATCACACCTAGCGCCCCTATGGTCACACAATCGACCTTTCCCAAGACAAAAAAATTCAGAGGGAAGGTCATTGTAATTGGGTTTCATTTGCAAAAAGAATTCTCCATAAAATAATTTTTCAAAATAAAGCGAAACCTCATCGTTCCATGGGAGTATTCCATAGGCCGCAAGGTGTCTATCATACAAATTGTGAGCTATATCAGGGTGCTTGAAATATTGCACCTTCGGCATCTTTCTTTTCAGCCCTTCTTTGAAATTAAACATAGACTTTGCCATTGATGTTGTAACTCTTTCTTTAACAACCTCCCATTTATCGGGACCCGTCACTGTTTCCTTTCTTTCCCTCATGACTTCTACAAAAGTATCAGTGGTTGGCCCAAGCTTTCGGTACACATGTAGTAGTTCGCCTAAAGAGTGTGCAACTATTTCCAAGCTTTGTTGACTCTCAACAGGTAGAGTCAAAGCCACGAGATCTCTCTGCAATTTTTCATGAAGATGTTGACACCTTTCTAAGGTGCATTGCTGTATGTTTCTTTCCCAAGGTATATCGGAAATGTCAGTCGGACAAGTTATGGTGGGTGGACAACCTTCTTCTTGAATGAAGCATTCTGCCCTACATATTTTTTTACCAACATTTGGAGCATTTTCAGCCTTTGCATCAATATATAAAATTTTGTATATTAGAAAAACACATGTAAACAAATTTGTACAAATTTAATGAAAAAAATATTCAAATTGATGGCCACTTCGATGTGGTTGGCTAGCATCTTGCCCACCCAGAGACTATTGAGACCCAGAAAAACCTTGCTGAGAACTAACACAACCATTCGTTGATGGGCGTCTAGGGGAATAAATATCACCACCTTCACGCAACCTGCTAGCACTTATTGATGGCCCTCTAAGGGGATTTGAACCACCACCAACCTCTCGAGACAAGAGAGAAGCTTCATAAACAAATATGAATTTATAATCAATTGAAAAATACATTCATACATATAAATGCATGTACATATTCATTGATTAAATTGCGTGAACCATACCATGACTAGGTGAACCATGGGCATGCTCCATGGATGGAGTAGAGACCCTTCTCCTCTTAGCTCCTAAAAAATAAAAAATGAAACTTATTAACAACTAATTTAACTCACAAAGTTGATAAAAAATCAATTCCATATGTACACACATGTATGGAGATTTAAGATTATATTTAAATACCATGAACATCGCTCGATCCCTGATCCCCCCCTCTCATAGAGATATGGGATTCTATTGATCTTCGTCGTTCATCCTCCATGATATATATATATCTACAGTGGACATTTACAATTATTTTTGTAAATAACTAATTTAAAATAAATTTCAGAAAATAAATGTAATTTAGTGTACAAAAATTATGTAAAACACAACTTTAAAAACACTAATTGATGTGTGAAACTCAATTTAAGCAAAAAAAATTATAAAAATGATAAGTTCACCAAATTGTGCTTTACATGGTGGGAGCACACTTGGTATAAAATTGAAAAAAACACATTGTCATTAAAAAAGAAGTGAAACTCCATTTAAACAAAAAATTGTTGAAGTCCCCGCATTTTAATTTTATAAAAATGTGAAGTTCACCACTTGTTGCAAATGTGAAGTTCACCAAGTTGCGCTTTACATGGTGTGGTGGGAGCACACTTGGTATATAATTGAAAAAAGCACATGGTCATTAAAAAAGATGCATTTATAAGTACAAAACACACACATATCCAAGATATGTTACAATGTCCATCAATAAATTTTGAAGGAGAGCGTCTCAAGACTAATTCATCTTTAAGAGATGAATCTTGAATTTTTGAAGAAGAGCGTCTCAAAACTAATTAATATTTGAGAGATGAATCTTGCATTGGCATTGCCCCGTATAATTCTAATTCATCTATTAATTCATCTTTGATAGATGAATCTTGAATTGGCATTGCCCCACGCAATAGATCAGCAGGCATATTATTCACATTTGTACAATGTCTTATACTAAAAAATTGAAATTGGCTAACAATATTTTTTGCTATTCCATGCAGTTATTTTAGCCTCTCCTTCTTAACTTGGTACACACCATTCATCTGGTTGCACAAAAGTTTAGAATTGGTGAAAACTACAATTCCATTTGATCCATACTCCATAGTTGTTCCCAAGCCTTCTATCAATCCAATATAATATGCCTCATTGTTTGTTGTTCTTCCCGGTATATTCATTTTCTTTTGGATGACTTAGCTAGTCGCAGTATTGGAAAGCACATGTAAAATCACTGCTTTCCTTGGATTGGGATAACAAGAAACATCTATGCATAATTTCCATTTTTCAACCATATTTAGTGGTTTTTTTTATCCCTGAAAAAATAAAAAAAATAAATTAAATAAAATTAAATAAATAAATAAAATTCAATAAAAATATATATTAAATTGAAATTTATTGCAAATGCATGGGATAAATGACACATGTGCATGAGGTAAATGACATGTGCATGGTTTATCTTAAAGTTTGACTTAAAAATTTTATGGTAGAATTCACATCTAGAATTAATGGGAGGAAGCCTTTAGTTTGTGGGAGAAATGAATTTTATGCACTTACTAAAACAATTATTTATGTCAAAAGTCACACCTTTATGAGTTTGTGGGAGAAATGAAATAGAAATGACACATGCCTTAAAGTTTTCCTAAAATTTTATGGGAGGAGGGAGAAATGACACATGTACAAGGTTTGCCTTAGAGTGGTAGTGGTTTATGGATATGAAAATGAAGAACTTCTATTTAGATCTATTACAGAGATTGACTGTAGGGGAATTTACTGGATATGTCACCTTTGAGAAAAGATGAGATCCAGAGGCTACCTGGCCCTTTACAAACTCTGCCTTTAGAACTTGTAGAAGTTAACACTCAACAGACAAACTAAAATCCTATGAGAGTTCAGCCACTTTAGGTTCAATTTTTAGGCCTTAGAGCTTGAGAGAAATGACATTTACATGGTTTGAAAAATTATTTTATGCACTTACAAAAAACATGCTTTATATTTAATGGGAGAAAGCCAACATGACATGTATGCTTTGAAAGCTTTGTCTAAGAATTTATGGGAGAAATGACACATGTACACAGTTTTCCTTAAAGTGGTTGAGGTTTATGGATATTAAAATGAAGAACTTCTATTTAGATCTGTTACAGAGATTGACTGTAGGGGAATTTATTGGATATGTCACCTTTGAGAAAATATGAGATCTAGAGGCTACCTGGCCCTTTACAGACTCTGCCTTTACAACTTGTAGAAGTTAACACTCAACAGATAGACTAAAATCCTATGGAAGTTCAAAATCCTATGAGAGTTCAACCACTTTAGGTTCAATTTTTAGGCCTTAAAGCTTAAGAGAAATGACATTTACATGGTTTGCAAATTTATTTTATGCACTTACAAAAAAAATTCTTTAAATTTAATGGGATAAAGCCAACATGACATGTATGCTTTAAAAACTTTGCCTAAGAATTTATTGGAAAAATGACACATGTACATAGTTTTCCTTAAAGTGGTTGAGGTTTATGGATATTAAAATGAAGAACTTATATTTAGATATGTTACAGAGATTGACTATAGGGGAATTTACTGGATATGTCACCTTTGAGAAAAGATGAGATCCAGAGGCTATCTGGCCCTTTACAGACTCTGCCTTTAGAACTTGTAGAAGTTAACACTCAACAAACAAACTAAAATCCTATGGAAGTTCAAAATCCTATGAGAGTTCAACCACTTTAGGTTCAATTTTTAGGCCTTAAAGCTTGAGAGAAATGACATTTACATGGTTTGCAAAATTATTCTATGCACTTACAAAAAACATGATTTAAAGTTAATGGGAGAAATCCAACATGACATGTATGCTTTAAAAAATTTGCCTAAGCATTTATGGGAGAAATGACACATGTACACAATTTGCCTTAAAGTGGTTGTGTTTTATGGATATTAAAATGAAGAACTTCTATTTAGATCTATTCCAGAGATTAACTATAGGGGCATTTACTGGATATGTCACCTTTCATAAAAGATGAGATCCAGAGGCTACCTAGCCCTTTCCAGACTCTGCCTATAGAACTTGTAGAAGTTAACACTACTTGTCCCAATTATACCCTATGAAGTGTGTAGAGGACCCGTGGAATCATTCACACTACTTTACGTATACATAAGGGTGTATAAGAGTGTACTAAGTTAAAAAATATGGTCATATTATTGGATATCTTTCCCAAGAGCCCAAATGTACTCCTTAAGTATAATGTATGAGCCATGTGTATACACACATAATCTAGAAACCATCTAGGACAAAATAAATGGTACTTTAGTGGTTTGATGAAAAAATAGCACCAAAAAGCTTTGAAGGAGGGGAATAAGAACTGGAAATAGGAGGATAAGAATAAAATAGGCACTACACATCCATGCAAGGGTAGTAGAAATAATTCTAACCATTGCAACATTGATGGTCACATTAAGGAGAATTATTGGATGTTTGGTATGTGTTATATCCTTTATGTGAATACCCCCATGCACTATATATTTTTCTAAGCATAGTGGTGGACATAAAATGGGCGGAAAGGACCCCCACTTTAGGGTTTCATATAGATGAAAAATTCCCCACACACAGGTGTTCGGGGGTATTGCCCCAAAAAAACATTTTTGGGAAAAAAATGAGCATAGTTTTGAGATATATAAGTCCAAAATGGAATATTTGTTGGTGAAAAAATATCAATGGATCACTATGGATATATCTGCTTCATTAAAAGGGATTTTTCTAGAAGGATGTCCACTAAGTTGGAAAGAAGGGAAAATATCACAATTATATGTTAATGTGAATGTGTTTTACATTGAATATTTTTCATTTTATTAAGAATCTGTTTGAAACAATTACCTATATAAGGTTAAAACCTATGTTTTGTATCAAATTACTTTTGGTTTCAATGGGAAACTTTTATGGCTAATGTGTTTTTCTCGAAATGTGATAGACCCCATTAAAATGGGAGATATATCGAAACGATTCCTATGGTGTAATAAAATAGTTTCAAGTAGTTTAAAAATATAGATGCATAAATTCAGTGGGCATAGTTTTGAGATATAAAAGTCCAAAATGGAATAGTTGTTTGTGAACAAATATCAGTGGATCACTATGGATATATCTGCTTCTTAAAAAGGATTTTTCTAAAAGGATGTCCACTAAGTTGGAAATAAGGGAAAATATAACAATTATATGTTAATGCATGTGTTTTACATTGAATATTTTTTATTTTATTAAGAATCTATTTGAAACAATTAACTATATACTTGGTTAAAACCTATGTTTTGTATCAAATCACTTTTGGTTTCAATGGGAAACTTTTATGACTAATGTGTTTTTTGTTTTTGTATCAAATTACTTTTGGTTTCAATGGGAAACTTTTATGGCTAATGTGTTTTTCTTGAAATGTGATAAACCCCATTAAAATGGGAGATATATCGAAATGATTCCTATGGTGTAATAAAATAGTTTCAAGTAGTTTAAAAATATAGATGCATAAATTCAATGAGCATAGCTTTGAGATATAAAAGTCCAAAATGGAATAGTTGTTTGTGAACAAATATGAGTGGATCACTATGGATATATCTGCTTCATTAAAAGGGAGGGATTTTTCTGGAAGGATGTCCACTATGTTGGAAAGAAGGGAAAATATCACAATTATATGTTAATGCATGTGTTTTACATTGAATATTTTTCATTTTATTAAGAATCTATTTGAAACAATTACCTATATAAGGTTAAAACCTATGTTTTGTATCAAATCACTTTTGGTTTCAATGGGAAACTTTTATGGCTAATGTGTTCTTTCTCGAAATGTGATAGACCCCATTAAAATGGGAGATATATCAAAATGATTCCTATGGTTTAATAAAACAATTGAGTAGTTTAAAGATATAGATGCATAAATTCAATGAGCATAGTTTTGAGATATAAAAGTCCAAAATGCAATAGTTGTTGGTGAACAAATATTCAATGGATCACTATGGATATATCTACTTCATTAAAAGGTATTTTTATAGAAGGATGTCCACTAAGTTGGAAAGAAGGGAAAATATCACAATTATATGTTAATGCATGTGTTTTACATTGAATTTTTTTCATTTTATTAAGAATCTATTTGAAACAATTAACTATATCAGGTTACAACCTATGTTTTGTATCAAATCACTTTTGGTTTCAATGTGAAACTTTTATGGCTAATGTGTTTTTATTAAAATGTGATCGACCCCATTAAAATGGGAGACATATCGAAATGATTCCTATGGTGTAATAAAATAGTTGAGTAGTTTAAAGATATAGATGCATAAATTCAATGAGCATAGTTTTGAGATATATAAGTCCAAAATGGAATAGTTGTTGGTGAACAAATAGCAGTGGATCACTATGGATACATCTACTTCATTAAAATGGATTTTTCTAGAAGGATGGACTAAGTTGGAAAGAAGGGGAAATATCGCAATTATAAGTTAATGCATGTGTTTTACATTGAATATAAAAGGTTTTTTCTCTCTCTCATGTTTCAGTCCTGATCTTATAAAAATTTTCCACTAAATCCATTCCCTATTACTTTTCATGTGAACCACATTCCCAAACCCACCCATCTATGTACCTAAGACTTTTTTCATGTTCTACAAATATCAAAAAATCTGCGTGTGATCCTAAAGAGTCCTCTGATGCATCTTGGAGTCTTACAGGTGGTCATACTGAAACAAAACCGCTACAAGGTTTAGGTAAGAGTTTTATGTCTTCTCTTGGGTATGATGTGCTTTCAACATCTAACACATTTGGAGTAAATCACCAATCCATGATTGGAATAAATTACCAACCTTGGCATAAAGAGCTCTTATCAGATTTTCCTGGCCTAATTCAGTCTAACAATGTTCATAGGTTGAACACTGACAAAGAATGTTCAGAAAATTTCCTACCTGGCATCGACAAAATTTATGCTATTCCTACAGATAGTGATAAGCCTGGTGGTAATGGTGACTCTGATAACTGCAATTCAGACTAAAAATGTTCATAGGTTGAATACTGATAAAGAATGTTCAGAAAGTTTCCTGCCTGGCATCAAAAAGATTTATGCTATTCCTATAGATAGTGATAAGTCTGGTGGTAATGGTGACTCTGATAACTGCAATTCAGACTAACAGTATTCATAGGTTGAACACTAACAAAGAATGTTCAGAAATTTTCCTGCCTGGCATCGGCAAGATTTCTGCTATTCCTGTAGATAGTGATAAGCCTAGTGGTAATGGTGACTTTGATAACTGTAGCAATTGGCCCTCTAAATATGCATGTTTTTTACAAGAACATGAAGGAAGGAAATATATAAGCAAGCGGATTTCATAGTGAAATGGACTGTGTAGGGATAGTAAAATATATGTTTTTTTATGTCAATTTTTGTTATTTTGATCCATTTTGGAAAGTACAATTGAAAGAAGATTCACAACATATTAATGTAAAGGTCCAGAATACTGTAAGAAAATCATTTTGTCGATTTTGAATTAACAAGTGAAAACATAAGTGAAACTTTTGTAAGTACTTTGACTACTATAAGTGACTTGCCTTGGTACATGATATAAACCAGAAGTATTTTTCTTGCTGAAAAAAAATAAGCAGAGATACATAGATATATACCTGGAAATTCACAGACGAAGCCACAACGAGGACGAAGCCTGGCGATCCCTGAAGATGTCGTGGAAGACACAAACCAAAATTCCCCGCGAACAAAATTAAATTAAATTAAAATCAACAAAACAAAATTACAAAAAGAAGAAGAGAAAATCAAAAAAAATTACCTTCACAGAGCGCAACAGAGCAACAACTACAAAACGCATGAGACAGATGTGAATAGAGAAAAAACAATGAGGATGAAGCTTGGTGATCCTTGAAGATGTCGTGGAAGATGCAAAAAAAAATTCCCTGCGAACAAAATTAAATTAAATTAAATTAAAATCAACAAAAAAAAGAGAAAATAAAAAAAAATTACCTTCACAAAGTGCAATAGAGCAACAACAAAAGTCACGGAGAGAAACAGAGCAACAACTACAAGATGCACGAGACAGATGTGAACAAAACAACAACAACAAGACACGCGAGACAGATGTGAACAAGAAACCTGTAAAAGTTTGCGGGCCGATATATTTATAAAATATGAGTTTGGCCAAAAAAAAAATTTCCAGTTTTCCCATCTCTGGCCAAAAATATGTTTGCCCATGCCGTCAGTATGTCGTCAATGTAAATGGCAAAATGAGTTCGGCCGAATTATTGAGAAAAAAAATTTCCGCCCCTGATTCTCAAAAAAGTGTAACCCAACTTCGGATTTTTACCCTATAGGTAAAATACTAAGTATATTTTAGTTTCGAATTTCCATGTTACATATATTAAACTGCAAAATTAAAAAATGCATAAATGCACAAATATTTTATAGAAATATCTAAAGTACCTGTTTGCTTGTAGTTGTTGTCCTTGCTCCGAATCTCCAAGTGTTTCATGTTTCCTAAAAATTGAAAAGTGTCATTTTTAGTTATAGCACATAAAAAATATAGGGAAAAAACAAAGAGTTATGTAATGTAATAATCAAATAACAATAATAGAGAAAAAATGCACCTCTTAGCAAAGTTATCCCCATATTTAGCAATATATGTTCTACTTGCGATCATCTTCCCTGTTCTGAGGATATGAATTATATCAAATATATAAAATAGATAAAAAGGAGATTCTAATTTCATAGCAGGGAAATAATTTATTTCTATCAACTATAGTTGTATAAATTCTCTAATTATTGGTATATAGAAAAAATGATGCACAACTTACCTGACAAAAATGCTACACATTTTTCACCTGCATTTAAAATGAGATTGCAAAGAAAATCCCTCACGTCATGCAACTACTAGAACAACCATCGTATAACTCGGGGAACAAATCCTTTTGTAACCATCTCCCTCAAAAAATTAATTGAACATGTCTTGGCAACATGTATGCTAAAAACTGCATGATAAACACCTGGCCAATGCTCCTATGGAAAACATAACTAGAACTAGTAGTTACAATTGTCACATTACTTTTTAAATTTTCAACATAAGTATTAGATATTAACTAAAGATAATATGTTATTCATGATATCTTATCTTGAACATCTTACAAATGCACTTGCAAAGATAATAAATACATTTTTGATTTTACATTTGTCAATTAAATTGTTATCATCCAATATTAAATGAAACGTCTTTGTAATGCATATTAGCAACGAGTGTCGTGGGGGAGAACGGGTGTGTGGAGCAAGTAACAAAAAATTTCTACCCTCCGCACGCTTGTAGAAATGGTTCCTCATGTTTCATATATTTTGGAATCTATATAACATTAGGTATGAGTTTTTTATGAATTGTTCAACAAGGAGTGTTGTGTAGGTGAACAAGTCTGCGAAGCAAGTAACATAATTTTTTTTCCCTCCACACGCTTCTAGAAATGTTCCTCACACTTAGTATAATTTGGAATCTACAAAAAATTAGGTAATATATAAAAGTATTTTAGAATTGGTAAATAGACTCTAATTTCAAACACAAGGTAGTCATAATTGGAATGAGAATTGAATACAATCTTTGTTTCATAAATCACTTATCAAAATATTGGTACTTAAATCATAAAATTAAATTTGTTCGCCCTCATGGGGATTGGAATTGAGATCTAAACTTTAATGTCAAAAAGGCGTCTGTAACGAAAAACAAGAAATTATATTTAGGAGTTAGACTAGTTCATGCTAATGTATCTAACACGTTAGTCTCTGAAATAAAAGTGGGCAATCTATGTCGATGTGGGTGCATTTTATTTGATATTGAAATGAAAACTTAGCTTTGTTGAAATTTCTTTGCAGGTAGTCCAATGTCTGGTTCTAAAAATTGTGTTTTGTGCCTCTGAGTGCGGAGGTGCAGTGATGCAAATGTACGAAAGGAGCACAAAGAAAGCTTCTTCCACACCTCTGCATTAATTATTTTTAAAAACAATGTTGTTCAGCTGAATTCGATAATAATTTATTAAAATATTAAAAGACAATGTGTCGGTGCAGAGGAAAAAAACTTGACTCAATATAGTCCTTGCTCTTTAACAAACTCCCTGACACACAATTTATCCACATAACCTTTCTCTCGCTCTTCCCACACATTTTATTAGTTACCATGCTGAGCATCACGTCCCCCATCCATGCGAGAGCAATTTTTCTTAAGAAATTCACTATTTCATTGATATCCAGAGCAAGCACCTATCCACACAGGATTTCTCCACACACACTTTCTCTTTTATTTCTTGCACAACCTTTCTCCTTCCTCCACATAAGAGCTCTTATGAAATTTCCTTGCGCAATCTACCCTTATATTTCTAATTTTTAATTAAGGATCAAATTTACCATCACTTTCACTTCTGCACTCCATACAATCAAATAAACACATTTCTAAATGAAACTAACTATTAATTTTTATGATCAACACTTTAACAAAATTCCTCGCACTCAATTTCTCCGCACATCCTTTCTCCCACACTTCTCACACACCCTTTCTCTACACAACAAAATAGTATTAGTTTCATATTAAATTAATATAAAAAATCTTCTTCTACATATTTTTTCAAGACACACCCCCCTACCCACTTATGTAAGGGACTTACAACTTTCTAAGTTTTGGTATGATTGGGCAGAACACTAACCAACAAAATTAGCATTTTTTTTCCATGTCTCCACTCTGCATATTAAATTATCCTTATGCGGAGGAAGAAAGCTAAATTTATCATCTCTTGCACTTCCACACTCTGCACAATCAAAGAAAATTATTTGTAAATGAAACTAATTATCAGTTGCTATGAACAACTCTTTAAAAAACTCTTTCATAGACAATTTCTCCACACATGCTTTCTCCTGCACTTCCTGCACACCCTTTCTCAACACAACAATGCAATATCAATTTCATATTAAATTAATATATAAAAGCTTCATCCACATATTTTTCCATAACACAGCCTCCCTCCCCCTGGTTACGTAAGGGACGTGCAACCTCATCAGTAAATTAGCCTTTTTTGTCTACGGGCATAAAATATTAATTCATGGTTGGTGGCATTAGTTGGGGAATAATTTAGCGTATCACAATGTTTTTTTTATCTAGGATTTCATATTATGAAGAGAGCCAATCCTTGTCTATGTTCAAATATTTGGGTTTAGTGTTGTGTGGGAGGTAAATGTTCCAAAGAAATATGTGGAGGAATGTTTGAAGAGGTACAAAATATTTCGAAAGAGAGTTTATGTTCCTTGCTCCATGCAATTGGCTTGAACACATTGCAATAATTGGATTTGCATTGTAGTCTTCAAAACCACATGTCGGGTCATTCATAAATCAAATTTGGTTCAATATTTTTTGCAGCTCATCCATCAATTCGATTTGTGGTAGAGGCAGCTGAGCACATCTCCGAATAATATGCATCGACTCTACATATTAAATTATCCTTGTGCGAAGGAATAAAGCTTCACTCGATATAGTCCCTACACTTAAACAAGATCCCCCACACACAATTTATCTACACACCCTATCTCCCACACTTATCGCACACCCTTTCTCCTTCCTCTGCATATATGTTCAACCCAAAACCCCCTCGCTTACGTAAGAAACCTAGAAGGCCATTAGTTCTTGCATCATTGAGTAGAGCAATAACAGTGTCAAGCATAACAGTGTCAGAGCACTCATCAACAGAATAAAAATTCACAAAATTAGCCTTCTTTTATTTTAAAATGATTTTTCAAGCATTGATAAATATTGAAAATAAATCACCCTTTATTAAGGGAATTATGCCCCATCACAACTCGCTCAACTAGTAAAAAAATAGAAATAATATTTCCAGAAATTAGGAAAATATTTTTGAATTTATGGGAAAATATAAATATTCAACATTTTCCCAAAACTTTGGTTAAAATTGCAAAAACACATCAAAATAATTGAGAGTCAACACATTTTGACCACGAGGCGAGTGCTATAGTCCCTCGTGAAGTAGAGATCAATAACGATGTTCATACAAGAATATAAGTCTATGTATTGACATGCAACAACCATAGATTATCGATACCTATTCCTAAATCATATACAATAATTGAATGTCAAACTGTCCTTTAGTATAAAGGAAAAACATTTTATAAGGCAAACCTTTTATATTCATAAAAACAAAAACATGGAGTTTTTCTAACAAATGTACAATTAAATTAGAAAAGACAAATAAACTTGAAAGACAAGTAATTAGAGAATTTGTGTTTTTCATTTATAATTGAGTTTTTTTAATTTGTCTCTCACTCTATGTTTAATAAGTTAATGATCAATATAGATTTATCTTAATTCTATATCTATCAAGTACTAAGAGGGATTAAATCTTTCAAGATGCAAACTTATTTTGAGTGCAAAATTTAAAGAAAAAATTGCAATTAGATACATTTCATTCCCTTTAAAACTTGATAGATGCAAACTTAAGATAAATCCATGTTATTTATTAATAATATTATTTATCTTTATACAAGTTTCACACACACACACAAATACACAAAAATACACACACACACACACACACATATTTTTATTCTTAATTTTATTAAAATCTTCATAATATATATAATTGGCATTTTCCTTTAACAAGTTTAAATTTTTTTCCTTTGATTTTTTAATGAGATATATATATATATATATATATATATATATATATATATATATATTATGATTAAAATTATGAATCATTATTATTTTAATTTATTTTAATGTGATAGACATATTGTGGGCACGAAATATAATGTAAAATCATTTGGGTGTAACTAAACATGAAACCTACGGTTCGAAACCCTAGCAATGGTAGTTCGAAACACGTTCAAACCCTACTGGTCACGGTGCCCTAGCCTTTGGTCGATGCTAGGCTTGCTACACCTGTACAAGTTGTTAGAGTACGAAGGCCACTTGGGGCTGCACGACCCTCCACACGGTAAACCTTGTTCTAGGAGCCCTTTTCGCGCTGCAGTATTAGGGTAACAGAAGGATGGCGACTAGGGTTTTAGCATATTCTACCTTCGCTGCCTCCTAGAGCTTACAACACGCGCCTCCATTTTATTACTGTGTAATCTTTCACCGTTTGTTTTTTACCCCTGTTTTCTATGCAAAGAACCATGGTTTGAACAGGAAACGGTGGATCTTGACCCTGAGCCTGGTGATATCCTAACGGTTTGGGGGTATTATGTTTCAAAGAAAAACATTGAGAAGTATATTCATCCTTCCAGGGTTGCAGGAGTAAACTCTCGAGGCACGAGCAAGGTATGGGGGAAGGAGAAGGTCCTTGGACTGCAGGATGAAAAACTGCATAACGACCCGAATCTTGGTGGTTGGCCATCAGACAGAAGACAGGGCAGAAAAATGAACAAACCACCCTTTTTTTCAGATCTAGCAGCAGAGGAGCCGAATTTATCGCAAGTAAGTTCATTCATCCCCTTTGGTTCTAAAAAATCTAGGTTTTTGAGAGGTTTAGAGGACATAGTGGAAAGCTATGGAATTACTAGGAATGTTGGTCTGAAGTCCTGTTTGGTTAAGTCGATAAGAACCCCAAAGACGGTTAAGGGGTTCGTGTTGGAATCGGCGGGTACATTCTTCTTTCCATCATAGTTGCAGGATAGGGATCTGAAGGTGAGTTCCTACCCTCAGATCTTAGAAGGGGAAGCTAGGGTTTCTCAGCAGGGGCCGAAACAGAGCTACAATCATGACATAAGGATTGATGGGGACCCTAGAGTACTGGAACCTGGAGCCTTTGTCTTGCCATAGGAAAAAGGAAGGATCTGGGTTCGAGTGGAGAAGAGGAGCTGACATAAAATTTAAGGGGAAGGGTTTTCCTAAGTGAAAAAACCCCAAGTGGCTTGGTCTCACCAATATTGGAGCCTATTTGGCCTTGGCCGTCTGAACCAGAAGGACTCAATGCTCCACTTGAAGCATAGGGGAACGAGGCAGGAGAAGGAAACAGGGCTTCAGGGGGTCAGAGAAATAATATTAAGCTGATAAGAGGGAAATAGACCCCTCAAAATCTGGTTCTTGGGGTGGATTTACAAATAGAAGAAGTAATGGAAGCGGTTGATACCATACTTATTGACATAGTAAAGGGAAATAAATACTCGACCAACTATATAAAAGAATGGAAATCTAATGCCTGAGAAGGTGGGAAAGAGAGACGAGTTGAAGCTACTATCCTGACGCGTGGCTGGTTCATGATAAAATTCAATAAGAAGGAAGCATTGGAATGGGTTCTCAGCTAGAATTGGATTCTTGGGAAGTGACCTATTATGTTTAAAAAATGGAACCCCTTATTCAATGTGTAGAGGGAAAATATTGAAGAATATTTGGTCTAGGTTAAACTCCCTAGGCTGCCTTTCTCATTTTGGATGGACTCTGTGTTTCGAGCTATTGGAAACTCTTTGGGGCAATTCCTAGAGGTTGAAGGTGAGTTCCTACCCTCAGAGCTTAGAAGGGGAAGCTAGGGTTTCTCGACAGGGGCCGAAACAGAGCTATAATCATGACATAGGGATTGATGGGGACCCTAGAGTACTGGAACCTGGAGCCTCTGTCTTTTCGGGGATTTCCATAGGAAAAAGGAAGGATCTGGGTTCGAGTGGAAAAGAGGAGCTGACTTAAAGTTTAAGGGGAAGAGTTTTTCTGGGTGAAAAAACCCCAAGTGGCTTGGTCTCACCAATATTGGAGTCTGGTCAGCCTCGACCGTCCGAACCAGAAGGAATCAATGCTCCACTTGAAGCGTAGGGGAACGGGGCAGGAGAAGGAAACAGGGCTTCAGGAGGTCAGAGAAATAAGATTAAGCTGATAAGAAGGAAATAGACCCCTCAGAATCTGGTTCTTGGGGTGGATTTACAAATAGAAGAAGTAATGGAAGCAGTTGATACCATAGTTATCGGCAGAGTAAAGGGAAAGAAATACTCAACCAACTATATAAAAGAATGGACATCTAATGCCTGAGAAGGTGGGCAAGAGAGACGAGTTGAAGTTACTATCCTGGCACGTGGCTGGTTCATGATAAAATTCAATAATAAGGAAGCAATGGAATGGGTTCTTAGCTAGAATTGGAGTCTTGGGAAGTGACCTATTATGTTTAAAAAATGGAACCCCTTATTCAATTCATAGAGGGAAAATATTGAAGAATATTTGGTCTAGGTTAAACTCCCTGGGCTTCCTTTCTTGTTTTGGACGGACTTTGTGTTTCGGGCTATTGGAAAATCTTTGGGGCAATTCCTAGAGGTTGAAGGTGAGTTCCTACCCTCACAGCTTAGAAGGGGAAGCTAGGGTTTCTTGGCAGGAGCCAAAACATAGCTACAATCATGACATAGGGATTGATGGGGACCCTAGAGTACTGGAACCTGGAGCCTCTGTCTTGTCGAGGCTTGCCATAGGAAAAAGGAAGGATCTGGGTTCGAGTGGAGAAGAGGAGCCGACGTAAAATTTAAGGGGAAGGGTTTTTCTAGGTGAAAAAACCCCAAGTGGCTTGGTCTCACCAATATTGGAGCCTGGTCGGCCTCGGCCGACCGAACCAGAAGGACTCAATGCTCCACTTGAAGCGTAGGGGAATAGGGCAGGAGAAGGAAACAGGGCTTCAGGAGGTCAGAGAAATAAGATTAAGCTGTTAAGAAGGAAATAGACCCCTCAGAATCTAGTTCTTGGGGTGGATTTACAGATAGAAGAAGTAATGGAAGCGGTTGATACCATACTTATCGGCAGAGTAAAGGGAAAGAAATGCTCAACCAACTATATAAAAGAATGGACATCTAATGCCTGAGAAGGTGGGCAAGAGAGATGAGTTGAAGTTACTATCCTGGTGTGTGGCTGGTTCATGATAAAATTCAATAAGAAGGAAACACTGGAATGGGTTCTCAGCTAGAATTGGAGTCTTGGGAAGTGACCTATTATGTTTAAAAAATGGAACCCCTTATTCAATACGTAGAGGGAAAATATTGAAGAATATTTGGTTTGGGTTAAACTCCCTTGGCTGCCTTTCTCGCTTTGGACGAACTTTGTGTTTCAGGCTATTGGAAACTCTTTGGGGCAATTCCTAGAGGTTGACTCCTCTTTTCAATAGTCCATGGATAAAAGCTCGGCACATATACTTGTATCTATAAACCCAAAAGAAGGGTTGGCTGAAGAGATCAATCTGACGTATAAGGACCCCATGTTTACACAGATGCTTGATTACAAGCACCTACCATTTAGATGCCACCGATGTCACGTTTATGGAAATTTGGCCAAGGAATGCCCCTTGGGTTACAGGCGTCGAAGGAAACAGAAAAAAGAGGTTGTAGCAGCAAACGTAACGCCTGATTTCAAGAACATTTCTGAGGAGGGAGCGGTTTCTATGGAAGGGGTAGAAGGTGGTTCAGCGCAACAAACTCAAGGGGGTACTAAGGATATGCAAAAATATCTAGCCACCTTGACCTCTTCCCCGAGGGCTGAAGGAGTAGAACCCCCTCTTGTCTGGAATTTAGGAGAAGGAACTTCAGCCCTTATTCCTGAGGGTACAACTCTAGACTCTATCCTTGTTGGCAATATGATGATGAGTGTTGTCATTGATGGAAACCCACTTGATGAAGATGATGGCAACCTACTTTATGAACTTGGTAATGATGTAAATCTGATGTATCGTCAATGAGTACAAGAAGGAAATGATGAAAGGAATTTCAGTATGTATTGAAACAATGATAAAAAGAGTATATCTCAAGGCATACGCGGATTTGTCTAGACTAAGTAGCGTATGCACGCGGGATATAACGTGCCAAGTCGCGTATGGGCAAAAGCTCTCTAAAAGTGAAAAACCAAGGGTGACTACCATGGTATTGACCCATTGTATTGAGCGCTTGTTTATCTTTTTGATCCCGTCCAGAAATACCATTGGTATGGTATGGTTTTGGCTCATGGTATTGATAAAGGCTAAACCTATATAAGGAGAAGAAGATTATTGTGCAAAGAGTGGAGGTGTCTGGGTTTTAATGAATACTTCACTCTGAAGTATATCTGCATGGTTGAACTCTGCTCTTAATTGATAGATCTGATTCTATGATGCATCTATGAACATAATGAAGGTTCAAGATCCCTAGATCTTGAAATGGTGAATCTCTTGGATGATCTGAAAAGAAGTGATGAAGACCTGGCGCAAATCTGTTGAAGAAGTTGAAGAAATCGGGGTAAGTTCATAGATCTGGTCTGTTCTGCAAATTTTATCTTTTATAGATCTATACGCAGGTTCGCTTCATGAAAAGCGTGTATATACGCGGATCTATTTCAACAAAGGCGCGTATGACCTGTTAGGGTTTTTTGAAAAGTTGCACGAATGTATACGCGAGTTGTCTTCAATAAAAGAGCGTATATACGCGGATCCGTCTAAAGAAAAGCACGTATGATATCTGAACTGATGGTTGCTCAAGGTTGAATGTGTTTCTGCATATTTATTCTGAATTCTGGGTTATCTCTGATATACTGATTACAGTGGCTTCACTGTTCGGTTTGGAAGCATTGGGGAAAGTATGTTGATAAGTGAAGGGTTGTGTTGGAGCTGTTTGATCCAGTTTGAAAATTGATGAAACGTGGTCTGCAGTGGATCTGAGGGTTGAAGCCTTCAGTCTGAAAGAAGAAGCTTTCTGCCAGTAGAGGCTGGTGTGAATATCAGGGGGTAGTGGCTCCCTTCCAGGAGAGTTTGGTAAACGAGAGTAGGGGGTTGTTGCTCCCTCCCAGGTTAGGTTGGTAAACGAGAGAAGGTTGTAGCTTTCTACAGGTGGGTGCCTGTGTGATGGTATGAGTCTGCACTAGTACATGTTGTAAGAAGTTTTCTTAATAATAAAATTTTGAAGGCTGAGACGACGGCAGCGGTGTTTTTCTCCCGAATTGGGTTTCCACCTAAAAATCCTGGTGTTCATGTGTGTTGCCTATGTGTGATGATTATTCTGTTCTTTCTGCATCTGTTTATTGCTTTCTGAAATATCTGATGAATGAATAAAGTAATGATCTGAGTTAAGAATTGAATGCATAATTAGATCTCCGAGCATACGCGAGTTCATTAAAGTATATCCGCGTATATACGCTAGTTTCCTTCAGGAAAGTAGCGTATGGGTTTTATGAAAGAAAAAGAAAAGTTTCATTGTCTGCCCTGAATACTGATTCACCCCCCCCTCTCAGTACTCTTCTCAACAATTGGTATCAGAGCAGGTCCTTCTGAAAAGGCTTAACCGCTAGAAGGAAGATCAAGCAAGATGAGCAATCTTGAGGGAACAGCATCTATCAAGCCTCCACTCTTCAATGGAAGCAATTTAATCTTCTGGAAAATAAGGATGAGATCCTATCTTCAGTCTATGGGAGCAGATATATGGGCCATTGTTGAACAAGGATATCAATATCCAGCCTCGGTACCAACAGATGCGACAAAAAAGAAGAATTATGAAACTAATGCAAAGGCGGTCAAGGCTCTATTGGGGAGTCTAACTGAATCAGAATTTGTCAAGGTCATGCAGCTGAATACAACAAAGGCAATATGGGACAAAATCATTCTAAGTTATGAAGATGATGCAAAGGTAAAAAGTGCAAAACTCCAAACTCTCATAATAGAATATGAAAAGTTAAAAATGCATAGTGATGAGAGTATTGCTAGTTTCTTTTTGCGTCTTGATGACATTGTAAATCGTATGAGAAATCTAGGAGAAACAATAGCTGAATCTACTTTGGTTGAGAAAATCTTAATATCACTAACGGCAAAATTTGAGTCAAAAGTTTCTGCACTTGAAGAAAAACAGGATCTCCAAAACCTTACTGTGGTGCAACTTCATGGGATACTAACTGCTTATGAAATGAGAAGGGGAGGATCATCGGATGTCAAAGAAGCCGTCTTTAGAGATTCTACAAAAGGGAATGATGTACAAGAAATAGAAGGACCAGGATATGTCTCAGAAGAAGAGGAGGTAAATTTTGTAAAGAAACTTCAACTTGGCATAGGACGATTCAGAGGTAAACTTCCTTTCAAATGTTTTAATTGTGGAAGAGTTGGTCATTATGCTGCTAAATGTCCTCATAAAGAAACTTTTGCAAAAGGAAAGGAAGTAGCAAGAAGAAATAAGAACCGGTCTAGCACTAGAAAAAGTCACTATACTCATGAAGACAGTGATGGGTTATCTGATAGTGAGGAAGAAGGTGAACAAAATCTTAGACTTCTTATGGCATTTGAAAATGATTCTAAAGAAGATAAGGATACTTTTATGGATGCCCTAGAGGACAATGATTTTCTTAATGAAAACAATCAACTCAAAATATGCTTAGAGGAAAGTAAAATAATTATAGAGACTCTAAAAAATCAGATTGAAGAAGAGAAGAAGCACAATGAAAAATTAGAATGTGAAGTGGTAAGTCTAAGAAAAGAAATTTAGAAAGTAAAGACTTTTAATCTTGGATTTGCTAAAGGATCTGAAACCTTAGATGAGATTATCAAGGTACAACGTTCTCCTCTTATAAAGACAGGTCTTGGATATACCGGAGAATCTTCTCAGGCTTCAGCACCAAATTATCTAAAAGCAGCTACAACTGGTCTACAACATTCCGCCACTCAGAAAAGGGATAAAGATTCTTCACAGGTAAAGCATGAGCAGTTCAAGTCAAGAAAATTCAGCACGAATACTTTTCAAAAGAACACCAATCAGCAGGTAAATTCAAATAGAAGATTTCATGATCGCAGAAATTTCTACTTCAATGGACAATGTTTCTCATGTCACAATTTTGGTCATAAAGCTGTTCAATGTGTTGCATATAAAACTATCATGATAAGAGAAGCAAGAAAGAAAAGGATTGATATTGGAACAAAGAAGAATACCTATAACAACTTTTCTCCTCTTCAAAATGAAGTTGAATGTACTTATTGCAATAACTTTGGCCTTGAAGAATCTGAATGCAGGAGCAAAGTCCAGCCAAAAGAACATGTTCCTTCCAACACCAAAGTATGGAAAAAGAAGGATGTACAGGATGAGAATTGTGGTATAGCTTTATTTGCAGAAGGAGAAGAAAATCAATGGTACATTGATAGTGGATGCTCAAAACATATGACAGGTGACAAAGACAAACTCCATGCTTATAATTCCCTAGGAAAGGAAAAGAATGTTACTTTTGGAAATGATACACCCGCTGTCATTAAAGGAAAAGGATCTGTTTTTCTAAAAGAAAAGGTGAAAGCTAACAATGTCATGTATGTGGATGGATTGAGACATAACCTGTTAAGCGTAAGTCAAATGTGTGATCAAGGAATTGAGGTTGTCTTTAGTTCAAAAGAATGTGTGGTACGTGATCTTGATACAGGTAAAACAATTATAAAAGGAAAAAGGACTCCAAACAACCTGTATGTATTGAAGAACTGCAAAGATAAATGTTACTTGAGAAAATCATCAGAAAATTGGCTGTGGCATAGACGGCTGGGGCATCTGAGCTTCTCTCAAATCAACAAATCAAGCAGACTTAAAGCTGTTCGTGGTCTTCCCAATATTACTCTTCCTAAAAATATCATATGTAAATCTTGCCAATTCGGTAAGCAGACCAGAGTGCAATTTAATGCCAAGGAAGGATCATCAAATGGGCCCCTTGAACTTATTCATACATATATATGTGGACCTATGAGGAAAAAGTCACCACGTGGTGAAGAATATTATATCTTATTTATTGATGACTTCTCTAGAATGTGTTGGATTGGGTTGCTTAAACCCAAGGATGAAGCATTTGAGAAATTCCAGATATTCAAAGCTTTGGTTGAAAATGAATTAGATCTAAAAATCAAATGTCTTAGATCTGATCGAGGAGGTGAATATACTTCAAATGAATTCCTTGAATTTTGTGAACAACATGGCATAAAAAGACAGTTTTCGGTAGCAGGCACTCCTCAACAGAATGGTGTTGCAGAAAGAATGAATAGAACAGTTCAACAAATGGCTAGAGCCATGCTTGATGATTCCAGAACACCTGACACATTTTGGGGGGAAGCAGCTCACACAGCTGTAAATATTCTCAACAAGGCACATGTTCGTGTAAATAGTGACAAAACGCCATATGAACTCTGGTATGGTAATCCTCCCTCCGTGAAGCATTTTAAAGTTTTTGGGAGAAAATGCTTTATCAAAAATAATGATGAAAATCTTGGCAAGTTTGAACCAAGAGCAGATGAAGGTATACTCCTTGGCTATTCTTCTCAAAGTAAAGCATACAAATGTTACAATAGAAGACTTCGAAAGATTGTTGAATGTATTGATGTTGTTATTGATGAGTCTCCTGCAGCTTCAAAAGAAGAAAAACAAGCAACAGATGAAGGTGATGATGACGTATATCCTTCTACATCAAATAAGAATAATACAGACAGTGAACCCAATGAAGAATCTGGAGATGATTTATCTAGAAAAGCTCCATCTAGATATGTTCAAAAGAACCATCCAGAATCTCAAATTTTGGGTGACAAAGGATCTGGTGTACAAACTAGAAGGACTCTTGTGGGATCTTCTAGCTATCTGGCATTTCTATCCACTATTGAGCCACACAATTTCAATCAAGCTAGCAAAGATGAATGTTGGATACAAGCCATGAATGAAGAACTTGATCAAATTGAAAAGAATCACACTTGGGAATTAGTTCCAAGGCCTCATAACAAAAATTTCATTGGAACTAAATGGATATTCAAAAACAAGTTAAATGAAAATGGGGATGTTATAAGGAACAAAGCTAGACTTGTTTGCAAAGGGTACACTCAACAAGAAGGTATAGACTTTGAAGAAACTTTTGCTCCCGTAGCTAGACTTGAAGCCATAAGAATGTTTCTTGCTTTTTCAAGTTCTCAACAAATCAAAGTCTATCAAATGGATGTTAAATCTGCATTTCTCAATGGTGATCTAGAAGAAGAAGTTTACATAGAACAACCAGAAGGATTCATTTTGGGAAATGACAAAAATCTGGTTTGTAAACTGAAAAAGGCTCTATATGGTCTCAAACAAGCTCCAAGGGCATGGTACTATCGTCTTGACAAATATATTCATCAACAAGGATTCTCAAAGGGGTCTGCTGATAACAACTTATATACAAAATTTGAAAATGATAAATTGTTGATTGTGGTGGTATATGTTGATGATATCATTTTTGGAAGTAATGAAGAATCCATGAGTCAGAAATTTTCTTCTGTTATGCAGCAAGAATTTGAAATGTCTTTACTAGGGGAACTAACATTCTTTCTTGGCTTACAAGTGCATCAAACTTCAGAAGGTATATTCTTATCACAAGCAAAATATCTGAAGCAAATTCTGAAGAAGTATGGGATGGAAGAATGCAAACCTGTAAGTACACCAATGATAACTGGATGTAATCTCAGTTCTCATGACAATTCTCCCATGGGGAATCAACCAGAATACAGATCTATGATTGGAAGTCTTATTTATCTCACAGGGACCAGACCAGACATTATGCATGCAGTTGGGATTGTTGGACGATTCCAAGCTAATCCAAAAGAGTCTCACCTTCAGGCTGTCAAAAGAATTTTCAAATATATACAAGGAACTCAAGACTTTGGAATCTGGTATCCAAAAATGCTGATCTTACTCTTCATTCTTACACTGATGCAGATTGGACTGGAAACGTTGATGATCGGAAGAGCACTAGTGGTGGTGCATTCTATATGGGGCCCCGATTAGTATCTTGGTTCAGCAAGAAGCAAAGTTCTATTGCTCTATCTACAGCAGAAGCAGAATATGTAGCTGCCGCATCTTGTTGCACTCAACTTCTTTGGATGATGCAAACCTTACAAGATTTTCAAATCAAATGCTCACCTCCTATCTCCATTTTGTGTGATAATACAAGTGCCATCAGTATCTCAAAGAATCCTGTTATGCATTCGAAGACCAAGCATATTCCCATCAAGTATCACTTCTTGCGTGAACAAGTGCTTGAACAAAAGGTGAAATTGGAGTATGTTCCCTCCAAAGAACAAGTTGCTGATATTTTTACCAAACCTCTGCCCAGGGAAGCATTCGAGTATCTAAGACAAAAGCTGGGAGTAGTCTCTGCCAGCCAGAAGAACAAATCTGCCTAATTTCAGAAGATTAAATTGGATACGCGGGTTTAATGAAACACAGTCGCGTATATACGCAAGTATATATACAGAAAAACGCGTACGTATAGTTGCTGACATTGATTGGTTGGGGGTCAGCATTTTTCAGTACTGTTTGATCTCTGACAGAGAATTTACTGTGAAGAAGACAGGTACAGGTGGTACTGCTTCAGGGGGAGATGAAGGAATGTGAAATTTTTCATATTTCACTTTCCATACGTGGGTTCAATAAACTAAAGCCGCGTATACACGCGCTTTACAGCAGACACAGTCGCATATTCAGTAATGATCAGGAAATTTGTATGACAGCTGAAAATCAGGAGCATCGGTTCAGGGGGAGCATCAGTCTGACTATTAATGATTGTATTATTGGCATTGTATCTGCCTAGGTCTCAGTTCTAAATGATGATGATATGATACATGGTTTCTAATGATGAAGAGCCCGGATTGCTTTTTGACGAAGAGTAGCTGTTGGATGAGATGGAAGACTTATGATTCAGAGAATACAGACAGATCTTGCAGAGATTGTTGCTGATGGCCTGTTGTTGAAGATGTTCAGATTGCACAAACTAAGGAGGCGCCTTGGCCATATGAAAAGACTGTTTGGATGCACATTTTCAAGGGGAGCACTAGCCTTGTTGAGTATAATGCATTGTTGGCATTATGATGGTTCTGAAATATGATCTCTATCTTAAGGTCCTTCTGGTATTGGTCATAAAAAGTCATAATTGCAAGGTCATGATAAGACCTATGATGTAAAATTGTAATATTCTGTCATGTAAGGACTTGTTCATTTTTGTAAATCCACTTGGTTGGGTAGTTGAGTCTCATATGTAAATCCACTTGGTTGGATATTTGATGTAAGTATGAGTCTTTGGTGATAGGAAGGTCATAGAGTCATATACTTCATTGAAAAATATGTTTGAAGATTCAGCATGAACTCAGGGGGAGCATGATCACAACAGATCTGCCGAACGCTTTCCCTTTGCCCTTGATGTCAAAGGGGGAGAGTGACATGGTGTTTGAATAAAGGGAAAGAATGGAGAAAAGTGACATGGTGTCATTGTATTCTTAATGTATGTATCTGTTGTGTTAATCAAACACCATCGTGGTTTCCATCAAGTCCAAAGGGGGAGATTGTTGGCAATATGATGATGAGTGTTGTCCTTGATGGCAACCCACTTGATGAAGATGATGGCAACCTACTTGATGAACTTGGTAATGATGTAAATCTGATGTATCGTCAATGAGTACAGAAGGAAATGATGAAAGTGAATTTTACAGATGTATTGAAACAATGATAAACATATATCTCAAGGCATACGCGATTTGTCTAGATCAAGAAGCGTATGCACGTTGATATAACGGCTAAGTCGCGTATGGGAAAAAAGCGCTCTAAAAGTTAAAAACCAAGGGAACTACTTCATGGTATTGACCCATTGTATTGAGCGCTTGTTTATCTTTTTGATCCGTCCCGTAAATACCATTGGTATGGTATGCATGGTCATGGTATTGATAAAGGCTAAACCTATATAAGGAGAAGAAGATTATTGTGCAAAGAGAGAAACTGGTTTTAATGAATACTTCACTGGCATATCCGCATATTAAACTTCGTCGACCACAGATCTGATTCTATGATGCATCTATGAACATAACAAGGTTCAAGATCCCTAGATCTTGAAATGTGAATCTCTTGGATGATCCGAAAAGAAGTGATGAAGACCTGGCGCAAATCTGTTGAAGAAGTTGAAGAAATCGGGGTAAGTTCATAGATCTGGTCTGTTCTGCAAAGTTTATCTTTTATAGATCTATACGCAGGTTCGCTTCATGAAAAGCGCGTATATACGCGGATCTATTTTAACAAAGGCGTGTATGACCTGTTAGGGTTTTTTGAAAAGTTGCACGAATGTATACGCGAGTTGTCTTCAATAAAAGAGCGTATATACGCGGATCCGTCTAAAGAAAAGCGCGTATGATATCTGAACTGATGGTTGCTCAAGGTTGAATGTGTTTCTGCATATTTATTCTGAAGTCTGGGTTATCTCTGATATACTGATTACAGTGGCTTCACTGTTCGGTTTGGAAGCATTGGGGAAAGTATGTTGATAAGTGAAGGGTTGTGTTGGAGCTGTTTGATCCAGTCTGAAAATTGATGAAACGTGGTCTGCAATGGATCTGAGGGTTGAAGCCTTCAGTCTGAAAGAAGAAGCTTTCTGCCAGTAGAGGTTGGTGTGAATATCAGGGGGTAGTGGCTCCCTTCCAGGAGAGTTTGGTAAACGAGAGCTCCCTCCCAGGTTAGGTTGGTAAACGAGAGAAGGTTGTAGCTTTCTACAGGTGGGTGCCTGCGTGCTGGTATGAGTCTGCACCAGTACATGTTGTAAGAAGTTTTCTTAATATAAAAATTTTGAAGGCTGAGACGACGGCAACGGTGGTTTTCTCCCGAATTGGGTTTCCACCTAAAAATCCTGGTGTTCATGTGTGTTGCCTATGTGTGATGATTATTCTATTCTTTCTGCATCTGTTTATTGCTTTCTGAAATATCTGATGAATGAATAAAGTAATGATCTGAGTTAAGAATTGAATGCATAATTAGATCTCTGAGCATACGCGAGTTCAGTAAAGTATATCTGCGTATATACGCTAGTTTCCTTCAGGAAAGTAGTGTATGGGTTTTATGAAAGAAAAAGAAAAGTTTCATTGTCTGCCCTGAATACTGATTCACCCCCCCCCCTCTCAGTATTCTTCTCAACAATTCTCGCTTTTCTTTCAAATTTAAATTCATCTTTATGTGTGTTGTCTGAGCCTGGTCCCTCCAGGCCTAAATTTGTTAAAATTATACATTCTGAATTTGTGGTTGAAGCTCTAGGAAACATCATTACTGTTATTCTCGAACTCAATCTATCTGTCCCAACCCCCTTTGTCCCTCTAGACCCTCCTCCCCCTGATCCCTCCTCTGGATTAATGCACTATAACCTCGGGCCTGGAGATAAGAAACCCCCTCCCTAGGGAGCAGTGGGGGGACTGGGTCCCCTTCCCATTGTTGTAGGTCCACGAAATTCCATGGGAAGAAAGTAAAATATTTCCAAAGCTCAGATGAGAGTTATAATCGACATAGTTGATGGAAAACAACGTTCCCTCTCAGGGGTGCTTAGAGCAGCGCAAACCCCCTCCCCTGGTCTCAAATGATTTTTATCTCTTATAATTGTCGTGGGCTAGCTAGAGGTTCCAAAAAGCTAGCGTTAAGGGAGTTAGTTAAATCATATTATCCTAATGTGCTCATGCTCCAAGAAACCCTAGGGCCTGGTGAAGACATTAAGGGAGCCCTTTCCAAACTGTTCCTAGGTTGGTCCTTCTTTACTCTGGATGAAAAAGGGCGGTATGGGGGATTAGCGGTGGGATGTAGAGATGGGATACTGAAGGTTTTGAACTCTTGGGGTATGGATCAATATATTGGGCTAGAGGTTTACTCAATCGATATCTATTTGTCCATATCTATTCTAAATGTGTATGGGCCCTGCATGGACAGAGTCCCTTTCTAGAACTCTCTTTTCTCCAAATCCATGTTGAAGCACACAAATCTTGTGGTCAGTAAGGATCTCTATTTATCCCTGGTATTATCAAAAACATGGGGTCCTTCAGCCCAGGTGGATCTGATAACAGATTTATTCCTTCATAAGTTGGCCACTTTGGGATTTTTGGATGTCGACCTTATCAAACCTAGGCCGACCTGGAGGAACAGGAGAATTGGGGGTGACAGTATCACTAAGAGACTGGACCATTTTCTTCTCAAATAGGACTTGGTGAGAAAAATCTCGATCTTCAAGCACTGGATTGGGGAAGGGGGCAGATCAGACCATATGCCTATTCTTTTGGAACTCAGAGGGTCAAATAATAAGATGGGTGCTCCTTTCAAATTTAATCCATATTGGCTGAAAGATGTCTCCTTTAATGAGCTATTTCACTCCACTTGGAAGATAGACGAGGTAGGATTGGAGGGGGATAAAGGCTCAATGTTCATGAGGAAAGTCAGACTTATGAAGAAGGCTACAGTGGAGTGGGCGAAGAAGAAGAATCTGGCAGAGGATGAATCCCTCCATCAGATAGGAATGGAATTATATCATCTCGAGCCCCTAGAAGATGACATATATGAAACCATCGAGAAAAGGGACAAAATCAAGTTTCTAAAATACACTCGTAGGAAAATCTTGAAGGACAAAGAAGAACAGTGGCGATTAAAGAGTAGAGCCATTTGGCTGTCAGCGGGGGACAAAAATTCAAAATTATTCCAAAATTATGCAAAGGGTAGGAAAAATATCAATACCATATGGGGATGCAGTCGGAGGACGGTCAAACTACAAAATCCTTCGATGATCTAGCTTGGATGGGGACCAACCACTTCAAATCCATTTTCAAAGCTCCAGCTGAAGCATCTATTGTGGAAGTGATCATAATTGCTCACTTTTTTCCTCGCTATGTGGAAGAGGATGAAAATGAGAATGTCATGATGCCCGCTTCCAAAGGGGAGGTGGAAGGCATTCTCAAGGCTATGTAGAAAGACAAAAGCCCGGGGCTAGATGGATGGACGGTGGAATTTTTTCAACATTTATTTGAGTCCCTGGGAGAGGAACTGATAGAGGTGGTTGAATAATCTAGGCTCAAAGGATTGATTCATTAGCCCTTTAATTCAAATTTTGTGGCCCTCATCTCGAAGAAGGAGGATCCGAAATCATTTTATGACTTTCGACTAATATCACTCTGCAACTATATTCACAAAATTATAGCAAAAGTGATAGCAGTTCGACTCAAATTCATAATCTCAAGGAATATTTCTAAAGATAAGTTTGGTTTCCTGGATGGAAGACAAATTCATGAAGCAGTGGGAGTGGCTTAGGTGACTCTTCATATCCTTAAGAAGAGTGGGAAGAAAGGTGTTATTGTTAAAATCGACCTCTCCAAGGCTTACGACCATATAAGCTGGCTCTATCTTCATTTTCTCTTAACCCACTTGGGGTTTGGAATATCTTTCATCAATTGGGTGATGGGGTGCATCACCACTGTCAGTTTTGCGGTGCTGATCAATGGGGCAAGAACCTCCTTCTTTTAGATTCAGAGAGGACTGCGTTAGGGTTTCCCTCTCTCACCCCTCCTTTTAATCTTAGCTACAGAAGGCCTTAGTCAGATGATCTTGGATGCAAGAAGGAGAGGGGAAATCAAAGGGATTGAGGTTGTTGTTAATCTAAGTATCACCCATCTTATTTTTGGGGATGATATCCTTCTGTTAAACTCGGGTAACCAGACGGAAACAAGGCATCTCAAAGACATTTTAGACCTTTTCCTCAAAGCTACAGGGCTATGCATCAATGAAAAAAAATATTCAGTCACCATAGAAGGTTTTTCTGAGATGGAGATTGGCAGGATATCAGAAGAGCTCCCTTATGAAGCAAAGAAATTTTCGGACAACTTTAAATATCTAGGGTTCTTCCTTAAGCCAGATACATACCGAACCACTGACTGGCACTGGCTAGTGGCAAAAATTGAAAATAGAATTAAACATTGGAGTTTCAAGTGGTTGTCTCGGGCAGGTCATTTAGTGCTAATAAAATCGGTCCTACTAGCCATCCCTATTTACTGGACAACTCTAACATGGGTGCCAAAAGGAATCCTCTCAAAAATCAAGTGTTTGTTCAGTAGATTCCAATGGGCAGGGTCAAAAGAGGAGTTGGTCCTCCCCTAGGTGGCATGGGAAAAAGTGGCTCGACCAAAGGAATGGGGAGGCTGGGGCATAAAGGATCTCAATGCTTTTGCACCTTCCTTGGTGGCCAAGTTGGGTTGCCGACTACTCACTAAGGACAATATTTGGACTATGGTCATCAAGAGGAAGTATATCAATCCAACACCATTCAAAGACTAGCTCAAAACGCCTAAAAAAAAACATCCGCAAGCATCGGTGGTCTGGAAAGCCATAGTTGACTCCATCTACATCATCGAAAAAGGTTTGGTGTGGCTGGTTGGGAATGGAGAATCAGTCAGAATTGGACAGGATCCTTGGGCAGGATGCAATGGGTCCTTTTCTCTTTTCGAGGGCCTGATTGAGCATCTAGCTACTAAAGGGATCCACCACCTCAGCCATGTAGTGCCTGAGGGCCACTCTACGATTTGGGGGCAAGCCTGGAAATCAAGCATGGATCTTCAAATTGATGAGAAATGGATGGAGGAATGGAGGGGATTCATCTCAGAACTTCAAAGATCAAATGTCAGATTGAATGACTGCCCTGAATCGCTGAGTTGGGTTCACTCCCCTTTGGGGAAATATGCTCCTAAATTTGGTTATAACTGGCTGATGTCACAAAAATGATGGAATGATCTGGACTGGTGGTCTAAGGCATTGTGGAAACTTAAGGCACCAAGAAAATCCAGGCTTTTCTTTTGGTGCATCCTTAAAAATAAAGTCCCAACTTGGGATTTCCTTCAGAAAAGGAGTAAGATAGGCCCTAGGTGGTGTTTGTTGTGTGAAAGAAATGAGGAAACCATTCTCCATATGTTTTTTTCTTGTCCTTACAATATTCATATATGGAAGGAAAATTTACGTTTGATAAACGTTAATCTTTTCTGGGGAGGTCCTACCTTCCATGATGCCTGGCTTACTTGGTGGAACAAAGCCACTGATGATAGAATCAGAAATATTCCACTGATAGTATCCTGGGGTACATGGATCGCTCGGAACATGGTTACCTTCATGGATTCTAGAACTCCTCCTGAGATCATAGTTGTAGAAGGCGTCTCTATATTTGAAAAAATCTCTCTTTCCAACTCTTCCAGTAAAGTAAGAGAAGTCAGGATAGAAGACATCAAAGAAGACATCCCCTGGGCATATTTTGATGGGGCTTCAGACCCCCATAATCACTTCGAAGTTGGAATCTCTATCAATTTCCCCTTTGGAAAGACTCTTTCTGCTTCAGTAGGCCTGGTATCTGGATCCAATAACTACGCAGAACTCCTCTCTCTCAAACATCTCCTTTGCTGGCTTATTCACCGTAGGCTAAGACAGGCCCAGATTTTCGGTGACTCTCTAAATATTATTAAATGGTTCAATGTAGAATTTAGATGTCAAAAATTTATGTTGTTGCCTCTTTTAGAAGAAGTTTTATCATCAAAACGTTATTTTGATGAATTATATGAATTATATGTATGCCATATTTTGATGAATTATATGTATGCAATATATATGGCGTATAGCAAGCTCGGGCAGTCTGGGCCATAAAAGAAATTGACGGGGACTCGATCAGCTGCCTTATGCCCAGTAATGCCCACTTGATCTTCATCGCAGTGGCAGGGTCATCGACCAGCCTATGGCTCCTACTTCTCTCCAAAGTTCTCGTTTATGTTAGTTGTTGTTTATATCGGATTTTCAGCATACATGTAAAACTTTTCAGTGCCCTTTTCTTTCAATATGCTACTAAACGTTTTGACTGGGCTGTTTTCCATTTCGATGGAGGCCCGAAGCAATAACTTTTAGCTCACATACTGTCATGTTGGTTTTTAAAACCCCATATTTTTTAACTGGAAAAATCTTTGTAACACAACTGGATCATCTCTTTGCTCCTGTTTGGGTTGTTTTCCTCTAAAAGAGGAGGCTCGGGACAAATGAGGATGGTTATATTTTTTTTGTTTTTTGCTTACGCACAACAGTGCCTTGTGGGGTGGTCGGAAACTCGTTTTTTCTCACCATCACATGACAACTCTATATTTCCTTTTTTCCCTTGTACAAGGGAGACAATGATATACAGTTTCTTGGAATGTAAATAGGCATATACTCTGTAACTTTTTATTCTCTCAATAGAAGGTTCGATTTATTCTCTGGAAAAAAATGTGATAGACATATTGCGATTTTTTTCTTAAAAAATGTTTATAATTTTATTAATAAAAACATTTTTTTTTCCCTTGTACAAGGGAGACAAGAATATGCAGTTTCTCGGAATGTCAATAGGCATATACTCTGTAACTTTTTATTCTCTCAATAGAAGGTTCGATTTATTCTCTGGAAAAAAATGTGATAGACATATTGTGATTTTTTTCTTAAAAAATGTTTATAATTTTATTAATAAAAACAAAATTACAATACACCATATCTAACCAATTGAATTGAATGGATTTATAACTTTTTACTTTTTATTGCATTTTTTTTTGTAATTTTGGTGGGACTACATCATTATCATGTCCAATATATCACCCCGATCGGGGTGGAGAATTAAACCAGTGATCCCTCTCGACACTTGGTAGATCCAGAGTTAATATGGATTTACGCTAGTTATTTAACATTTATGATTATATTTTTATTAGCAGAATTGTTGCAACACTATTATTCAACATACTAATACCTTAAATACATACTTCTCAAAGCAAGTTTAATCAAGCTAAAAAATGTTTCCTTATCATCTAAAGCATATAGGCTAGTCCAAAATACTCATCTTGATTGCCCCTATAGGGGTATATTCTAAGATAAACACTTAATAGAAAATAGATTTTGAATTGCATAAAGAAGGGCTAAAGAATAACCTTGGTCAATGTAACTTAAGGTTTGTGCTAACTAGATTTTAATCAACAAGCTCTATTTTCATGTCTACAAGATGATGCTTGATTGTTTCACCTTTCGTATTGCCTAAATGTTCAACTGAAATATGAACAATGGAATGTGCCATGTTATGGTAATTTATCAACTCATTAACTATATGTCTATCAAGGTTTATTCATTATTTAACTCATTAACTATATGTCTAAGAAAGGCACATTCTCTCTTTAATTCCATGATTTCCTGATTTTGTTGATGCATTTCCTCCATTAACATAGTTATTCCTTTATCCCGACCTTCTTGCGAGGCATGAGTTTGGGTTGCCACCTCAAATATAACCATTTTTTTTCTCAAAGGAGATAATTTCCCAAGTTATTAATTATGTTTTGAGTTTTTAAAATTTCATAAATAGGGCAATGTCTTGCATGTTTATGTGCCATTCCTATCCTTAATTGGTGCCTCAAATACTGGTTAACCAAACATCCAAGAACACATTGCCTCGGTCTCCCAAAAAACAACAAAACTATAGATTGAGTTGATGTAGAGAGTACTAACTTGAAGCCAATTCTTTTGCCACTAAATACCTTGAGTGTACCTAACTCCAACCATTGTGTTATCCACAAGAACACCCAATTGGTTTTGTGACACAAAAAAGGAAACCTCCAAATATATAACAATAAGATTGAAATTGCATAGAGGTAACAACCAAATAACTCAGAGTTTATTGAGAGCTAAGAGGAATTCCCAATTAAGAAGTGTACCTAAATTGAAGTATTTGAATGCTCCTCAAAAGAAAAATCAACACAATTTCACTAGAGAAAGTCTTTGTTATCCCACCCGTGTAGGGAGTTAAGTGCCACATTGATTGATTTATTGATGGCCCTATGTGAAAATGCCATCCAAACCTTCCCATAACAAATGATTTAATGTGGGCAACACATGTGAGATGACATACCTATAATGCAACATGTATATCTCAAGTCCAAAATAAATATGGTCAAGAGGTAATTAGCTTAAGGCTCTCAATATATATATTTTGAGTTAATAAACATTAATTGAAGGGATTTATAATCATTTCTAACTTCTTTTTTCCATGATTCCTTGTTTAAGATTGCATTTAACATTTTCAATGTGATATTCTCTGATTTCTATTCATTGATCTCAACTCAGAATCATATGTAAGCATCTCAAACCTTTCAACCTCTTGATTGATATTGATGCAAAGTGTGATTGCTTCTTTTTTCTAATACTATCTCTCAATTTCTAATGATAATCTTTTTTTTATATAATTTTTTATCAATAAAATTCAAATAATGACTAGTGTTCTATATAGTTTTTCATTAATAAAATTCAAACTTCAAATAATACTACATCTTTACACCCATCAAAATAATAATTTTATCTTTTTCATTAAAATCAACTATAATCCCTCTTACTTCTACCACTCTTAAAAGCAAACATAAATATTATAACATACTTCTTCATTGGGAAAAATAATAAAATGATAAAAAAAAATTAATAGTTCTGGTAAACTTTTATGATTCCATTACCATTTAAAAAAACAAAAAACAAACTCTCACAAATATTCACAGGACTAATTGTGTAAGATTGTACTTGTAATTTTGCTTTGGCTTTAAGAAAATAGAACAGCAACACCGTAATTAGATCCGAAATCTGCACAAAATATTGTGCTATCTATAACTTAATTCAATACATATACACACGCATTACGTTGGACACCGGTCATCAACGCTTGACAATGTAAACTTAATTTCCATTTAAATTCTAAATTACTCTCAGGCTAATGACATTTATTTTAAGAAATATAAAGTGTACAACGTCCATAAATTCAAATGTCGATATTCAATTTAAAATTTGTATAAAGTATACAGCGACCATAAATTCAAATGTCGATATTCAATTTAAAATTTGTACAGAGTGTAGTTTTGGGGAGCGATCGATTTTTAAGGCCAGGGTTGAATTTAAATGCTGAAATCTCAATGGGAAATTATGTTTATGGCGGTTATATGGAACAAGTAGCTATTTTATGTGAATTTGTATCACACAACTACAAGTCAAGTCATCATTTTCTATTTAATTAGTTGTTAGTTTAGTATTTATTAATTTAATTAGTTGTTAGTATAGTATTTATTAAGTTATTGGTTTAAATTTTATGGGGAGGGGTTGAGGATATTTTCTATTTAATTAGTTGTTAGTTTAGTATTTATTAAGTTATTGGTTTAAATTTTATGGGAAGAGGTTGAGGATGGAGCCATTTTTAAGGGAATTAAACTATTTTAAAAGGCGTTATTTTTTGTTTAATTAGTTGTTAGTTTAGTATTTATTAGGTCACTGGTTCAAATTTTATGGGGAGGGGTTGAGGATGGGAGCCACTTTTAAGGGAATTAAACTATTTCAAAAGACGTCCAAACTCGACCAAGCTTCACACAATCTTTATGATAATATCCCATTAATCAAATCATTTTTCCATCCAACATTAAGATTGACCCCACCTAAACTCAATCTAATTTCAAACCAGAATCCTAATAAAAACAAAATGGGTTGCAAAGCAGCGAGTCCCTGCCTTCGGGACAAAGAGTTGGTTGATAACAATTTACCACATATGTACAATAGTTAGTAAGTTGCCACATCTCTTCTAGTCAATATTGTGTTGGCTGATACCTTTAATGGAGTTTTAATGGGCCACCCCTTTACTAAGTAAGACCATCTTTGGCCACTTGTCACTAACTCCATGCCGGCCTTATTAAAATTTCATTTTAAATTTGTCCATTTCTCCCATCTTAACATGGTTGTTTCATTCATAGTGGGACACAAAGTTGTTGCAGTGTCCTATGTGTGGGGTGTAATGATAATTTGAAAGAAGAGATTCTATTGAATTATCTAAGATTTAGTATATGGAGATGTCGTAGGTTGCCAAATTAATTTAGTAATAGCATTCATATTAAAAAAAAGAAGAAGAAGAAGAAGGAAACAATCTCTTTTTTATTAATAAAATGAAAATACATTAAATTGTTTCATTCATTTGTTCTTAGGCCATCTTGTTCCTTACAGAAACTATTCTGTCATGTTCTAATCTTGTTCTAATATTCAAAAAAAGAGATATAACAATAAAGGTTCCCATTACAAATCCTTTGCTACATTCCAATTTCCAGCAGTAGAGAAATGGAAATGATCAGTGTTACAGCCGAGGATGTCAAAAAGATATAAACAAAATCATCATTAACCAGAACCCAATCCGAAAGGAATCCTAAAGGGAGTCAATGAAGCCTATCTTTATGAGCCTGTTGCCGATGTAGGCCATGAAATGATACGTACTGATCCAAGTGGATATTGGTGGCCTCCCACCTATTCCATTTGGACCCGCGACATCAATTCTTGCAACTTTTCACTCCCAGCAGCTTACTATTTTTAGCAGGTTTTTGGGTCCTGCACGCCCGAAGCCATTTTGGGGCATTAATGATCCAGGTGGATATTGGTGGCCACCCACCTATTCCATTTGAACCCCCGCCATCAGTTCTTTCCGCTTTTAAGTTTCAGCACAACTTACTATTTTTAGCAATTTTTTCGGGTCTGAACTTCCGGAGCCGTTTTGAGGCCCTAAACGACTTTTTTTTGGGAAAACTGAGAAGAGACCGAGCTTTACTTTCCTACACCAAATAGTTGTAGCCCTCAAACATATCTTTCTAACAAGTTATTGAGCGCGTCAAACAGAGATCGGATGCCAAATTTACGTCCCTAGGAAGTTGAAACACTAATTTACCCAAACGGGGCCCACAGTTTTTGCGCTTCATCTCCTAGGGTTAGGTTTTCAGACGTTTTGGGTTTTACATTGTTTTCTCAACAATAAATAGGCCTTTGAGCCTCATTGTAACACAGTTCAGGGGGCTTGGAGCTGACACATCTCTTCTCATAGATAAGCGCTACCAGTGCCCTAGCTCGCTTGTTCCCATCATTTCAGTTCTATAACACAGTTCAAGGGATGGTAGCCAACACATCTCTTCTCATAGATAAGCACTGCAAGTACCCTAGCTCATCTATTTCCATTATGTCTGTAATAGGCCTTCAAGCTTCAATGTAACACAGTTCAGAGGCCTATGTACGCCACATCTCTTCTCAGAGATATGCCACCAGCACCCTAGCTTGTTTCCATTATGTTTGTAAGCTTATTTCAGTCATTCTTTTATTAATAAAATGAAGCATTATTTTTGCTGCATCTCTGTGTTTATGGGTATATGTGTATTCTGTTGCGTTCCTGCATAAAATCCGGATCAATGGTATCAGAGCGGGTCTGCTCTTTCTATGTTTTTCTTTGCATATCCCCAATGCGGTTAGGGTATAAGGAGTTCGAGCTCGATCTGGTTGCACCCTTCCAAGATCAATCTCGCCAACCCCGACGATCACCCATGGCAGAAGGAAAGAAAGACGAGGGAGCAGGAGATAATATCAAAATATTGCTCGGGGAGGCCCTCGAGAAACAGAGGGACGCGATGATGGATAAATTTACCCAGATCCTTCAATGGCTGCCCACCGACGGCACATCTACATCCAGCACGTCTGCCAATAGGTCCGTGACATCCTAGACAAATCCAATACCAAGTTCAGTAGAATTTTGCCCCCCCATGAATGAACTTAACACAATGGAGACCATTGCTTCCTAAGGAGGGAGGAATGATCCAGGTGGATATCGGTGGCCGCCCACCTATTCCATTTGGACCCGCGACATCAATTCTTGCAACTTTTCACTTCCAACAACTTACTATTTTTAGTAGGTTTTCGGGTCTTGCACGCCCGAAGCCATTTTGGGGCATTAATGATCCAGGTGGATATTGGTGGCCACCCACCTATTCCATTTGAACCCCCGCCATCAGTTCTTTCCGTTTTTAAGTTTCAGCACAACTTACTATATTTAGCAGTTTTTCGGGTCCTGAACTTCCAGAGCCGTTTTGAGGCACTAAACGATGTTTTTTTAGAAAACCGAGAGCGATCGAGCTTTATTTTCCTATACCAAAAGTTGTAGTCCTCGGAGATATCTTTCTAACGAGCTATTGAGAGCATCAAATGGAGATTAGATGCCAAAGTTATGTCCCCGGGAAGTTGAAACACCAATTTACCCAAACGGGGCCCACAGTTTTGGCGCTTCATCTCCTAGGGTTAGGTTTTCGGACGTTTCGGGTTTTAAATTGTTTTCTCAACAATAAATAGGCCTTCGAGCCTCGTTGTAACACAGTTCAGTGGGTTGGGAGCCGACACATCTCTTATCAGAGATAAGCGCTACCAGTGACCTAGCTCGCTTGTTCCCATCATTTCAGTTCTGTAATACAGTTCAGGGGCTGGTAGCCGACACATCTCTTCTCAGAGATAAGAACTGCCAGTACCCTAGCTCATCTATTTCCATTATGTTTGTAATAGGCCTTCAAACCTCAATGTAACACAGTTCAGAGGCCTGCATACGCCACATCTCTTCTCAGAGATACGTTGCCAATGCTCTAGCTTGTTTCCATTATGTTTGTTAGCTTATTTCAGTCATTCTTTTATTAATAAAATGAAGCATTATTTCCGTTGCATCTCTGTGTTTATGGGTATATGTGTATTATGTTGCGTTCCTGCATAAAATCCGGGTCACTTACCAGATTCAGCTGTGATGCCCTTCTTTGACAGTTGATCTGCTACCTGATTCTTCTCTCTATAGATATGAGAGTATGTGATATTCCAAAATGTAGCATCCGGGAACCTAATTCACCTCATCCATTTGGAGAGGATATGTGGGCAGAATTGGGTGTGATTCTTAACCCATTCCATGATACTCTTTGCATCCCGGTGTATGAAATTGGAGTCCAAACCTAGCCATTTCACAAATGTGAGTGCACCCCAGAGAGTTATAACCTCAGACCTGTTATTTGAACCCCAACCCCCCTGCCACCATAAATGGTAATACCGCCTGGGTTGAAGTGTGATAACCACTCTGCACCCACAGTTCCTTTGTTGACATGTACCATCAAAGGATCCTCTCGGATAAAGGTCTTAATTTTCTTTTTGTTGATCCTACGCACTTTGAAGATTTACTTTTTGGGTCCAATTTCTGTGAAATAGTTGATGGATTTCCAAATCATGTCCCAAACCAACAAAATTTTGTTATCAAATAACTAGGTGTTCTGACTGCACCAAATAGCCCAAATGATGTAAAAAGGAGGAGAGTGGTAATCCCGTTGGTTCTCAGACCAAAAGGTGAAAAACATAGATAGTGTGTGTGGAGCACCCGGACAATCTAGCTTCATATGATCCATCACCCCCGCCCACACCTCCCTAGAAAAAAATCACTGAGTGAAGAGATGGTCAATATCCTCTTCCCTTGATCTGCACATAGGAAAAATGCTCAAACCAATATAACCTCTACCCCGCATATTGTTCCAAGTGAGAATCTTATTATGGATGGCCAACCAGCCAAAAAATGGGAGTTTTCTAGGAATCCCCCACCCACATGTCTTCTTGAACCAGGAAATGAAATTGAAAGCAATGTTGGACAAAGGGAGGTTGTTGTATATGTGTTTAACACTAGGGATCCCATTCTACATTGGTATTTCCCACTATAAGTCATTTGTACCAACCCCAATACAAATCTATGCATGATAAAGACTAGTGAGATAACATTCCCATTCAATAGCCAATTTCCCCCCAAACCAATCTCAATGGCCCTCCTCCATTTCGGGTGGTCAGTGAGTTGATGATGGCATTTGAAAATATGGGAGAAGTGACTTATACCCTTGTCACAAAGAGAATGGATGAGTGCATCTGAAAGGGAATGATTGCTGAAGAATCCCTTCAACGCATCCAAACCCACCTCAGCCAAACACCCATCCCCAATAGGCCATCTCACAAACCCAAAACACCAGTGTCAGTTCTTTAGCATGCTCCTCTAAACAAAAGATGAACCACAGCTCGAATAAGCCTCAAACCTGGACTAGGCCGAGAGTGTGATGCCTTTTAAATATTTATCACTAATGATATTTTACCAGATGCCTTCAACATTAGCAGCCCTCCACAAAATTTTGATGATCAGGGCACGATTGAAGTTCTGTGTGCACAGAATGCCCCATCCCCTGCGTCAATCAACCTAGCTATGTCGTGCCAACAATCTAGATGAATCTTCCCCTTTAATTCAAAACCAGATCAAATAAACCTAGCCATTAGTGCATCGATCTTGAGACAAACCTCCCTCAGAATCAAGAACAAGTTGGGATTTAGAAATGGATGTTATTGAATTACTTCAAACACTTTAAATTCAAAAAGAAAAAGTATACCTTCGCCCACGCATTTATTCTATGCCTAATGTGAGGAATATTTTTAATTAAAAAATAAAAAAAAATGATGCATGGAAAAAAAATCCAGTCAAATGAGATGTACGGTTATATTTACATTGTGCATGTGGAAGGCTTCAAAATAAAATATTTGATGTTTTTTTGCATCATGATCTCATGTAATTAGAATTCAACCTTGCAAAAACATTTACTTCAATTTACAAACAAACACTGAGGATCAACAACACAGAGATAAAATAGATAAATTGTTTCTTCAATTAAATAAAAGAGGGGCAGAGAAATGAAGAGGGGAGAGTTTTTCACTTTGAACTTAAGGTATTGCTTCATGCCATGGCTCCTGTCTCTGCTTCTAGATCTGTCAGCTACTCAACTTGGCAGCTCCTACATCAGATCTGGATATACTTATAATCAACATTAACTTTGGTTTTATTAAGATTGACATAAAATAAATCAACGACTTGTGAGTGTTTGTAAAATTGAGGGCCAACATTTCACCAGTAAGAATTGAATTTGAAAGAGGAGAAAAATAAATATTTATTTTAATATATAACTATTAATTTTAAATATATAATTCAAATTTAAATTGTAGAGAGTATTTGAATTGTTTAAATTTTATAAAAAATATTATTTTGAATAAAAAAATAAATTTATAGTTTACATGAGTAAATATCTAGTAGTTAGTAACACATGGAACACAAATTTAGTTATAAAATTGATTTGAGATGTTAAAATGAATTATTATCATCAAATAATTTCAATAACTTAAAATATAATTGAATAAAAGAAAATCAATTGAAAAACTTACAAATTTAAATAAAACAATTAACAAACTTACATATTTGGTTTAACAAACTTCTAAATATACTTATGGATAGTAAACTGGGAAAGCCAAACATCCCCTTAGGAAGGGGAGGTCTATATGAGATTGTTTCACATCCATGTTTGGCAAGAACCAAATCATATTTTCCTCACCCAAATAAAGTATGCAAATGATGCCATAGCCTTTTAATATCCAGTTTCAGAGCAAACATGACCCACGAAAACATACCACAAAATTTAGAAAATTTCTCGATTAGGAGACAATAATTGCTATTTATCATAACATGACTCTATGTGGGGAAGGATCGAAGAATAAATGAAAAAATATAAGTAATGATAAAGGTAAATACATGGATTAAATATGAGTAATAAGGAACACATATTACATCTATAGATATATGTCTAATACAACTGGAATCATTATGTGGATTGACCTTGATAAAGTATGTAAGTTGTGTCTCAGTCTCTCTTTTAGCGAGTGGAAGAAATCCAAGACCTATCAGTCTTCATTCCTCCGGGCTTCCATCCTATGAAATCTATAAATAAAAAATGAATGAATAATAAAAAAATAGGGAGATAGATAAAGTAGAAGTAGCTATTATGTTTATCTTAATATTAATTATCTCAAATTATGTTTAAGAAGGGTATGATATTTTTTTCCTTCTTACTATAGTATCTAAAGCTATTTTCCTAAGATATCATATCATAATACCTTAAAAATAGTCGATATACTCGAGCTATGAGTGAATACGTGTCTGCATGGAGTTGTGAGTGAATACATGTATGCACAAAAGCACCTGAGATTGGCTACCAAAGGTACTTGTTTGCATGAAAATACCCCAACCTAGCTACCAAAGACACATTTCAATTTTATGAGGAGAAGTGGCAAGACCTTGATCGTGTTTGAATTTTGACGCAATGAAAAAACCAACCATTATTGGAGAGATGATAAGTTTCTCATATGATGCTTCAGAAAACTACTCAGTGAACCAAGACAAAGCTGCAAAGATGGTAAGTTGCTCAGATGTTGCTTCAAAAAACTATAGAGTGAACCAAGAAAATTCAACAAGACCGGTACATCATGACTTAAAACTGGTAGTCTTCTCCTCCATTTGGGCCACATTCAAATTAGAAGGGTATGATACATCGACAGACACCTGGCAAAGCCCACAATTATGAAAATGACTAGTAATTGGTTAGCATTTCGATCCTTCTTTCAGCTGTTGTTTTTATTAGATAAACATATTTTCGTCCCCTCTTTATTTTCAATACATTGTAATATGAATATGAACATTGCTTTCCTGTCCTTTTCAGTCATTCATTTCGTGTTGTGTAGAGTGTTATCTGTGTAGTGTAATAACAATGATATGGTTTTTTCTCTACAGGAAGGCTTATCGACATAAATACGGCCAAATATCAGAGGCTCCATGCGAATATGTTGGCACTATTGCTTTTGATATAGTTTATTGTAAGTCCTAGAAGTGAGATAGTGGAATCGATTCATTTATCTGCTTCACCAATATGTTGTGACATATTGCATATTCTTTTTCTTGAGATGAATCGAAGGGAATTTGTTGTTGTTGTTATGTGCAAATCCCAATATTCCATGGCATATCAGATCATCCATTTGCAACCAAGGCTTCATTGTTACTATTCTGGTGCCGCATATTTCCCAATGCAAAGCTCCTGACCTTGTTGATGGAGAAGGCCTCTCCGTTGAATGCAACTTTGGTTGGCATATTTTTTGGCTACATTAAAAATCACACTCTAGTGGACCACATTACTTCCTTATGCACTGCTGCAGACCTCCTCTGCACTCGGAGAATGTCGGTGGACAAAGATAATAAAGCTATCGTTGGGGACACGGATTTCCAGAGTTATCATGGAAAATACTTCAAACACCACAAGGTTAGAGGCAGTTTTGGCACCAACACTTCCAAAAATTATTCAGATGGAGACAACGTGGTAAAGGGTGACTTCAAGAGATATGTCCGAGATGGGAATGGGTGATCTCAAGTATTTGAAAATTATGCCCCACATTTAATGATGAAGATGGGGGCTTTGCAACCTATGCCGACTTCGTTCAATTTCGTTCAATTCCTATGGGCTTACTCAAAGGTATCCCTTAACCACCATGCTTCCATGTACATAGAAGCCTATTAGGTAAGCCACTAACTATGCAATTCTGTTAAAATCAATCGAATGAATAAAACTAAACCACTAGATTAATAATATATTATAACCAAGGTGTTGTAAACTTAGCTCTTATATTTCTCTACCTTTGCAGACAACACCTCTATTCACTTTAACTGGCTGAAAACTTAAGAAACCAAAAAGCAGATACCTGTTCTTTTCAATTGTAGCACCAGCTAATGGGCACTCTATCTCCATATAACTACGGCATAAGAGACACCTGTGGAATAAGAACCCAATAAAGCATACGATGATAGCGCCTTCAGTTGAAATTAATGGAGAAATTTTGTTTCATGGTTGTGTGTCTATCTTATTTTAGACTTAGTTCCTATTTTATAGGAGATAGTTTTGATCTCCCTGAATTTAATGTAATCTTATTTATAACTGATTGTATGATCAATGGTATTGAGTGGTACTACTTCGGAAGTCTCCAGGTGTAGCTCATCTCACGTGTGAGCTGCTAGTTTCAGATTGAAATTTTTATTCTAATTTGACTTTCCAATTTTTATCTTGGTATCAAATCTTCGTGTGAGCTATTTATGTAGTGAGGAGATCCTTGGTGGTTGGGACCAGAGGTACACTGATATTTTTTTGTGTGTGACAGAGCGCTATTTTTTTCGCATTAAACCTGTGCAACACACCCCCAAAAAAGAGAGGTTGTGATTACTAGCGCTAGAAGTACACTGGTAAAGAGTGCTATCCAACGCTGATGATCAGTATTGGTACCCACACTGATAGCTAAAACTTATAGAATATTTCTTTAGCGCGACCAATAACAAGGTGAACCTGTGATGGTGTTTTTTTTCCTGTTAAAGGCGGCCCGAGATCAGATGTACCTGTGTTGATGGTTCTGTTCATTTGTCTGGAGTTGGATCCATAACACATGGATCTGGAGTTGTTGGTAGATCTGGATTTAGATCCGTCGATTTGTGTTGGAGGATCTAGAGTTAGATCCGTAGATCGATTGTTGGAGGATTTGGTGTTGGATCCATAGATCAACTGCTATATTACTGGATCTTTATATTGGACCCGTGGATCTATTGTTGGAGTCGTAGATCTATTGATAAGAAAATTTGTTTAAATTTTTTTATGACAATGAATAATCACATTTCAGAGACACACCTTAATGAGAGAAATAAGCTCGACAGGTCAAATTACACCAAACAAAAGTTTAAGTTGCATACATTGCTTGAGGGTTCTAGTGAGTGGGAAATCACAAACATAGTGAAGCAAAGCCGACTACAGCTGGTGGTGCCACAACCGCATCAGTTCAAGAGTGGGGGAAGAGGGAAAGTAAAGTGAAGGTGTTATTGAAGATGTGGGTAAAAGACAACATAATCCCTCATATTCGTGATTGCAAAATCGCCAATGAGATTTGAGTGACCCTCAAGGATTTGTATGAAACGGAAAATATAAATCGTGTGTTGTTTCTAAAGAGTAAGATTTTCTCCATTAGAATGGAAGAGAATGAATTTGTTGCTACATTCATCTCATAGATTAAAGAAATGACAGACAAGTTAGGTGACATAGGGGAGAAGGTATCCAACTATGATCTCGTTACAATTACCTTAAATGGCATGAAAGAGGGTTATCAAATGTTCATTACAGGGCTTGAAGCAAGGGAGAAAGCTCTCACCTTTGAAGAGTTGATACATATTTTGATGTAGGAAGAAGAGAGACGTAAGAATATGAAGCCTTAGAATGCAAATCTGGAATTGGTAGCAAAGAAAAAGTCCTTGAAAGGGAAACCAGGAGGAGGACATAAAAGCAGTGGTCCATTTTCAAGTATGTCATCTGTTAAAAATGATTCAGGAATTAAGTGTTTTTACTGTGGCAGAACTGGTCATGTTGCTATAGGTTGTTATAAAAAATAATAATGATGAAAACATACATAGACACAAGATGCATACATGGAATTTTGCTAGCGAAGATTTGAAATTATTTGTGTCTAATGCTACTCTTTCTGTTGAGGCCGATGAAGGTGGAACTTGATTTGTGAATTCTGGAGCATCCATTCATATGACATGTAATAAACACTGGCATGAAAATTTTAAGGAGACAAAAAACAATGCTAACATCTATCTGGGAGATGAAAAAGCTTATCATATTAAAGGGTATGGAGATATTCCTGTGATATTGCCTAGTGGTAATATCAAGCACATCTAGAATTTCATGTATGTGCTTGGTATTAAAAAGAATTTGATCTTTGTATCCATGATTACAGATGGGAATTTAAAGGTAGAATTTTTCAAAACTTACTGTATTGTAAATTTTGCTAGATCGTCATAAGCCGACCGTATCAGGAATAAGAGTTAGAGACCTCAATGTTACAAGCATGCCACATCAAGCTTTAACTTCAATGACTATGACAACAAAGAATCTTTGGAATCGAAGGCTTGGTAACATCAACCTTCATGATTTATTGTTGCCGCAGAAACAAGGTATGATTTATGAAATTCATATTTTAAAAATGAACATATTAATTGTGAAGGTTATGCACTTGGATAAATGCACATGGATGAATTTCCCTCTAGCTTAAATAGGAGAAAGAAAGATATATTTGAACTGGTACATACCGATATTTTTGGACCTATGTAGACAAGGTCTTTAGGTGGGGCTTATGATTTCCTGTTATTTATTGATGATTGCACAAGATATACTTGGGTATACTTTCTTAGAAGGAAAAGTGATACTTTCAAGTACTTTAAATAATTTAGAAATTAGGTTGAAAAGCAGACAAGGAAAGTCATTAAAATTCTCTGCTCATATCAATGAGGAGAATACGAACTTGAGAACTTCATCAAATACTGTAGAGATCATGGAATAACACAACAGTTTACAATACCTCACACTCCACAACAGGATGTGGTTGCAGAAAGAAATAAAAAAACTATCGTGGAGTGTGCACACAACATGATGAAAGGTAAGAACTTATCCAATGGTTTTTGGGCAGAAGAAATTAGTACTGAAGTTTACTTAAAGAACATAATTCCAACTAGGTGTCTTGATCTCAAGACTCCATTTGAGGCTTTGTATGGTTTTAAACTTGCAGTCAATCACTTGAGAGTATTTGGTTCTAGAGCTTGTAGGTTCTAACCTTGTACAGAAATTATCTGCAAACGAATCTTAAAAACAGAAAATAAACAATAGCGAGAGCATAAAACATAAAACAAATATACACAGAGATTTTCCCTTGGATCCCAAATCGAGACGACCAGCTTGATTTTTCATTATATTCCTTTTAGTGTTACAACACATATATATACATGACGAAGCATACATAAACCCTAATCCATTAACCTTGGAATAGAACATAACCGTAGTTCCCTTGACCGGATCTATAGAATACCAGGGGTCAAAAACCATCATGCCCCAAAACCATGTGCAAAACCATGCACAAAACCATGGGCGGGTCCGCCCACCGGAAAATAAGGTCCCAAAAAAATTTCCCGGGGCACTGCCCTGGACCCCGACAGGGGGGGCTGCCACCCCCCCATGACCCCCCTGTTATGCCCGCCACAATGTACAAGGGGGTCTATCGCCCCCCCGCGCATGACTAGTCGTTGAAAGAATATAACACATACCCAACAGAGCTTTTGCACACATTCCTAAGGAAGATAGAAAGAAATTGGATGCTAAAGCTATAAAATGCATATTTGTAGGCTATTGTTCTAATTTTAAAGCATACAAGATGTTTAATCCATCTACTCACAAGGTATTTGTGAGTAGAGGTGTTATCTTCCATGAACATGTTGATGAAGGGAATAAGGACAAAAGTTACGAGGATTGGCACATGCCTTTAGTAATTGAAGAAAACAACAATGAAGCCAAAGACAATCATTTACAAAAACAACAACAGAAAGAGGAATCTAGTGATGTGGATACATTCAACGGTCGAATTCCATTCAGAGGTGAGAATGAAAGCACACAGGAAAAAATTGAGGCAAGTCCCATACTAAGGAGATCAGTATGGCAGACTCAATTACCTGCAAGGTACAAAGATTAAGCTATTATGACTAGTATTTTAAATGTTGTTGAGACCATGAATTATAATTAATGAAATCGGTAAGATGAATGGAGGTCAGCTATGAATGAAGAGTATGAGTCCATAATTTAAAATAAAACCTGGGAACTAGTTGAAATGCCAAAAGGAAAAGAGCCCGTAGGTTGTAAATGGTTCTATAAACGTAAGTTCAAAGTAAATGGTAGTGTAGAAAATTATAAAGCTAGTTTGGTAGCCAAAGAGTGCTCACAGAAAGAATGGATTGATTATGAGGAGACTTTTTCTCCTGTAGCTAAGTTAAATACTATTAGGATGTTAATAGCTCTAGATACAAAGTACCATTGGAGCTTACACCAGCTAGATGTAAAACTTGCTTTCCTAAATGGAGAATTGAAGGAAGAAGTGTATTTAACACAACCTGAAGGGTTCATTAAAACAAGGTAGGAACACTTGTTATGTAAATTAAAGAAGGCATTGTATGGGCTAAAATAGGCTCCTAGATCTTGGTATGAGAAAATAGTCTATTTCTTCTTACATCATAGTTATAAGAGAAGTAAAAATGATCCAAATTATTATACCAGATTTGATTCAATGGGGAAGATTATGTTAATTTCCTTATATGTTGATGATTTAATTATTACTGGAAATTCTGATGAAATGGTTGAAGAAATTAAAGTGTAAATGTCACATGTATTTGAAATGAAGGACCTTGGAGAACCGAATTATTTTTTGGGTCTTGAATTCTGGAGGGATTCTAGACAAACTTTTGTTACTCAAGGAAAGTATTTCAGGGAATTGTTGAAGAAATTCAGAATGGATCAGTGTAAAGTTGCTTCAGTACCTATACAACAAAATGTTAAATTTCAAAGTGATGATGGTTCTAAAGAGGTGGATGCTACATCTTATAGAAAACTGGTTGGAAGTTTTATTTATTTGACTACAACCAGGCCTGACTTAGCATATTTAGTCAATGTGTTGAATCAATTTATGAAAAAAAACCCTTGAAAATCCTAAAGTATCTTCAAGGAACCATAAATTTTGGCATAAAATATATTGATTCTTTTGATGTTAAACTGAAAGGTTATTTAGATTGGGATTGGGCTGGCAATATGGACAATAGAAGATCTATAATAGGGTATGTTTTCAATATTGGGTCCGAGGTGATTTCTTGGAGCAGTAAAAAGCATAGTACTGCATATTTATCATCAGCAAAAGCAGAGTATCAAGTTGTATGCGCAACCACTTGTGAAGCAAATTGGTTTAGAAGACTTCTTCATGACGCAGGAGAAGAACAAAAGGATGTTATGGTGATTAAATGTGATAACCATAGTTCAATCAAGCTGGAAAATAATCACGTTTTTCATAAAAACACAAAACATATAGATACTTAATTTCATTTTGTTGGAGAAAAGGGTTAGTCCAAAGAGATTGTTCTTGAATATTGTAACACCTGTGAAAATGAAACTAATATCTTCACCAAGCATCTTGGGAAGATAAAATTTGAATTGTTTAGGTAGATGTTAGGTGTGCAAGCGAATCTTTTCTCCATTAAGGGGGAGAGTTGAAATTAATGGAGAAAGTTTGTTTCACGGTTGTGTGTGTGTCTTAATTTAGACTTAGTTCCTATTTTCTAGGAGATAGTTTTGATCTCCCTATATTGAAAGCAATCTTATTTATTTTGTATTTTATGATCAATGGTATAGATCAATACTGCTTAGGAAGTCTCTAGGTGTAGCTTGTCTCACCTGTGACCTACTACTTTCATATTGCAAGTTTTATTCTAATTTGAATTTCCAATTTTTATCTCCTTCTTATTCTCCAATAATTCTAAAAATTCAGTTTTGTAGAGACTGTTTCCCAAGAATTGTAGACTACTTTCATTGAAGAAAAGAATAAAGAACACACAACTAGATTATTAGGCAGTCGCATGTAGCAAAGTATCAGGAGATCGTGGTAGCAAGACCATGGCAAGACTCATTAGGAAGATTGTGACAAGACACAGAGAGCGAGGAGCGCAAACAACCACAGGCACAATCAAGCATTTACACTCTTAATTTTAAGTAAGTAATGCTACAACAACCCTAGCATTACTCAGTCATCTTAGAAAAGTTATTAATATTATGCATTTTAACCCTAATTTATGAACCTATTGGCCTTGGGAAGAGGCCAAATAAGACTTCCGAATGTTTGTTAGATCTCTGAATGTTTGATTTACTATCAAGAAACTTAGAAACTTTGTTGGTGTTTAAATGGCTGAGAAAAAAGTGAATTATTACATGCTAGAAATACTTTCAATTTAATCATATATTTTTTTTTGTATACTGACTAATATTTTAAAGCAGAACGATTACAATAGTCCTTGATGCATTGTGGCATTGACTAATAAGAAGTTTTATCATATAAAAAAACATTGAAGACATTTTCCCGTCCACGAAAGCTAAAAGGAACTAAATTTAAACTTCGGTACATCATGATAAAATACGAGATTATTTGTTTTTTCATCAAAACACCAAGTAACTCGAATAGATTTATGATGTGAAGTGGGTAGAGCTACTAGTGGATGTATTTGGGATTGTGAAATACATTAATCTAATTGAATTGGAAGGAAAGAATATTAACTTGAATTCGAGATGGAAATGAAAAAAATGCAACTATTTAGTTATGAATATTTGAATAATTGGACGTATAATTTATTATATTAATTATAAATTTTAAAATATTTTGAAAATACTAAGAACAAAATTAGCTATTTAATTTAATTTATATTTATAAAATATTTCAGATAAATAGATAACCAACATAAAAACAACAGGCCAATGACACAAAGGTGGTCAAGCTAACACCAAATAGACAATGGATATGGGTTAAAATACATGTATATAGATGATGAATGTAATCCACAAAGGTGGTCAAGCTAACACCAAATGGACAATGGATATGGGTTAAAATACATGTATAAAACCTTATTCATATAATTGATTAACATTATATATATATATATATATATATATATATATATATATATATATATATATATATATATATATATATATAAAGAATTTTCTACTCATATTTAATTCCCACAAATGATATAATGAACTTTGATGTAATTGGTTTCAAGCATAGTTACTAAGTTAGAAATTAGGTACAATACTATAAAAATTAGGATAAACAATTTTCAATTTGGAAAATATTCCATAGTATACATCTCAAAGAATTAGATATAAATACTTTTTTTTCTTCTAAAACTAATGCTTTTTTGTTAATTTTTTCCTAATTCATTTTAGATTTTGAATAATTTCTAATTCTCCAAACACTCCCTTTATGACAAAACCTCTCTTTTTTTCAAAGCTTAAATCTAACATGATTACTTCGCTTTAATTTTTTTTTGTCAAAAATTCTTACTTAATAAATAAATATATATTTTAAATATGGATACCTTTGATTCTACTTCACAAATTCTCTCTTCTTCTTTTTTTAGCTTTCCAACCCTCTAAAACAATAATAAAATTGATTTTCTTTTTTAGGATATTTCCTTTTATTTATTTTTGGATATTGGTAGTTATGTGCAAAGCTATCCTTCAAAGAGGCTGGGATTAAGAGTAAGACTAAACCCATGCTTTAAAATTGATGCTCGTATGCACATTTTTCCTTTTCTTAGTCGTCAAACATTGTTTATTTCAAAATAAATATGTAATCCCTGGCTTGCTAATAATTTTAAATCATGAGAAATTAGTCAGTTACGACTACCTCTCATGGAAATGGTCATAGATGAATGACTTACTTAACACAGTTAAATCCCAAAAATGATATCTAATATAATGCTCTGCAGAAAACCCTAATACTTAAATACAAAGACTAAATGGAGCTCTATTTGAATGGTTCATGAGGCAAAATACTTGCTAAGGTTTTTCAAATGGGGTAGCAAGTTAAGTGGGCTTGATTGTGGGGAAAAATCCACAGTTAAGCGCACTTGGGCCAAAGGCTCCGGGAAGTCTTAGTTACCAGGTGCAAGCCCCGGAAGCAATGATTTCCGCTATGTGATTCATTTCACTAGTTTCAATCCCACTTCTTCACCTCTGTGAGCATTACCGAATGCAATGAGTGCTAAGGGTACTATTCAAAAATCATGAGAAATTAGTCAGTTATGACTACCTCTCATGGAAATGGTCATAGATGAATGACTTACTTAACGAAGTTGAATCCCAAAAATGATATCTACTATAATGCACTGCGAAAACCCCTCATACTTAAATAGAAAGAGTAAAGGGAGCTCTACTTGAATGGTTCATGAGGTACAATACTTGCTAAGGTTTTGAAAATGGGGTAGCAAGCTAAGTGGGTTTGATTGTGGGGAAAACTCCACAGTTAAGCTCGCTTGAGTCAGAGGCGTTTTGGGATGGGTGACCTCCTAGGAAGTCCTGGTTACTGGGTGCAAGCCTGGGAAGTGATGATTGACGCTATGTGATTCATTTCACTAGTTTCAATCCCACTTCTTCATCCCTGTGAGCATCACCGGATGCAATGAGTGCTAAGGGGACTATTCAAAAATCATGAGAAATTAGTCAGTTACGAATACCTCTCATGGAAATGGCCATAAATGAATGACTTACTTAAAGAAGTTTAATCCCAAAAGTGATATCTAATTTCAAAAAATGTCATAATGCCTGGTGTATAAAAAAAATGGTAAGTTTCAAATGTTTACACACACATAAACGCCTTCATCTTTGTCCTACGCGGAATTTTCATACAGATTTTTTTGGAACTCGTTGGTCTTTATTATCATAAAGAATCTTAATGTAGATGAATCCAATGTAGAAATTTGAATAATAGCTGAATTATTCACCGAGATTATCCTGATTACACACTATTTAAGATTTATGCATAATACATAACCTCTTCTACAATTGATCATCAATTTGCGGAAATAGAAGCAGTCGCATGCGCACATTAAAACATAATCAAGCACACATATAACACAGTATGTAATGGGGAAAGTTGATAGCTGAAAACCCCAAACTATCTGTATATTATAATGATAGAGAACATGTAACAATCATAGTACAATACTCCTCACAAGTACTTAGTACTATCTCCAAAAGTTACACACAAACTAGCTCAGATTTGAACAAGTCACAGGTTCAAATCTCCTCCACAAGTCGGCCTGCCTCTAATGTGCAATCCAAGATGTGAATGAATGAGATCCAAGTTTGAATCCCCTAGCTTGTACTGTGAAATCCTCATTGGAAATATCCATCAATGTGTGTGCAAATCTCATGCACAAGTATAGTCACAACTGATAGCCACACTCACCCTTTCACCCACCTCTAACACTGGTCTCCACTGACTGTCCATGCATTGCAGTTAACTGATGTATTCTTTAGTTGATTTATGAGTTAATAATTAGTGAATTAGTTAATAATTAATTCACACCACTCATCACTAGTGTATTTGGCAGTTAGACTAAATACAGCTAGTTCAACTAAGTTCGCCAGGAACACAACTCCTGCTTGTCTCATCAACTCCACTGGCTTCACTTACATGAGTTCTAGCTGAGTCAACCATGAAATAGCTCAACTAGCCCTTAGGAAAAGCGTATTTCCTTGCATTAGTTGTGTGGTCCACATCCAAGCATCAAACTGAAGTGCTCCAAGAGGATAAGATAATGTTTATAGTCCAAATATTATTAAGGGCTAATAATATTTGACTGATCTATTTTTAGACTGGCAGTCTAAAAATAGATTCCACTCAATGTCTAAAAATAGAGGTCCATCTATTTTTATCAATTTGACCAATCATCCATAAATAGCATCCTGCAACTCATAGACCATGATCCATATGTCTAAAAATAGACATAGTCTAAAAATAGACTTTGCGCCAAAAATAGCATGCAGGCCCACTTAGTGAAGGCGACTTCTTTTCACTAAGCTCCATCATCTTGTTGCATTTTCAACACTCCCTCTCAACAAGATATGGATTATGCGCAACCCCTATCACCGCCTCTGTGGTATTCGAATTTTCTCTGGTGAGCACCTTCGTAGAGATAATAAAGCATCACGATCCTCATAGTAGGGAATATATGAAAGTAACATGATTCTCCGGCACCTGATCTACGATATGATGGTACTGATGTCGATGTGTTTGGATCTATCGTGAAATATTGGATTAGCCAAGAGTTTAATGCAATTAAACATTTATCATGATAAATCACGGTAGGATCAAGTGTGACTCGGCAATCCCGACCGAGGATCTTCCTCATCCATATATTTTCTACTTTGTACGACCAAACTTCTTTGCATATACTCGGCCTACGCACGAACTGAGTGCCACGGATCTACGCTTCCTGCTGTACCAAGAAAGCATTTGTCAACCCAATGCGAAGATCCTCCGGATGTGCTCTTTACGTAGTTGGGCTCCCTGCCCAATCTGCATCCGTGAAGCCACATAGCTTCACTTCATCCTCCTGTCTGTACCACAAGCCATATCCCGATGTGCCTCTAAGATAACGCAATACATGCTTGCCTGCCTTCCAGAAGAGCTTGGTAGGCTTAACCATAGCTTGCGAAAGCTGGTTAACAGCATGGCATATATCGGGTCGTGTATTGACCAGATACATAAGAGACCCCACCAACTGTCGATAAACAGTGGCATCCACTACCTCCGCTGAAGTAGCATCCTCCTTCCCCCAACCTCCAGGAAGAGGAGAATCAACAGGCTTGCAGCCATGCATGTTGAAATTCTCCAGTATCTCCCGGGCATACTTACCCTGAGAAACAAACATTCCACCACTGCGCTGCCAAATTTCCAATCCCAGGAAATAATGAAGGAGGCCCAAGTCCTTCATCTCAAACTCTCTAGCAAGATCCTCCTTGCATGAAAGTATCAACAGCTCATCACCCGTCAAAATCAGATCATCTACATACAGTAAAAAGATCAGCAACTTCCCCTCCACCACAATCTGGTACAGGTTAGGATCCGCCTCACTCTTGGAGAATCCAATTCCGGTGAAATAACTGTCTATCCGTGTGTACCAAGCACGAGGTACTTGCTTCAACCCATACAGTGCTCTCTTGATTCTGCACACATGCGACTCACTGCTAAATATCTCGAAACCTTCGGGCTGCTCTATGTACACCTCCTCCTCAATGACTCCGTTGAGGAACGCAGTCTTCACATCCATCTGATATATGTGCCACCCCATCTGCGCTAAGAGAGCTAAGATCGTCCGTATGGAAGAGTACCTTGCGACAGGTGCAAAGGTCTCCTCATAATCGATCCCCTCTATATGTGAGAAGCCTCGGGCAACAAATCTTGCCTTATACTTCTCCACACTCCTGTCAGCCGCCTGCTTCACTTTGTAGATCCATCTCGAACCCACCACTGATTTCCCCTCCGGTCGCGGGACAATCTCCCATGCATTGTTTCTGACAATCGAATCATACTCTTCCACCATGGCATCTACCCATGCGGGGTCCTCCACAGCTTCCTTGAAAGAGGATGGCTCTGTCATGACACATTTGCTCACAAGAGCCATGTATCCAGTGTACCGGTCCGATGACTGTCTCTGTCTGCGCTGTGCTGTAGGTGGTCCTACAACCTTCTCTGCATCTTGAGCCAGTTGCTTAGCTTCTGTAGTGCGCTTGCGCCCTCTGATGGTTGGCGCTGCATGAGTGGTCTCTTCCACTCCATGAACTTCCTCTTGTGGCTGATTCACATCCTGAAGCTCATCCTTAGGAACTAATAGCTCCTTATCTGCATGCAAGTGTGGCTCCCTCTCAAGCGAACACTGCATGGATTTCTCCTCCTGAAATTTGATATCCCGTCGCACAATAGTCTTGCGACTATCTGGAAAATACACACGATAGTTGTGGGGTGTATCAGTGTACCCCACAAATATTCCAACCTCTGCGGTCGGATCCAGCTTCTTCCTGGCATCCTTCGTCACATGCATGTAGACAGGTGAACCAAAAATCCTCAAATGGGAAATATCAGGCCTCTTGCCAGAAAACACCTCCTCCGGTGTACTCATGCCAAGTATCTTGTGAGGACAACGGTTCTGCACATATACTGCAGTATTGCATGCCTCCGCCCACAAGTGAAGGGGTAGGCCCTGATCATGCAAAATCGCCCGTGCAGCACCCACGATCGTTCTGTTCTTCTGCTCAGCAACCCCGTTCTGCTGTGGGTTATGAGGTGCTATGAGCTCTCTCCGAATTCCTTCTGCGCTGCAAAAGTCCTTGAATTCGGCAGAGATGAATTCACCACCATTGTCGCTCCTAAGAGCCTTCACATGCTTCCCCGATTCCTTCTCAACCAACGCCTTGAACTCACAGAACTTTGAGTATGTCTCGCTCTTCTTCTGCATGAAGAAGATCCATCACTTCCGAGAAAAATCATCAACAAAGATCACATAGTACCTGTGCTTTGCTGTCGAAGCTACTGAGAAAGGTCCACACACGTCTGTGTGAATTCTCTCAAGGATCGTCGTGGTGTGACTATCCTTCTCGTGAAAGGTGGCTTTCACAAATTTTCCCAAGGTACACCCCTTGTACTGATCTGACTGCGCAAGAGTGCCTTTAGGAAGCCCAGTAGAAATCTGCTGCAGTATCTTCAAAGCTCCATGGTGAAGGTGGCCCAATCTCCGGTGCCACAACTCGCCATCATCCTGGCTCACCACTCCTTTTGCCTTGCATGCCATTGCTGCACAGCCATCTACTTGCAATTGATAAAGGTTCTTGACTCGAACCCCTATCTTCCGGGTTTCTCCAGTTGTCTTACTGCGCAGGAAAGCCTTTCCCTTGCTGAAGACAACATCATATCCCTTGTCTTCTAACATCGCCACAGAGATAAGATTCTTCTTCAATTCTGGAACATGCATCACTTCCTTCAATACGAAGGGTTTACCAGACTCCCTCTCAAAGGAAATGGTACCGATACCGGTCGCACTGTATCTACCATCATCGCCCATCTCATTGTGCACTCCAAGATCTTTCTCATCCATATATGAAAACAGATCTCGATCTCCAATCATGTGAAAAGACGCACCACTATCCAAGAACAATACTGATCCCATCACACTTGAGACCAAGCATGCGATCAATGAAAAATCCAGCTCAAACTGGGAGGCTAAGGCCTCTCCTGCTGCAGATCCAGCAACATGCTTATTTTTCTTCTTCTGCGGACAATTTGTGGCATAATGTCCGTGTTGGTGACAGTGAAAGCACTTCACCTTGGACATGTCTTGCTTCTTTCCTTTCGCACCAGACTGAGAAGCTTTCTTTCTCTTCCCCTTCTTTGCTTTGGCAGCCAAAGCGCAATTTTCTTCATCAGATGCCTTTTATGAAGATCCGTCCCTGGTAGTCCGCCTTATCTCTTCTTGCATGAGATCCGACCAAAGTCGCTCCCATCCCAGCAACTTCTCCCGACCATTGACAGAGTCCTGATAGGAATGCCAACTCTTCGGAAGACCAAGGAGAGCTAGGTCCACCAAGTCCTCATCATCGACAGTCACCCCCACACTTCCCAGCTCATCCTTGCATTGGGTGAACTCCGTGAGGTACTTGGCGATACTGTCGCCTTTCTCCATCTTAATGTTTATGAGTTTATCCTTGAGCGCCAACTTCCTCTAGTCGCTCTTGCTTTGGAATAGATCTATCAACGCTTTCCACATCAAGTATGGAGAATCTTTTCCATGCAGGCTGGATACAATGTGATCCTTCACGCCCTCCAACAGAATCCTTCGACATTTCACCATCTTATTTTGCCAAGCCTCAACTTGAGCAGCATCAGTAGGCTTGGGGACCTCAGCATCTATGAACTCCTTCAGCCCATTATCATCTAATACCGCCTCCATTCTGTCCTTCCATGCAACATAATTTGAACTGCCCTCAAGGGCATACTCGAGTCGCAAACCGTTGAAAGACATTTCAACTCCGGCACCAAGAAAACAAACTGCTGCAAAATTCGAATTCCAAGCTCAAAACTCAACTACTTCTGGATCTGTGAGAACAAGGTATTTCTAGCACAGAGATCGACTGTAGGGGCGTTTACTGGATATATCACCTTTCAAAGAAAGGATGGATCCAGAGGCTACCTGGCCCGCTTACAGACTCTGTCTACCGAAATAAATTGTAATCACTGTAATAGATCCGATGATCAATTCTCGCTCCGATACCATGTAGAAATTTGAATAATAGCTGAATTATTCACCGAGATTATCCTGATTACACACTATTTAAGCTTTATGCATAATACATAAACTCTTCTACAATTGATCATCAATTTGCGGAAATAGAAGCAGTCGCATGCGCACATTAAAACATAATCAAGCACACATATCAACACAGTATGTAATGGGGAAAGCTGATAGCTGAAAACCCCAAACTATCTGTATATTATAATGATAGAGAACATGTAACAATCATAGTAGAATACTCCTCACAAGTACTCAGTACTATCTCCAAAAGTTACACACAAACTAGCTCAGATTTGAACAAGTCACAGGTTCAAATCTCCTTCACAAGTTTGCCTGCCTCTACTGCGCAATCCAAGATGTGAATGAATGAGATCCAAGTTCGAATCCCCTAGCTTGTACTGCGAAATCCTCATTGGCAATCTCCATCAATGTGTGTGCAAATCTCATGCACAGGTGTAGTCACAACTGATAGTCACACTCACCCTTTCACCCACCTCTAACACTGGTCTCCACTAAACTGTCCATGCATTGCAATTAACTGATGTGTTCTTTAGTTGATTTATGAGTTAATAATTAGTGAATTAATCAATAATTAATTCACACCACTCATCACTAGTGTATTTGTCAGTTAGACTAAATACAACTAGTTCAACTAAGTTAAACCGAACACAACTCCACCAACTGTCTCATCAACTCCACCAAACTCTGCCACATGAGTTCTAACTGAAGTCAAACATGCAATAGCTCAACTAACCCTTAGGAAAAGCGTATTTCCTTCTGTCAGCTGCATGTGCCACATCCAAGCATCAAACTGAAGTGCTCCAAGAGGATAAGATAATGTTTATAATCTAAATATTATTAAGGGTTAATAATATTTGACTGTTCTATTTTTAGCCCGGCAGTCTAAAAATAGAAACCGCCCAATGTCTAAACATAGAGGTCCATCTATTTTTACCAACTCGACCAATCATCCATAAATAGCATCCTGCAACTCATAGACCATGATCCATATGTCTAAAAATAGACTTTGCGCCAAAAATAGCCTGCGGGCCCACTTAGTGAAGGCGACTTCATTTCACTAAGCTCCATCATCTTGTTGCATTTTAAACATCCAAGGCATATGGAACGCCATCACCGATAAAACGAGGACAAGTTCTCCCTGATGACTTCAACGATGTTCGTGGAACCTAGAATGAATAAACTAAGGTAATAAAAAAAAAACGCTAAGGAAAGTGATGAATAATACTTGGTATTCTGGATATGATGGTTGATTGCCACTTGCAGAAAATGGTCATTCAAAGCATGGAAGTGCTCAAAGACAAGTCAGGCCTCACATTTACCATTAACTACCATCCAAGAATAGTTCACTTTTGACACATATATTTCCCAAATCTCTGTTTTGTGCGTGAGTATCAATCCCTTTCCCTCAAGTCAATGCCTCGACCATTTCAAGAAACAAAGCCTGGTTCATAGACATGGTACACTTCGGAGCCGAGGCCATTTCCGCTCCCAAGGACCGACACCTGCACAAAATTTCTCCTGTTTAGATTTTCCTCTTATTTTTTTTCACATAATTTTTTCATGAATTTCCCACACGATTTTAGTGTTTAATCTCTGAAACAGAAGTCTAACCCTCTTACAACTTGGAATTTCTTTGACCGTCATTATAAGAGAAATTCTAATATATAATTTTTTTATCGATTTTTTTCATTCTTTTTTTTTAGCGAGAAAAATACTACTGGTATTATATAGTGTACCAGGGCACAAGTCCAAATATCATCAGAGTAACCATTACATCATCCAGTTCAATCATATTGTTTCAGCATCGTCACAAAAAAATATGTGACCTTTCAATGTTTCTAAATCTCTCAGGACAACTTAAAACAAAATTATCTAGTTCAGAAAGAGTTGAAGATCTCTTCACACAGTTCCAAAAAAGGAATACAGCTAAAAAATTCTAATTGAAAATTACTTTGCCCTCCGCTCTAATGCCTAAAATGTTATAGAGCTCATAAAACATTTCCCCGAATCTCCCAATTAGTCATTTTTTAGACAGCCTGTCTGCTTCTGTATTTTTCTCCGCATACACATGACTAAAGTTGATGGAAGTGAAATATCTCTTCAAGTATTTAATCCTCTCAATCCAATGCGTTAGAGCTCTAGTATTCAGCTTTGTCCCTTTATTCATCTGGTCCATAATGACCTTAGAATCTCCGAACACCCACAGTTCTTCCACATATGGATGTGTAGCAAACCATAAAAGGCCCCACAGTGCTATTATTTCAGCTCTCGTATTTGTTCCTCTACCTCCATGCCAGAAAATATTATAATGGCAATCAAGTGACAGCATTAATAGCCATGCCCTGCATCCACAGTTATCATCAAAAAATCCTGCCGGTAAATATTTTCCACTGGTCTCATCTTTATGGACAAATCTCTTGGAGGTTTATCACTAATTTTCAAATTTTCCAATGAACTGTAAACCTGAGAGCTTATATCCCATGGATTACATACTTTATCATCAAAAATATTCTGATTCCTCGCTTTCCATATGAACCAGTGAACCAGAATGGGAGTCGCTCTCAACTTCCTCCCTTTTTCGGACCACCATCTGAAACATTATTCTGTGGACACAAAATTTGGATCGGGCAGTTTCAGATGTGAGCATAACAATCGATAAAATTCCTGCACAAAAGAACAACCATAAAACAAATGAAAGTTATTTTCTTCCTGAAGGTGGCATTGCATACACCTCCCCGGTCCCTGCCACCCTCTCTTCTGCAAATTTCCCACGTCAAATTCCTATTTTTCCATATCAGCCACACCAGTATGATCATCTTCACTTGTACCTGTACATTCCAGAGATGCTTAAACCAACAGTCCGGCTCCATAAACAATATTTTCTCTGTCAGTAACTGGTATACCAAATTCGAAGAAATATTGATATCCGGCGATGTTCCATCCCAGGCAATTTGGTCCCCCGCCAACTCCCTTCTCAACCCAATGTGCTTAAGAGATAAAGTATAATTTTCCCAGTAATCCTTATATAAATCTACAATACCCATCTCTCTATAACTCTTCGAGACTGGAGTCTCCTTCTCCCAGCCCCTTATCATCTGCCCCATAAAGAAATATCCTCTTCGATTAAACTGTTCTATGATATCAGGATTTAATATATGCAACTGTGCCAAGCCATATAATTTTCTGCATCCTATCAGAATCTTATTCCCGTTTTTGAATTTCCACTCCAAATTTTCGCTGAAAATAGGCCAACATGTGCTGAAACCCCTCCAAATCTCTGACCGACATCTAGAAATTTCCCAACCCGACAAGAGAACCTCTTCCTGGCTTTTCAGTCCTATGTATTTCATTCTAATAATCTCCGCCCATAAACAGTCCTTCGTTAAGAATCTCCACAGAGAATGAAAGATCAGGGATTTGCCAAAGGTGTCGTCATCCAGCAGTCCCCACCCTCCCTTCTCCTTAGGTTTCATAATGCAATCCATCCTGGCCAAATGTATATATTTCCTATCGCTGCTTCCACTCCATATAAATCTAGCCATGAGTCTTTTTATTTCTTCAATATTTGTTTCGGTATGACAAATATGTGAGCCCAATATACAGTGTACTGCTGCAAAACAGCTTGTGATAGAATTAACCTACCTCCTCTAGAAAGCCATATCGAGGACCATATGTTAATCTTTTTCTCATACTTCTCCGACAACCACTTCCAGTCCTACACTGTATACCTTAATGGCTTTAGATAGAAGCCTAAGTAACTCAATCCCTTACTAAGGCACACAGAATTAAAATTAAAGAGATGACCCAGTTCATTCTGGTCCTGATCCTCTTCCTTAACATAAAAGATACAAGACTTACCCTTGCCGATCAGCATGCCAGAAACCTCGGAAAATCCACATAGGATATTTCGCATTTCCTCCCAATTTTTGCAGTGCTTCTCCCCAAAAATCAGAACGTCGTCAACAAATAGGTTATGTGTCACCATCTTATCCTTACATATGCTCACACCTCTAAACTTACCCAATGTCTTAGTAGACTGAATTTTCAGACTGAAGGCATCCATAATCAACATAAAAAGAAGTGGAGACAACGCACAACCCTGCCTAAGTCCCCTGCCTGGCTTAAAGAACTATGACGCACTTCCATTGATAATTACCGCCATTGAGGTCTTTGTATTACACGCCATGAGCCAGTCCACCAATTTTCGATTCATACCTATTTTAAAAAGAATCAATCTTAAAAAAGACCAGTCGACCCTGTCGTATGCCTTGTTAAGATCTATTTTCATAACTATCCCATCTGACTTCTTCGAGTACATTGAATGGATGACATCTTGAGTAATAGCCACTGCTTCATGTATGCTTCTATCCTTCAAAAAACCCGCCTGTTCCACCAATATGAACTTTGACAGAATACCCTTTATACGATCCGCTATTATCTTCGAGTTTATCTTATAGAGGGTGTTACACAGTGATATTGGGCGAAAATCTTCAAAGGATATCTTCCCCTTCTACTTCGGAATTAACACCAGGAAAGTAGAGTTTATTGCACCTAGTATTTTCCCTGAATTCTTTTGTACCAACCCCAATACAAATCTATGCATGATAAAGACTAGTGAGATAACATTCCCATTCAATAGCCAATTTCCCCCCAAACCAATCTCAATGGCCCTCCTCCATTTCGGGTGGTCAGTGAGTTGATGATGGCATTTGAAAATATGGGAGAAGTGACTTATACCCTTGTCACAAAGAGAATGGATGAGTGCATCTGAAAGGGAATGATTGCTGAAGAATCCCTTCAACGCATCCAAACCCACCTCAGCCAAACACCCATCCCCAATAGGCCATCTCACAAACCCAAAACACCAGTGTCAGTTCTTTAGCATGCTCCTCTAAACAAAAGATGAACCACAGCTCGAATAAGCCTCAAACCTGGACTAGGCCGAGAGTGTGATGCCTTTTAAATATTTATCACTAATGATATTTTACCAGATGCCTTCAACATTAGCAGCCCTCCACAAAATTTTGATGATCAGGGCACGATTGAAGTTCTGTGTGCACAGAATGCCCCATCCCCTGCGTCAATCAACCTAGCTATGTCGTGCCAACAATCTAGATGAATCTTCCCCTTTAATTCAAAACCAGATCAAATAAACCTAGCCATTAGTGCATCGATCTTGAGACAAACCTCCCTCAGAATCAAGAACAAGTTGGGATTTAGAAATGGATGTTATTGAATTACTTCAAACACTTTAAATTCAAAAAGAAAAAGTATACCTTCGCCCACGCATTTATTCTATGCCTAATGTGAGGAATATTTTTAATTAAAAAATAAAAAAAAATGATGCATGGAAAAAAAATCCAGTCAAATGAGATGTACGGTTATATTTACATTGTGCATGTGGAAGGCTTCAAAATAAAATATTTGATGTTTTTTTGCATCATGATCTCATGTAATTAGAATTCAACCTTGCAAAAACATTTACTTCAATTTACAAACAAACACTGAGGATCAACAACACAGAGATAAAATAGATAAATTGTTTCTTCAATTAAATAAAAGAGGGGCAGAGAAATGAAGAGGGGAGAGTTTTTCACTTTGAACTTAAGGTATTGCTTCATGCCATGGCTCCTGTCTCTGCTTCTAGATCTGTCAGCTACTCAACTTGGCAGCTCCTACATCAGATCTGGATATACTTATAATCAACATTAACTTTGGTTTTATTAAGATTGACATAAAATAAATCAACGACTTGTGAGTGTTTGTAAAATTGAGGGCCAACATTTCACCAGTAAGAATTGAATTTGAAAGAGGAGAAAAATAAATATTTATTTTAATATATAACTATTAATTTTAAATATATAATTCAAATTTAAATTGTAGAGAGTATTTGAATTGTTTAAATTTTATAAAAAATATTATTTTGAATAAAAAAATAAATTTATAGTTTACATGAGTAAATATCTAGTAGTTAGTAACACATGGAACACAAATTTAGTTATAAAATTGATTTGAGATGTTAAAATGAATTATTATCATCAAATAATTTCAATAACTTAAAATATAATTGAATAAAAGAAAATCAATTGAAAAACTTACAAATTTAAATAAAACAATTAACAAACTTACATATTTGGTTTAACAAACTTCTAAATATACTTATGGATAGTAAACTGGGAAAGCCAAACATCCCCTTAGGAAGGGGAGGTCTATATGAGATTGTTTCACATCCATGTTTGGCAAGAACCAAATCATATTTTCCTCACCCAAATAAAGTATGCAAATGATGCCATAGCCTTTTAATATCCAGTTTCAGAGCAAACATGACCCACGAAAACATACCACAAAATTTAGAAAATTTCTCGATTAGGAGACAATAATTGCTATTTATCATAACATGACTCTATGTGGGGAAGGATCGAAGAATAAATGAAAAAATATAAGTAATGATAAAGGTAAATACATGGATTAAATATGAGTAATAAGGAACACATATTACATCTATAGATATATGTCTAATACAACTGGAATCATTATGTGGATTGACCTTGATAAAGTATGTAAGTTGTGTCTCAGTCTCTCTTTTAGCGAGTGGAAGAAATCCAAGACCTATCAGTCTTCATTCCTCCGGGCTTCCATCCTATGAAATCTATAAATAAAAAATGAATGAATAATAAAAAAATAGGGAGATAGATAAAGTAGAAGTAGCTATTATGTTTATCTTAATATTAATTATCTCAAATTATGTTTAAGAAGGGTATGATATTTTTTTCCTTCTTACTATAGTATCTAAAGCTATTTTCCTAAGATATCATATCATAATACCTTAAAAATAGTCGATATACTCGAGCTATGAGTGAATACGTGTCTGCATGGAGTTGTGAGTGAATACATGTATGCACAAAAGCACCTGAGATTGGCTACCAAAGGTACTTGTTTGCATGAAAATACCCCAACCTAGCTACCAAAGACACATTTCAATTTTATGAGGAGAAGTGGCAAGACCTTGATCGTGTTTGAATTTTGACGCAATGAAAAAACCAACCATTATTGGAGAGATGATAAGTTTCTCATATGATGCTTCAGAAAACTACTCAGTGAACCAAGACAAAGCTGCAAAGATGGTAAGTTGCTCAGATGTTGCTTCAAAAAACTATAGAGTGAACCAAGAAAATTCAACAAGACCGGTACATCATGACTTAAAACTGGTAGTCTTCTCCTCCATTTGGGCCACATTCAAATTAGAAGGGTATGATACATCGACAGACACCTGGCAAAGCCCACAATTATGAAAATGACTAGTAATTGGTTAGCATTTCGATCCTTCTTTCAGCTGTTGTTTTTATTAGATAAACATATTTTCGTCCCCTCTTTATTTTCAATACATTGTAATATGAATATGAACATTGCTTTCCTGTCCTTTTCAGTCATTCATTTCGTGTTGTGTAGAGTGTTATCTGTGTAGTGTAATAACAATGATATGGTTTTTTCTCTACAGGAAGGCTTATCGACATAAATACGGCCAAATATCAGAGGCTCCATGCGAATATGTTGGCACTATTGCTTTTGATATAGTTTATTGTAAGTCCTAGAAGTGAGATAGTGGAATCGATTCATTTATCTGCTTCACCAATATGTTGTGACATATTGCATATTCTTTTTCTTGAGATGAATCGAAGGGAATTTGTTGTTGTTGTTATGTGCAAATCCCAATATTCCATGGCATATCAGATCATCCATTTGCAACCAAGGCTTCATTGTTACTATTCTGGTGCCGCATATTTCCCAATGCAAAGCTCCTGACCTTGTTGATGGAGAAGGCCTCTCCGTTGAATGCAACTTTGGTTGGCATATTTTTTGGCTACATTAAAAATCACACTCTAGTGGACCACATTACTTCCTTATGCACTGCTGCAGACCTCCTCTGCACTCGGAGAATGTCGGTGGACAAAGATAATAAAGCTATCGTTGGGGACACGGATTTCCAGAGTTATCATGGAAAATACTTCAAACACCACAAGGTTAGAGGCAGTTTTGGCACCAACACTTCCAAAAATTATTCAGATGGAGACAACGTGGTAAAGGGTGACTTCAAGAGATATGTCCGAGATGGGAATGGGTGATCTCAAGTATTTGAAAATTATGCCCCACATTTAATGATGAAGATGGGGGCTTTGCAACCTATGCCGACTTCGTTCAATTTCGTTCAATTCCTATGGGCTTACTCAAAGGTATCCCTTAACCACCATGCTTCCATGTACATAGAAGCCTATTAGGTAAGCCACTAACTATGCAATTCTGTTAAAATCAATCGAATGAATAAAACTAAACCACTAGATTAATAATATATTATAACCAAGGTGTTGTAAACTTAGCTCTTATATTTCTCTACCTTTGCAGACAACACCTCTATTCACTTTAACTGGCTGAAAACTTAAGAAACCAAAAAGCAGATACCTGTTCTTTTCAATTGTAGCACCAGCTAATGGGCACTCTATCTCCATATAACTACGGCATAAGAGACACCTGTGGAATAAGAACCCAATAAAGCATACGATGATAGCGCCTTCAGTTGAAATTAATGGAGAAATTTTGTTTCATGGTTGTGTGTCTATCTTATTTTAGACTTAGTTCCTATTTTATAGGAGATAGTTTTGATCTCCCTGAATTTAATGTAATCTTATTTATAACTGATTGTATGATCAATGGTATTGAGTGGTACTACTTCGGAAGTCTCCAGGTGTAGCTCATCTCACGTGTGAGCTGCTAGTTTCAGATTGAAATTTTTATTCTAATTTGACTTTCCAATTTTTATCTTGGTATCAAATCTTCGTGTGAGCTATTTATGTAGTGAGGAGATCCTTGGTGGTTGGGACCAGAGGTACACTGATATTTTTTTGTGTGTGACAGAGCGCTATTTTTTTCGCATTAAACCTGTGCAACACACCCCCAAAAAAGAGAGGTTGTGATTACTAGCGCTAGAAGTACACTGGTAAAGAGTGCTATCCAACGCTGATGATCAGTATTGGTACCCACACTGATAGCTAAAACTTATAGAATATTTCTTTAGCGCGACCAATAACAAGGTGAACCTGTGATGGTGTTTTTTTTCCTGTTAAAGGCGGCCCGAGATCAGATGTACCTGTGTTGATGGTTCTGTTCATTTGTCTGGAGTTGGATCCATAACACATGGATCTGGAGTTGTTGGTAGATCTGGATTTAGATCCGTCGATTTGTGTTGGAGGATCTAGAGTTAGATCCGTAGATCGATTGTTGGAGGATTTGGTGTTGGATCCATAGATCAACTGCTATATTACTGGATCTTTATATTGGACCCGTGGATCTATTGTTGGAGTCGTAGATCTATTGATAAGAAAATTTGTTTAAATTTTTTTATGACAATGAATAATCACATTTCAGAGACACACCTTAATGAGAGAAATAAGCTCGACAGGTCAAATTACACCAAACAAAAGTTTAAGTTGCATACATTGCTTGAGGGTTCTAGTGAGTGGGAAATCACAAACATAGTGAAGCAAAGCCGACTACAGCTGGTGGTGCCACAACCGCATCAGTTCAAGAGTGGGGGAAGAGGGAAAGTAAAGTGAAGGTGTTATTGAAGATGTGGGTAAAAGACAACATAATCCCTCATATTCGTGATTGCAAAATCGCCAATGAGATTTGAGTGACCCTCAAGGATTTGTATGAAACGGAAAATATAAATCGTGTGTTGTTTCTAAAGAGTAAGATTTTCTCCATTAGAATGGAAGAGAATGAATTTGTTGCTACATTCATCTCATAGATTAAAGAAATGACAGACAAGTTAGGTGACATAGGGGAGAAGGTATCCAACTATGATCTCGTTACAATTACCTTAAATGGCATGAAAGAGGGTTATCAAATGTTCATTACAGGGCTTGAAGCAAGGGAGAAAGCTCTCACCTTTGAAGAGTTGATACATATTTTGATGTAGGAAGAAGAGAGACGTAAGAATATGAAGCCTTAGAATGCAAATCTGGAATTGGTAGCAAAGAAAAAGTCCTTGAAAGGGAAACCAGGAGGAGGACATAAAAGCAGTGGTCCATTTTCAAGTATGTCATCTGTTAAAAATGATTCAGGAATTAAGTGTTTTTACTGTGGCAGAACTGGTCATGTTGCTATAGGTTGTTATAAAAAATAATAATGATGAAAACATACATAGACACAAGATGCATACATGGAATTTTGCTAGCGAAGATTTGAAATTATTTGTGTCTAATGCTACTCTTTCTGTTGAGGCCGATGAAGGTGGAACTTGATTTGTGAATTCTGGAGCATCCATTCATATGACATGTAATAAACACTGGCATGAAAATTTTAAGGAGACAAAAAACAATGCTAACATCTATCTGGGAGATGAAAAAGCTTATCATATTAAAGGGTATGGAGATATTCCTGTGATATTGCCTAGTGGTAATATCAAGCACATCTAGAATTTCATGTATGTGCTTGGTATTAAAAAGAATTTGATCTTTGTATCCATGATTACAGATGGGAATTTAAAGGTAGAATTTTTCAAAACTTACTGTATTGTAAATTTTGCTAGATCGTCATAAGCCGACCGTATCAGGAATAAGAGTTAGAGACCTCAATGTTACAAGCATGCCACATCAAGCTTTAACTTCAATGACTATGACAACAAAGAATCTTTGGAATCGAAGGCTTGGTAACATCAACCTTCATGATTTATTGTTGCCGCAGAAACAAGGTATGATTTATGAAATTCATATTTTAAAAATGAACATATTAATTGTGAAGGTTATGCACTTGGATAAATGCACATGGATGAATTTCCCTCTAGCTTAAATAGGAGAAAGAAAGATATATTTGAACTGGTACATACCGATATTTTTGGACCTATGTAGACAAGGTCTTTAGGTGGGGCTTATGATTTCCTGTTATTTATTGATGATTGCACAAGATATACTTGGGTATACTTTCTTAGAAGGAAAAGTGATACTTTCAAGTACTTTAAATAATTTAGAAATTAGGTTGAAAAGCAGACAAGGAAAGTCATTAAAATTCTCTGCTCATATCAATGAGGAGAATACGAACTTGAGAACTTCATCAAATACTGTAGAGATCATGGAATAACACAACAGTTTACAATACCTCACACTCCACAACAGGATGTGGTTGCAGAAAGAAATAAAAAAACTATCGTGGAGTGTGCACACAACATGATGAAAGGTAAGAACTTATCCAATGGTTTTTGGGCAGAAGAAATTAGTACTGAAGTTTACTTAAAGAACATAATTCCAACTAGGTGTCTTGATCTCAAGACTCCATTTGAGGCTTTGTATGGTTTTAAACTTGCAGTCAATCACTTGAGAGTATTTGGTTCTAGAGCTTGTAGGTTCTAACCTTGTACAGAAATTATCTGCAAACGAATCTTAAAAACAGAAAATAAACAATAGCGAGAGCATAAAACATAAAACAAATATACACAGAGATTTTCCCTTGGATCCCAAATCGAGACGACCAGCTTGATTTTTCATTATATTCCTTTTAGTGTTACAACACATATATATACATGACGAAGCATACATAAACCCTAATCCATTAACCTTGGAATAGAACATAACCGTAGTTCCCTTGACCGGATCTATAGAATACCAGGGGTCAAAAACCATCATGCCCCAAAACCATGTGCAAAACCATGCACAAAACCATGGGCGGGTCCGCCCACCGGAAAATAAGGTCCCAAAAAAATTTCCCGGGGCACTGCCCTGGACCCCGACAGGGGGGGCTGCCACCCCCCCATGACCCCCCTGTTATGCCCGCCACAATGTACAAGGGGGTCTATCGCCCCCCCGCGCATGACTAGTCGTTGAAAGAATATAACACATACCCAACAGAGCTTTTGCACACATTCCTAAGGAAGATAGAAAGAAATTGGATGCTAAAGCTATAAAATGCATATTTGTAGGCTATTGTTCTAATTTTAAAGCATACAAGATGTTTAATCCATCTACTCACAAGGTATTTGTGAGTAGAGGTGTTATCTTCCATGAACATGTTGATGAAGGGAATAAGGACAAAAGTTACGAGGATTGGCACATGCCTTTAGTAATTGAAGAAAACAACAATGAAGCCAAAGACAATCATTTACAAAAACAACAACAGAAAGAGGAATCTAGTGATGTGGATACATTCAACGGTCGAATTCCATTCAGAGGTGAGAATGAAAGCACACAGGAAAAAATTGAGGCAAGTCCCATACTAAGGAGATCAGTATGGCAGACTCAATTACCTGCAAGGTACAAAGATTAAGCTATTATGACTAGTATTTTAAATGTTGTTGAGACCATGAATTATAATTAATGAAATCGGTAAGATGAATGGAGGTCAGCTATGAATGAAGAGTATGAGTCCATAATTTAAAATAAAACCTGGGAACTAGTTGAAATGCCAAAAGGAAAAGAGCCCGTAGGTTGTAAATGGTTCTATAAACGTAAGTTCAAAGTAAATGGTAGTGTAGAAAATTATAAAGCTAGTTTGGTAGCCAAAGAGTGCTCACAGAAAGAATGGATTGATTATGAGGAGACTTTTTCTCCTGTAGCTAAGTTAAATACTATTAGGATGTTAATAGCTCTAGATACAAAGTACCATTGGAGCTTACACCAGCTAGATGTAAAACTTGCTTTCCTAAATGGAGAATTGAAGGAAGAAGTGTATTTAACACAACCTGAAGGGTTCATTAAAACAAGGTAGGAACACTTGTTATGTAAATTAAAGAAGGCATTGTATGGGCTAAAATAGGCTCCTAGATCTTGGTATGAGAAAATAGTCTATTTCTTCTTACATCATAGTTATAAGAGAAGTAAAAATGATCCAAATTATTATACCAGATTTGATTCAATGGGGAAGATTATGTTAATTTCCTTATATGTTGATGATTTAATTATTACTGGAAATTCTGATGAAATGGTTGAAGAAATTAAAGTGTAAATGTCACATGTATTTGAAATGAAGGACCTTGGAGAACCGAATTATTTTTTGGGTCTTGAATTCTGGAGGGATTCTAGACAAACTTTTGTTACTCAAGGAAAGTATTTCAGGGAATTGTTGAAGAAATTCAGAATGGATCAGTGTAAAGTTGCTTCAGTACCTATACAACAAAATGTTAAATTTCAAAGTGATGATGGTTCTAAAGAGGTGGATGCTACATCTTATAGAAAACTGGTTGGAAGTTTTATTTATTTGACTACAACCAGGCCTGACTTAGCATATTTAGTCAATGTGTTGAATCAATTTATGAAAAAAAACCCTTGAAAATCCTAAAGTATCTTCAAGGAACCATAAATTTTGGCATAAAATATATTGATTCTTTTGATGTTAAACTGAAAGGTTATTTAGATTGGGATTGGGCTGGCAATATGGACAATAGAAGATCTATAATAGGGTATGTTTTCAATATTGGGTCCGAGGTGATTTCTTGGAGCAGTAAAAAGCATAGTACTGCATATTTATCATCAGCAAAAGCAGAGTATCAAGTTGTATGCGCAACCACTTGTGAAGCAAATTGGTTTAGAAGACTTCTTCATGACGCAGGAGAAGAACAAAAGGATGTTATGGTGATTAAATGTGATAACCATAGTTCAATCAAGCTGGAAAATAATCACGTTTTTCATAAAAACACAAAACATATAGATACTTAATTTCATTTTGTTGGAGAAAAGGGTTAGTCCAAAGAGATTGTTCTTGAATATTGTAACACCTGTGAAAATGAAACTAATATCTTCACCAAGCATCTTGGGAAGATAAAATTTGAATTGTTTAGGTAGATGTTAGGTGTGCAAGCGAATCTTTTCTCCATTAAGGGGGAGAGTTGAAATTAATGGAGAAAGTTTGTTTCACGGTTGTGTGTGTGTCTTAATTTAGACTTAGTTCCTATTTTCTAGGAGATAGTTTTGATCTCCCTATATTGAAAGCAATCTTATTTATTTTGTATTTTATGATCAATGGTATAGATCAATACTGCTTAGGAAGTCTCTAGGTGTAGCTTGTCTCACCTGTGACCTACTACTTTCATATTGCAAGTTTTATTCTAATTTGAATTTCCAATTTTTATCTCCTTCTTATTCTCCAATAATTCTAAAAATTCAGTTTTGTAGAGACTGTTTCCCAAGAATTGTAGACTACTTTCATTGAAGAAAAGAATAAAGAACACACAACTAGATTATTAGGCAGTCGCATGTAGCAAAGTATCAGGAGATCGTGGTAGCAAGACCATGGCAAGACTCATTAGGAAGATTGTGACAAGACACAGAGAGCGAGGAGCGCAAACAACCACAGGCACAATCAAGCATTTACACTCTTAATTTTAAGTAAGTAATGCTACAACAACCCTAGCATTACTCAGTCATCTTAGAAAAGTTATTAATATTATGCATTTTAACCCTAATTTATGAACCTATTGGCCTTGGGAAGAGGCCAAATAAGACTTCCGAATGTTTGTTAGATCTCTGAATGTTTGATTTACTATCAAGAAACTTAGAAACTTTGTTGGTGTTTAAATGGCTGAGAAAAAAGTGAATTATTACATGCTAGAAATACTTTCAATTTAATCATATATTTTTTTTTGTATACTGACTAATATTTTAAAGCAGAACGATTACAATAGTCCTTGATGCATTGTGGCATTGACTAATAAGAAGTTTTATCATATAAAAAAACATTGAAGACATTTTCCCGTCCACGAAAGCTAAAAGGAACTAAATTTAAACTTCGGTACATCATGATAAAATACGAGATTATTTGTTTTTTCATCAAAACACCAAGTAACTCGAATAGATTTATGATGTGAAGTGGGTAGAGCTACTAGTGGATGTATTTGGGATTGTGAAATACATTAATCTAATTGAATTGGAAGGAAAGAATATTAACTTGAATTCGAGATGGAAATGAAAAAAATGCAACTATTTAGTTATGAATATTTGAATAATTGGACGTATAATTTATTATATTAATTATAAATTTTAAAATATTTTGAAAATACTAAGAACAAAATTAGCTATTTAATTTAATTTATATTTATAAAATATTTCAGATAAATAGATAACCAACATAAAAACAACAGGCCAATGACACAAAGGTGGTCAAGCTAACACCAAATAGACAATGGATATGGGTTAAAATACATGTATATAGATGATGAATGTAATCCACAAAGGTGGTCAAGCTAACACCAAATGGACAATGGATATGGGTTAAAATACATGTATAAAACCTTATTCATATAATTGATTAACATTATATATATATATATATATATATATATATATATATATATATATATAAAGAATTTTCTACTCATATTTAATTCCCACAAATGATATAATGAACTTTGATGTAATTGGTTTCAAGCATAGTTACTAAGTTAGAAATTAGGTACAATACTATAAAAATTAGGATAAACAATTTTCAATTTGGAAAATATTCCATAGTATACATCTCAAAGAATTAGATATAAATACTTTTTTTTCTTCTAAAACTAATGCTTTTTTGTTAATTTTTTCCTAATTCATTTTAGATTTTGAATAATTTCTAATTCTCCAAACACTCCCTTTATGACAAAACCTCTCTTTTTTTCAAAGCTTAAATCTAACATGATTACTTCGCTTTAATTTTTTTTTGTCAAAAATTCTTACTTAATAAATAAATATATATTTTAAATATGGATACCTTTGATTCTACTTCACAAATTCTCTCTTCTTCTTTTTTTAGCTTTCCAACCCTCTAAAACAATAATAAAATTGATTTTCTTTTTTAGGATATTTCCTTTTATTTATTTTTGGATATTGGTAGTTATGTGCAAAGCTATCCTTCAAAGAGGCTGGGATTAAGAGTAAGACTAAACCCATGCTTTAAAATTGATGCTCGTATGCACATTTTTCCTTTTCTTAGTCGTCAAACATTGTTTATTTCAAAATAAATATGTAATCCCTGGCTTGCTAATAATTTTAAATCATGAGAAATTAGTCAGTTACGACTACCTCTCATGGAAATGGTCATAGATGAATGACTTACTTAACACAGTTAAATCCCAAAAATGATATCTAATATAATGCTCTGCAGAAAACCCTAATACTTAAATACAAAGACTAAATGGAGCTCTATTTGAATGGTTCATGAGGCAAAATACTTGCTAAGGTTTTTCAAATGGGGTAGCAAGTTAAGTGGGCTTGATTGTGGGGAAAAATCCACAGTTAAGCGCACTTGGGCCAAAGGCTCCGGGAAGTCTTAGTTACCAGGTGCAAGCCCCGGAAGCAATGATTTCCGCTATGTGATTCATTTCACTAGTTTCAATCCCACTTCTTCACCTCTGTGAGCATTACCGAATGCAATGAGTGCTAAGGGTACTATTCAAAAATCATGAGAAATTAGTCAGTTATGACTACCTCTCATGGAAATGGTCATAGATGAATGACTTACTTAACGAAGTTGAATCCCAAAAATGATATCTACTATAATGCACTGCGAAAACCCCTCATACTTAAATAGAAAGAGTAAAGGGAGCTCTACTTGAATGGTTCATGAGGTACAATACTTGCTAAGGTTTTGAAAATGGGGTAGCAAGCTAAGTGGGTTTGATTGTGGGGAAAACTCCACAGTTAAGCTCGCTTGAGTCAGAGGCGTTTTGGGATGGGTGACCTCCTAGGAAGTCCTGGTTACTGGGTGCAAGCCTGGGAAGTGATGATTGACGCTATGTGATTCATTTCACTAGTTTCAATCCCACTTCTTCATCCCTGTGAGCATCACCGGATGCAATGAGTGCTAAGGGGACTATTCAAAAATCATGAGAAATTAGTCAGTTACGAATACCTCTCATGGAAATGGCCATAAATGAATGACTTACTTAAAGAAGTTTAATCCCAAAAGTGATATCTAATTTCAAAAAATGTCATAATGCCTGGTGTATAAAAAAAATGGTAAGTTTCAAATGTTTACACACACATAAACGCCTTCATCTTTGTCCTACGCGGAATTTTCATACAGATTTTTTTGGAACTCGTTGGTCTTTATTATCATAAAGAATCTTAATGTAGATGAATCAGGCATATGGAACGCCATCACCGATAAAACGAGGACAAGTTCTCCCTGATGACTTCAACGATGTTCGTGGAACCTAGAATGAATAAACTAAGGTAATAAAAAAAAAACGCTAAGGAAAGTGATGAATAATACTTGGTATTCTGGATATGATGGTTGATTGCCACTTGCAGAAAATGGTCATTCAAAGCATGGAAGTGCTCAAAGACAAGTCAGGCCTCACATTTACCATTAACTACCATCCAAGAATAGTTCACTTTTGACACATATATTTCCCAAATCTCTGTTTTGTGCGTGAGTATCAATCCCTTTCCCTCAAGTCAATGCCTCGACCATTTCAAGAAACAAAGCCTGGTTCATAGACATGGTACACTTCGGAGCCGAGGCCATTTCCGCTCCCAAGGACCGACACCTGCACAAAATTTCTCCTGTTTAGATTTTCCTCTTATTTTTTTTCACATAATTTTTTCATGAATTTCCCACACGATTTTAGTGTTTAATCTCTGAAACAGAAGTCTAACCCTCTTACAACTTGGAATTTCTTTGACCGTCATTATAAGAGAAATTCTAATATATAATTTTTTTATCGATTTTTTTCATTCTTTTTTTTTAGCGAGAAAAATACTACTGGTATTATATAGTGTACCAGGGCACAAGTCCAAATATCATCAGAGTAACCATTACATCATCCAGTTCAATCATATTGTTTCAGCATCGTCACAAAAAAATATGTGACCTTTCAATGTTTCTAAATCTCTCAGGACAACTTAAAACAAAATTATCTAGTTCAGAAAGAGTTGAAGATCTCTTCACACAGTTCCAAAAAAGGAATACAGCTAAAAAATTCTAATTGAAAATTACTTTGCCCTCCGCTCTAATGCCTAAAATGTTATAGAGCTCATAAAACATTTCCCCGAATCTCCCAATTAGTCATTTTTTAGACAGCCTGTCTGCTTCTGTATTTTTCTCCGCATACACATGACTAAAGTTGATGGAAGTGAAATATCTCTTCAAGTATTTAATCCTCTCAATCCAATGCGTTAGAGCTCTAGTATTCAGCTTTGTCCCTTTATTCATCTGGTCCATAATGACCTTAGAATCTCCGAACACCCACAGTTCTTCCACATATGGATGTGTAGCAAACCATAAAAGGCCCCACAGTGCTATTATTTCAGCTCTCGTATTTGTTCCTCTACCTCCATGCCAGAAAATATTATAATGGCAATCAAGTGACAGCATTAATAGCCATGCCCTGCATCCACAGTTATCATCAAAAAATCCTGCCGGTAAATATTTTCCACTGGTCTCATCTTTATGGACAAATCTCTTGGAGGTTTATCACTAATTTTCAAATTTTCCAATGAACTGTAAACCTGAGAGCTTATATCCCATGGATTACATACTTTATCATCAAAAATATTCTGATTCCTCGCTTTCCATATGAACCAGTGAACCAGAATGGGAGTCGCTCTCAACTTCCTCCCTTTTTCGGACCACCATCTGAAACATTATTCTGTGGACACAAAATTTGGATCGGGCAGTTTCAGATGTGAGCATAACAATCGATAAAATTCCTGCACAAAAGAACAACCATAAAACAAATGAAAGTTATTTTCTTCCTGAAGGTGGCATTGCATACACCTCCCCGGTCCCTGCCACCCTCTCTTCTGCAAATTTCCCACGTCAAATTCCTATTTTTCCATATCAGCCACACCAGTATGATCATCTTCACTTGTACCTGTACATTCCAGAGATGCTTAAACCAACAGTCCGGCTCCATAAACAATATTTTCTCTGTCAGTAACTGGTATACCAAATTCGAAGAAATATTGATATCCGGCGATGTTCCATCCCAGGCAATTTGGTCCCCCGCCAACTCCCTTCTCAACCCAATGTGCTTAAGAGATAAAGTATAATTTTCCCAGTAATCCTTATATAAATCTACAATACCCATCTCTCTATAACTCTTCGAGACTGGAGTCTCCTTCTCCCAGCCCCTTATCATCTGCCCCATAAAGAAATATCCTCTTCGATTAAACTGTTCTATGATATCAGGATTTAATATATGCAACTGTGCCAAGCCATATAATTTTCTGCATCCTATCAGAATCTTATTCCCGTTTTTGAATTTCCACTCCAAATTTTCGCTGAAAATAGGCCAACATGTGCTGAAACCCCTCCAAATCTCTGACCGACATCTAGAAATTTCCCAACCCGACAAGAGAACCTCTTCCTGGCTTTTCAGTCCTATGTATTTCATTCTAATAATCTCCGCCCATAAACAGTCCTTCGTTAAGAATCTCCACAGAGAATGAAAGATCAGGGATTTGCCAAAGGTGTCGTCATCCAGCAGTCCCCACCCTCCCTTCTCCTTAGGTTTCATAATGCAATCCATCCTGGCCAAATGTATATATTTCCTATCGCTGCTTCCACTCCATATAAATCTAGCCATGAGTCTTTTTATTTCTTCAATATTTGTTTCGGTATGACAAATATGTGAGCCCAATATACAGTGTACTGCTGCAAAACAGCTTGTGATAGAATTAACCTACCTCCTCTAGAAAGCCATATCGAGGACCATATGTTAATCTTTTTCTCATACTTCTCCGACAACCACTTCCAGTCCTACACTGTATACCTTAATGGCTTTAGATAGAAGCCTAAGTAACTCAATCCCTTACTAAGGCACACAGAATTAAAATTAAAGAGATGACCCAGTTCATTCTGGTCCTGATCCTCTTCCTTAACATAAAAGATACAAGACTTACCCTTGCCGATCAGCATGCCAGAAACCTCGGAAAATCCACATAGGATATTTCGCATTTCCTCCCAATTTTTGCAGTGCTTCTCCCCAAAAATCAGAACGTCGTCAACAAATAGGTTATGTGTCACCATCTTATCCTTACATATGCTCACACCTCTAAACTTACCCAATGTCTTAGTAGACTGAATTTTCAGACTGAAGGCATCCATAATCAACATAAAAAGAAGTGGAGACAACGCACAACCCTGCCTAAGTCCCCTGCCTGGCTTAAAGAACTATGACGCACTTCCATTGATAATTACCGCCATTGAGGTCTTTGTATTACACGCCATGAGCCAGTCCACCAATTTTCGATTCATACCTATTTTAAAAAGAATCAATCTTAAAAAAGACCAGTCGACCCTGTCGTATGCCTTGTTAAGATCTATTTTCATAACTATCCCATCTGACTTCTTCGAGTACATTGAATGGATGACATCTTGAGTAATAGCCACTGCTTCATGTATGCTTCTATCCTTCAAAAAACCCGCCTGTTCCACCAATATGAACTTTGACAGAATACCCTTTATACGATCCGCTATTATCTTCGAGTTTATCTTATAGAGGGTGTTACACAGTGATATTGGGCGAAAATCTTCAAAGGATATCTTCCCCTTCTACTTCGGAATTAACACCAGGAAAGTAGAGTTTATTGCACCTAGTATTTTCCCTGAATTCTTAAATCCTTCCACCATCTCCACAAGATCAGCTGAGAAATCTTCAAAAAAGTGCAAGAAAAAGTCTGGGGTCCATCCATCCGGCCCCAGACTCTTATCCATTGCAAAGGATTTTAATGTCGCTTTGATTTCTTCCATGGTGACCTTCCTATTTATCATTCTCAGATCATCTCTATCGAACATCACCGGATATTTCTCCAAATATTCCATTTGTTTTGTAATGTCTCCATTGTCCGACTTCTCATATAACTTGCTGAAGTACTTAATAGCTTCCTTCTTAATCTCTTCAGTTGTAAAACCTTCCCCTCGGAAGAGTCAATTTCCCAAATTGCATTTGTAGCCCTTCATTCTATTATATAATTTTTTTGAATTAATCCAGGAAAGAAAATTTAAATTTTATACAATTAGATGTTTATATGATTTCTTTGGCGGAAAAGTCTAATTATTTGTCTAAAAGAAATGTTTTTCATTAGGAAAATTTTAAATTTTATACAATTGGATGTTTAATATTTGATGGAAAAATTTAATTATTTGTTTGAGAGAAATGTTTTTTCATTAGAAAATTTTACCCTATAGATGCCATAATATAATATATGGTGTTTTTTTTTTAAGTGTTTTCTATACAGGCCATTTCTATAATAGCATATTTTCATGTGGGAACAACACTAATAGGTGAACAAATAACTTGTACCAAATATGGAAAAATAAGAAAATTAGAGCTTAATATTCTACATGTGTTATGCTGTGAACTCACTCTTTGTAAAAGTTATTACAATGTGTGGCTTATTAATAATTATAAATTTCAATTTTGTACTTAATGTAGCAAACAAACAGTGCAAACATGTTTGATGAGTCTATTGAATATATGGAGATTTTTCAGGTGTATAGTTTGTTCTTGTACTTCCATTTTTATATATATCTTTATTTTGACAATTTTTTTTTGGTGAATCTATTCCTTTACATTATGATATTGAATATATTTTTTGAACATTTATATAATTCATGTACATTATATTTTTGTTTAAAACTTATTTTGTAAATAATTTTTTTAAATTAGATTGGCATTGAAGTTATTTAAATAGAAAACATAGTATGTTTATTTCAATTTTTGTAAGTTAAATTTTATTGTCTAATTTTGTTACAACAATATCTACATTCACTATTTTCATACACTTATGAATATAATTTGTAAAAATTAAAAAAAAAAAAACAAATAAAAATAAATATTAAAAGTCACATAAAAACCCATTTAAAATTAAAACCGCCATATTTTTTTTCTTTTCTATGATGAGTAAGAATGTCCATCAAATTTAACCCCTAACTAAACCAAAAAAACATATGTAATGATTTTATCTCCTACCAAAGAGTCAAAACCAACACCACTGAAAAAAAGACTTGTCCGTTAACATATTGGTTTTTTTTGACAAGGTGCCACTATGAACCAATCCATAAACGTACCGAACTTAATTTTATCGAAATATTCGCTATTTGAATCGAATTAACGAATTTTCGAACTTTTTTTCCCTGCCAATTTGGTAACTATAGTTTCAAGCCTATCGAATATAAAGATTAAAAAAAAAAAATCAGGGTTGCAATATCTCCAAATTAATTCAAATATCCAATAAAAATTATTGAATTGATTTTGTTAAGTCAGTTTGATTAGGGTTGGAGTTACTTTTAATGTGATTTTTTGGAGTTTGGATGTTAGAATTGATTGAAAAATTTGAGGTGAAATTTTGATTTGTGTTTTTTAAATTGTTTTTCATTATATATAGATTCAGCATTTTGAAAAACACTTATGGCACTTAGATTGTGCAAGGGTTATCTATCAAACTTTAGAGAAATTAAATCAGAAAAATCCACCAGAAAATTTTTCAAAAAATCTCCTAAAATAACTAGCTGCAATATTTTTGAAATAATTCAAATATCCAATAAAATAAAAATCAGCTAATTGACTTAGCTAATTCAATTTGATCACGGCTGCAATATCTCTAAATATCAGGTAAAAATCAACTCGTTGACATTGCTAAGATTAATCTTAATACCAAATCCTAATAATATGATTAATCCCAAAATTTTTCTATCTATCTACATTACTAAGTCAGTTTAATTGCTGCAATATTTCCAAAATAATATAAAGTAAAGTCAACTCGTTGACTTTACTAAGTCACTTTGATCACGGCTGAAATATTTCCAAAATAATTCCGATATCCAGTAAAAATCAGTAAGTTGACTTTGCTCAGTTAACTCATCTAAAATATTTCAGAATCTACACTTGGCATTAAAAGCTGTTGCAAAATAAAAACAAATTGAGACATGTAACCATGCTTATGCCGTGAACCAATTTTATGAAAAGACGTGGGCGAACTCCCGCCACCCCATCGTTCAAAATCTGTGGCCTAACTGTCCCGACGAAGAGTCCATTTATTAAAGTCTATCCTTAGAATTATCATTTTCGTTGAAAATACAGTTGGTAGGTAATACTTTTGTCATTCCAGATGGTGTTGAAAATTGATTGCATTTCTAGAAATCAGTGAAGACTCCGTGCCTATACACAGTGAAGACTCCGTGCATTTCTGATTTGTTTAGAATTATCATTTTTGTTGAAAATACAGTTTGTAGGTAATATTTTGCCATTCTAGATGGTGTATGAAAATTGATTGCATTTCTAGAAATCGGTGAAGATTCCGTGCCTATACACAATATCTACATTTCTGATTTGTTTTCTAGAAAGAATGTGACTAGACTCATTCGCTCACAAGAATTTTCACAACACCTATTATTATGATCACCGTTAGTCACACTCGTTTTAAATGTAACTTGATAACACTGAACATCTGCCATATGTAAGAGTTTATTGTTTGAAGAAGAAAGAAGCTGTCTAACGAGGTCATAAATTTAATCTTAGGAGTGTTTGATGTTAATTTGGCAATTCCAATCATGGGACTAGATTCGTTTTTTTGAAATGATCAATTTTGATTTTTGAAACATTCAATTTAGACAATGAAAAGTGTATTTTTGAATTGAAGCCCACAATGTCACATTCGATTAGGTTAACCTTAAAGAAGATTGGTCACCCTTAGAAGCTTATAAATACTAGTCAAGTGACCCTCATTTGGACATCATCATCAAACATCTTCTTCTTCTCTCTTTTCATTGGATTGGTTCGTATAGGTTTGAAGTTGGTTCGCACAAGTTTGAAGTTCGCACGTTTGATTAGGATTTTTGGTCTCCAGTCGCAGGGTTGACATATGCAATTTTCGGTTATAACCACATAAACAATGGCTCATCCGTGTCGTTGGAGCATCTCAACCACACACATAAATCTTCCTCCATGTTGTTGGGATCTAGGGTTTCAGTTTGACAATTGATGGCAATTGACCGCATATCGGGAAAGCTAAATTTGATTAGTATTGTTGTTGGGATCATATTTATGATATTGTTTGGTTGATATTTTTGGATTTTTGTATGAGATCATTGTACTCTCTGTTGAACATTTTATGACAATTTAATAGAAGAAGAATTACAAAGGGTTTTCCCCATTGTGGGGTTTTTCCCTAGTCATTGACCAAATCTGGTGTCTCTTGTTGATGTGTTGATTGTCTCCTATTGTTATTTCATTAATGTTCTATGTTTAGTTACTATATATTAATGAAAACCATTAGTTGTTATTGAAAATTTCTAATCGAAGAATTGAATTGGGCTAAAGCAATTGAAACAACATAGAGAAATATAAAAATTAACATGGTTTTAGAGATAAGGTGAAGGACAAGCCCAAAGGAGACAAGGGGTGAAGCAATCATCTTTGAAAGTTGAAGGAGCCTATCTAATCAAGTCAGGATGTCCATCTCTTTCTTCAAGGAAAATTAGAAGCTAGGTGACTCATCTAACTTTGTTGCTTAGAAGATCAAATTGAAAATCATAGCTAAAGACAATGATGCTTGGGAATACATACAAGGAAAAGTACCTGAGCCTCTGGAGAATGCTTCCACTGCTTCCAATAACAAGTACAAGAAAGGTGAGTTAAACGAAAATAAAATTATAACTGATGGTTTACAAGATCATTTACTTGCATATGTTGGAAGTATGAAGAAGTCTAAGGATATGTATGATAATCTAGTTGGCATGTTTGAAGTCAACAATTTGAATGAAATTATCTCCTTGAAAGATCGACTCAAAGATATGAAGATGAATACATCAACGTTTGTGAAATCCTACATTATGAGGATATCTCTTCTTTGAGATCAATTGCAGAGAGTTGGGGAACTGTGCATGACAAAGAATTGGTGATTGCGACCCTTAGAGGACTCCCTCCTATTTGGGAAACCTTCATTACCACTATAAGCAATAACCATGTTGTTCCATCATTTGATGAGATCGTTGGAAAATTCACTCAAGAAGAATCAATGATGGTTTCTAGAGGCATAATACAAAAGCATGAAGAAGGAGAACCCATTGCATTCGTCACTCACAATAAGAAAAAGAAGGGAAAAGGAGGTCCATCAAATTCAAGGAAGCCTCCTCCCCGAAATTATAAAAGAAGGAATGAAAGAGAAGCATCACATATTGAATGTTATAATTGTCACAAGAAATGCCACTGTGCTCAAGATTTCTTAGAAGAACAATGGTTCACACTACAACACTAGAAGCAACAATAGCAGGTTTAATAATCAAAGAGGAAGAGATGATCGGAGGAATGATCATAATGGGAAAGATGAAAAAAGAAGAAGAGATGCTCCAAATGATCATGAAGAAGACCACCATCCTCAAAAGAAGTAAAGAAACACTAGATATGAAAGTAATGCTACAAATCAATTTGAATATATTCTTATTTATGCATTTTCTAGTTCCTCTCCTCTAGATACTTGGGATAGTTGGTTGGTTGATAGTGGGGCCTCTTATCAGTTCTCTAGGTATAAGGAAGTTCTCTATAATTTGGTAGAGAGGGATTCTTGGAGACAACTCCACTCATCTCGTGAAAGATTTTGGGTCTGTTAAATTTCATTTGAACTTCGAGGAATTTGTTTTCCTTCACAATGTGATGTATGTTCTAGGGTTAAAGCAAAATTTGGTATCTAAATCTGCTTTGGAAGACAAAGGGATGTGGGTTGCATTCATTAAGGGAAAATTATTTACTTGGGTCATAGGGAAAATTTTAAGGATGGAAATTATCTTAAAGTTTAGCAACCTTGACGAATATTTTTTTTTTTTTTGTAAGTTGGGCTATTCTATTAATTCGAAAACGTAAAATTTACATATGCTATAGGCTGGGTTGGCAAGATGCGCTTAGCCAATCCAAACCTTTGTTACACGATTTCTAGGCTGCCTCAGGGGAGGAAACTAGCCAAAACAAAACTTGAAACATAAAGTTACATTGTGCGTAGTAGCGTAGGCATATCTATGTAGTACAAAGTGAACAGTAACAAAAAGGCACTGATAGCAAGCTTGAAAAAAAACATGAGAGATCTTTGCAGCTTCATAGGTTTTACTTTTCATCTTCATTATCACTATTGGGGACTTCCTCCTCAATGGGGCAAGCAAGGGCCTGCACAACAACTTCCTCTGTGTCTGCTGTAGTGCGCTTGGGATTGTGGACCGGTGCACAGAGGATGGGGGAGTCCGGATGTACGTCGTCGGGGACACGCACCTAGATGCCATCAGAATCCATCACCCAGACATCTGAATCCTCATCTTCCTCCTCGTATACTGGCAACGGGTCAATTGTGCGGTGCTGGAGGTGCGGCTAGGGAGAGATGGTGGATTTCCTCTGGTCGCATCTTCCTCTCTGTGCAGCTTGCCCAGGGGCTTCTACATTCTGCTCAGGATCTGGACGTTGACGATCAAAAGTGTTGGAAGAGGAGCTTTCCATCGACTCTAGGCGATTATCCTCGCCACGATGATATTGGCCAGGGAGTGCCCCTCTCTGTCCTCCTCAGATAGTTCTCTGGCGAAGTTTGGGAACCATTGCGTGCACAGGTAGGGGGGAGAAATTCAGGGGAGGGTACGCAAAAATGAAAGCAACATTGGGACTCCGGGAGAGGAATAGCTAGGGGAAAGGTGTGCAGGAATGGGTGCGACAACCCAGGGGAGACTGTGCAACGTGACTCTGAGAATAGAGCTTCGCAGCCTTCTAAAGTTAGGGAGAAGACAAAGTAGAGTTAAAGAGGCAAAAGGCAAAGATAACATATTGCGTATTGAAAAAGGCTAAGAGCTCATATTTTTAAAGGGGCTGGGGTGTGTGCGAGGAGGATAGCATTGAGTGGGTTTCGCACGCATTTGTGTGCTATGATTGATCACCTGAGCAGGCTCGAGTGAAGGGGGATGGATGAAATACAGGTTAATCATGGTATTCATCAATGGTGAGAGATGTGAGGTGATGCTCTAGACCTAGTGATGCAGTTCCCATCCTCTCATCATCATTCCTGATTTTGTGAGTCTCGTGCGAGTGACTAACGGTTTGAGGATCCACAACAGGTAAGGCTCTGCGTAGAAGATCTCCGCCTCCAAGGGAGTGTGGGATGAGATTTTCAAGCGTGTCAGTTCTGTCACCCACATCCAGGGGGAGAAGATCCTTCTGAATGAGAATGAGGCAATCCTGTCTAAGTGATTCCCCCTCAACCTGTGTAAGGTTAGAATGATGCAACTCATAGTTGCTTTCCACCCCCTTGTTCGCCAGGAGATCCGCGACATAGTTGGCTTTCCTGCGGACATGACTAAAAGTGATGGATCTGTGGTTGTGAATCAACCATTCCAACACCTTGAGCTTGTGGGCCAGTCTCCAATTGTTGGAAACTTTTGAGGAAGTCGTGCCTTAGAGGATTTTTGTGGCAGCCATGGTAATGTTTTGTGAGTCTCCCTCTATTTCCATAGGGAAGTAAAGGAACTCGATGGAAATTTTAATACCCTGTATTAGCCCTTCCAACTTCGCCGAATTATTGTTGTCCCAACCTATATTCTCGTAGTAAATCCGAAGAGGGTCTCCTTGAGAGTTCCTGATAATTCCTACGAAACTGGAAATTCCAGGGTTTCCTTTGGACACTCCATCGAAATTGCATTTGAAGAAGTCATTAGAGGGGGAGACCATTTTTATGGAGCAGGGGTTCTACCCGCGCTTCTAGGATTTATGTCCATGGGGGTGTTAAGACTTATTTTCCAATTGTTCCATATGTGGTGCTCTGCTGCAGAGGTGGTGAGGTCCTCCTGACTCCAGGCGTCTAAGGCCAGAGTTTCCAAGAGGTTGCTGTGAATCCTGTCCTAGAGCTGATCAAAAGTGGATGCCCTCTCTTTGAAGATGCAGTTGTTTCGTTCCTTCCAAATGTTCCAAATGAGGATGCCCGGAATGATCTACCAGGGTCTATTCAGAAGATTGCTGGTATATGGGTTGTCCTACCAACTATTGATGGTGTTAATGATGTTTCCCCTTGCTCGGTTGGAATGTTGGCATAAAGTTGCAATTCTGTCCCACAAGGAATTGGCAGTGGAGCATTGGTCCAACAGGTGGTCGATGGTTTCCAAGTTATCCTGAAATAAAGGACATCTGGAGGGTCCTACAAACCCCCTCTTCAAGAGATTATCCCATGTGAATATGCATCATTTATTGAGGAGCCACAGGAAGGTGGCTATTTTAGGCCATAGATTAGCTTTCCATATATTTTTCCAGATGAGATTTGCTGGTTCGAGGTTCTACTGATGAAGAATGTTGTAGGCTTCCTTGGTAGAATAGTTTCCACTGGGCATATGCCCCCCACGGAGAATGCCAGGTCCTATTTTTACTCTGATTTTTCTTTTTGTACCAAGCTCCTCCTAAATTTCTATGTGGCTTTCATTGTTCCAGTTGTCTTGCCATTTGCTCGTATGTAGCCATTGCCTGTAACTTTGTGAGGTGTCGTTCGTCCAGAAGTCTCGAGCCTTATGTCCTTGCCTTCCTTGGAGAGCCACACTCCATAAAGGTCTGGGGAAGATGGAGGAAAGGCTTGGAATCTGTTGCTAGGAGTCCTCCCATAATCTGGCTTGGTTACCACTTCGCAGCTCCCAGAAGCTATGATTTTGGATCATCCCTTTTCGGTTGCTTGCTGCTTTCCAGATTTGGGATCCAACCAGATCAAGTTCATACCTTATGAGATCCTCCTTTGGCTAGTAGTGTGCGTATTTGGTTGCCCATAGGTTGGCCCATGGAGTGTTAGGGTTCGAGACCCATTTCCACCAGATGTTGGCTCCCATTATGTTATTGCTGTGCTCAAGGTCACACAATCCTAATCCTCCCTGACTTTTGGGGGTGCAAACATCCTTCCAATTGACTAAGGCCCATTTATTATTTTCTTTGGTGCCTCTCCATAGAAAATATCGTTGCAAGTTTCGCATATCTTTGAGAACCCATTTGGGAGCTGCAGGGATTGAGAAGAGATAGATAGGGAGGGATTGTAAAACAGATTTGATGAGGACCAGACGGCTAGCTATGTTGAGGGTGCGATGGGTCTAGTTGGATAACTGGGATTCCATTTTGTCTAGAAAAGCTCTCCAGGAGGAGTGATTGATGGTTGAGTTAGTCATTGGGGCTCCTAGGTATTTGGAAGGTAAAGAAGCAATGGATAATCCAAGGATGTGGGTGATAGTATGTTGGGTTAGAGGGGAGGTGTGAAAGAATAAAGTTTGTGATTTTTCAGGATTGACCTCTGTGCCGGAGGCCTCAGAGAAGGATTCGAGAATGGATTTGAGGGTTCAGGCTTCTTGGATTGAGGGGTAACCCATAATAATATTGTCATCCACAAATTTCTGGTGAGAGGAGGGAGGCAAGTTATGGTGGGGTAAACCAAGCAGGGCGCCTGTCTGGATGGAGCTTTTGAGAAGGCAACCCAATCCTTCTTCCATGATGATGAAGATAAAGGGAGAGAGGGGGTCCCCTTGTCTTATGCCTCTCGTGGGGTTGAAGGTAGCAGAGGGGATGCCATTGACCAGAATGGAGAGAAAGGGGGAGGTGATGAGACTCATGATCCATCTGACCCAGGTATGGCTGAAGCCAAAGGCTAAAAGAACATTTTTGGTGTACTCCCAACTAAGTTTATCAAAGGATTTGGATAGGTCAATTTTAAGAAGCATGCACAGTTTTTTGGTGGTTTTGAGGGAGTGGATGACTTTATGGGTTAAGATGATGCCATCAAGAATCTTCCCGCCTTCCACATAACCTGTTTGCTCCAGGGAGATGATGAGGCAAAGGACATTCTTCAGCCTGTTAGCTATAAATTTGGAGATAGTTTTGTAAATGACATTGTAGAGAGTTATAGGTCTGTACTTACTTGGCGAGGCTGCGTTGTCTTCTTTTGGTACCAAAGTGATAAAGGTGGCATTTATCATAGGTAGGAGCCAGTGGGTGGAGTGATATTCCTCCACTATGTCCTAGACTTAATTTTGGATGGTCTCCCAGAAGAAATGGAAGAAGTTGGTGGTGAAACCATCGGGACCTGGAGCCTTCCCTGCCTTCAGCTGAAAGACTGCTTGTTCCACCTTAGACATAGTGGTAGCTACGAGCAAAATCTTGTTATGTTCCTCTGTAATCAGCTTGGGGATATGTTGAGTGATTTCCCCAATGGCCTCATGCCTATGGTAGTTGGGTTCCTGTAGGATATCCTTGAAATGATTGTGTAGCTCCTCCGTGATGGCCTCTTGCGTTTCCAGCCTTTCCCTCATTTGGTTCTTGAGGGCTGTAATTATGTTGTGCATATGTGCTGAATGGTGGAGCGGTGGAAGAATTTGGTATTTCTTTCGCCCTCTTTGAGCTAGTTGATTCTTGATTTTTGTCTCCACATGGCTTCTTCCTGGTTCCTTCTCTCTTCTAGCTGAATGGTTAAGGTTTTCTCCTGATATTATGGCTCAACTAAGCACCCCTCCTAGATGATGTTTTGTGGCAGTTTCTTCATTTTTTCCTCCAGATCTTTCTGTTCTATGAATATGTTTCCGAAGGTTATTTTGTTCCAGACTTTTAGTTGGCCTCTGATTAGTTTCAATTTTTTCTGGAACTGGAGCATTTTGGTACCTCGGGGAAGTGCTAAGGAGGACAACCATTTGGAAACCATTTCCTTGAACCTTGGGTACCGAAACCAACAATGTTCAAAGTGAAAAGGTTTAGGATGATGCTTACCTAGCTGTGATCATTGAAATTATATCAGCTAGTGATCAGATCCTGCTGCTAGGATGATGGTGACATCTATGTCACCTCCGAGCCAGATGAGATCTTCTGTGATGAGGAATATATACAAACTTGACGCTATTTGATGTGCACCTCCTCTTTTGTTGTTCCACGTGAAGATACCATTGGAGGTATGTAGATCTATGAGGTTATTACTCTGGATGAATTTCTCGAATCCATTACTATCTAATTTCAGGTGCATCCTTCCGCCTTTCTTTTCCTAAAGATTGGTTATCATGTTGAAGTCTCCTCCCAAGAGCCAGAGAGGGAGGGAGCGTTGTTTGTTGATTTCCGCTAGGTTGTCCAAGAGCACCAATTTTTTTTGGGTTTTTTGTGGAGAGTAGACATTTGTGAGCAGACCATGGATGTCTGTGCCAATCAAGTGAAAGTTGGCCTGGATGAAGTGTCTGTTAGCATGAAAGTTCTCTAAGAAAATGATTTGGGGATTCCAGATGATTTCCAAGCCTCCAGATGCCCCGTTTGCATCAACCGATATTGTACTGCTGCCTTTCCAATTTTTTTTTAAGATGGTATCCAGATTTGTGCTGGAACATTTGGTTTCTTTCATATAGAATATTTCCGGACGTTCCTCAATGATCCTTTTATTTATGATCATGTGCTTCGTGTGGCTGTTGAGCCCCCTTATATTCCAGGAGATGAGCTTCATGGGATATGATTGGAGGTGAGGGCATAGAATCTAGTCAGCTTGGGGAATCGCCCAAAGTCCACAATTTCTTTCCCAATTTCTATGGTTCTTTGCAAGGTTGTTTTCCTTCCCCTTTTGCGTGACTCTTTCATGAAGTATTTGGTTTTAATAAGCATGCCCCCTCGATACCCGGGGAGGGGAGATGCTATGTTATGGCAAGGATTTCCTCAATTTTTTGGATTTGTTTCTCTGGGATATATTTTTAGTCCTTCTTGTTGCATGCTTCCTCTAACCCTATTAGATCTAGGCCTTCTAAATCTATGCTTTCTGGTTCTCCTAGGGCATTGCTAATGTCTTTAAGGGTCAACTCATCCCAATAGTCTTGGGGGAGAGAGTAGAGCCGGATCCAGACCGGTGCCCAAGTGAGATCCTGTTTTTTTGGGTTGAAATGCTCAGTCCAGGGTTTGAGGTATAGACCTGCAGTGTTGAAGAAGTAGGGCCCCCCATCCATGATTCTATCTTTGTCTTCATAACAAGTGAAGAGAACATTGAATAAGCCTTTAGCGCACAATTGTAGGTCAATATGACCTTTGGGTTTCCATTTCGAGGCTATCCATCCTCTCAGTGCTTTTTCTGTGGGCCAGAAACCCATGAAGTTGCCTATCTGTGCGTGATCCTTCATGAACTGGATTCTGCCATTGATTCAGTGCACTGGGAGTTCTATCATTGTTTTCTTGGCGTTATTTGGTATGCATGTGGCGAATTTAGTGTTTGTTGCTACTGCTTCTTGTGTATTTGTCGACTGTGTTGTGGGTGTCACCCCTGTAGTTTCTTGAGGCAGGCCATAGTTGTGCTGATTGACGGTATCAACCCTGTCGCCGCCCCTATGGGAGGCTGGCCTGTGAGGGGGGGAGAAGCTGTCCCCCCACTGGAATCGGTCATCTGTGAGCCTAAAGTTGTCCAGGTGAGAAATAACAGTCGATTAGTCTGGGGGAGGAGGCCTGCCTAGGGCAGCGAATGCCAGAACCAAAAAACCCTAGGTCATGGAGGTCGGCCTGGTGCAGAGCTCTGCTAGGGTTTTTTAAATTCTATCTTGCCTCCTAGTTATTTTCATAAATTCATCAACCTTGGCGAATATTACTGGTCCTTAATATCCAAATTTTAAAATGTTTGATGATAATTTTGTTAAATTTTTTAGATTTATAATTATTTTATATTAGGAAATATATAATATTGGCGATTTTTAAGGTAGAATACTTTCATACTATAAAATTTGGGCGAATTCAGTTTTAGAAAAATGTAAATTGGAAAATCATTTTTATGGAAAAAACATGAAATATTTGTGATGGGCCTCTAAATCAGACATAAATTAAGGCCCATATAACCTTTCTTAGGCCCATATACCTTCCTTATGCACATGAAAAGATATATTAAATCTCTCCTTCTGCACTTAATAATGTTTTCTTATGCTTTAATAGTTTATTAGGAAGGTTTAAAGGTAATTTCATATTTGTGCCTAATATTGGTAATTTTTGTAGAATATTGTGAGAATATTTGGCAGATTATGTAGATTTTGAGAAGGAGATAATTTAGGGACTTGCTCCCTACCACTAGAAGATCAATATTGAAGAATAAATGAGCACAATATCAGGAAATTATTGAGAAATCTTGGAGAAATTATAACAATATTTTCCACCCTCCTTAACCCTCAAAGGCAACTAAAGGATCCCAAAGATTCTCTCCAGCAATTCGAATTCCAAAGGCAGCCATAATATCCCCAAGTATTCTCTCCAACAATTCGAATTCCAAAGGCAGCCAAGCAACTCAAAGAGGAGTGCATTCAAACTATGGTTTACTTGGAGTCAAAGTGGACTCAATCACTATTTTTTAGGGAGCTGTTGGTAGCTGCCCTTTAGGATAAATAAAGCTGATCAGGAGATAATTATGGTCAATTCTGGGGGATTCATGTCCATTCCATTCGATTCCATTCAGAACTTTTGTTGCAAGCTATTAAGATTTTTCTATTTAAGACCTTCGGGATGTAATAAGATTGTATTTTTGTAATGCAATGAGTAGTCAGATGTTGTTTCAATGATCTAGTTTCAGGTAGCGAGGCTCGTGGGTTAGGGCCCAACCAATGTGCCTCAGCTTCTCTGTTGTTACCATTCTTTCCTTTTTGTCATTTAGCTTTTTTTTTTTTTTTTCTTCTGTCATTTAGTTAGTTCTGCTTCTTATAGTTTCATTGTTGTTTAGTTTTTGCTTTCACTTTGTTGTTGCAGTTCTTCATTTTCTTATAGGAGTAATAGAGTAGAGGATAAAACTCTAAAATCTGTGGATCTAGACTTCCCTTCTCATCTCTGTCAATAGAGCTCGAGGGGGGTAGAATTTCCCACAAGAAAAAAAAGATGGTTTCTGTTCACTGTTTTTATCACACACTCTTCTATTTTTTTTGCATAAGTAGGCAGGGTTGATTGCAGGTACAAGAATCTTCACCCGGAAGAAGTTCATTGACACCTCCCCACTTCGTTTCCCATCTCTCTTCCATCTATGTTGTTACGCTTCTATTCCCTTCTATTTCACTTATTGCAGCTTTTGCAACCTTTTATTCCCAAAAACACTTCAAAATGACTAAGTCTGAATTCTATTCCTTCGTTTTCATGTTTTACGGCTATCACAACCATTTTAACGAAAAAAGACTTCAAAACCTTATAGGTTGACCTCCGCCCTTTTCTTCTCGAACTTCCCGCTACCGTACTTCGCCTTTTCACAAATCACACTTCACATTTTTTCCCTTTTCCCTTTAAGACTTACTGCTCCTTTTTGTCGATTGCGATATTTTTATCGCACTCCGCCCTTGCTCCTCGAACTTCTCGCTACCGTACTTCGCCTTTTCACAAATTTCACTTCGCATATTTTTTCTTTTTTTCTTTTTTTATCTTTTAAGATTTACCACTCCAACGCTGATTGCGATAACTCTACCGCATCGCACATCGCAAATCACATATTTTCTTCAGTTCCCATTAACAATTGCCAGTCCAACCTCCGATTGCGATAATCCTTCGTGCTCTGCCACATCGCAAATCACATTTCGCATCCTTTTCCCTTTTCTTTTAAGACTTACCACTCCCAATGCCGATTGCGATATCCTCCGTACTCCGCCACAACATAAATCACAATCGCATTTTTATTTGGTACCCATTAACACTTACCGCTTTCGATGCCGATTGCGATATTGGTATCGCGCTCCGCCACTAGTCCCACTGCCACATCACCCATCACATTTCGTATTTCGCAACCTTTCCCCCTTTTCCTTTAAGACTTACAGCTCCAAACGTCGATTGCGATATCTTCTGTACCCCGCTGCATCACAAATCGCAATTGCATTTTTATTTAGTACCCGTTAACACTTACTGCTCATGTCTGCCAATTTCCATATTGCAATATCACAACCTTTTACCTTTTCACAAATCGCATTTCACTCCTGCTCCCAAACTGTACTCCCGCTTCTCCACCATCACAACTTTTAAATAATTCTGCTCCAAAGAATTTTTCCTCCAAGCTGCAAATTAATAGTTTTTCAATTAGAATTAAGTCATGGATAGCTTAGCTACATGGATAGAAGCATGGTAGATAGAGCATAAATTAAATTAGTTTCCTTCCCGTCATTTCCTTTCTGCAATTTAAATTAGTTTCCTTTCTTCCATTTATTTTCAGCAAGTTAAATTAGTTTCCTTTCTGCAATTTAAATTAGTTTCCTTTCCTGTCATTTATTTTCATCAATTTAGTTTAGTTTCCTTTCTGTCATTTCCTTTCTGCAATTTATGTTAGTTTCATTGAAGTGTGATAGACTTCACTGAGAACCCCTAGAAGTAGCACCCTTTCATAGAGACGAAGAGGATGACATGAGTATAATGCATCTGCTGTGTATATAGCATTGTCACCTCCAAGTTTGTACGAACCCCGGGTTGATAAAGTAAAGTAGGGCAACCCCTGGGAGTTGTAGCACTCTTGGTGCAATACCAGGGCTCACCACTTTTTGGCGTCGTTTCCGGGGATGTGTCTAGTAGATGCTTTGATTATGTTTTAGCATTCTTTTCTGCTTTCCTTTTTCATGTTGTTTCCAAAATATTTAAAACTAGAAAAAAATATGATTTTCATACCTCATAGGAGTAGGGATACTCTGAATTAAAAAAAAAATACTTCTCCAATACCAACCCCCCCACTTTACCACGTGGTGTAGTAAGAACCATATCACCATACAATTTTGAAGGTAGAAGAGATGGATGGATATGATGACAATGAAGAAGACCTTATTGGGTTTTCCATTCAAGATATGGACATCAATGTATATATGAAGAACATCCCTCCATCTTTCCTTCCCAACTTCCATGGTATGAGGACAGAGGATCCAGAAACTTTTCTCTTTGAATTTGAGATACTTTTTAGATCTTATGGGTACTTATCACACACTAAAAAATTTAGATTGTTTCCCGCAACATTGAAAGATAAATCTCTTAAGTGGTTCACGAGTCTAGGTACTTATTCACTAAGATCATGGAATGATATGCAAAAGATATTTCTAGAAAAATATAAAGATCGTGATCTTAGAGAAGAAATTTTTAGAATGAACCAAGAAGAAGATGAGTGCCTTGAGGATTTAATAGAGAGGTTCATGTATAATGTTAAGAGAGAAAAATTGCATCATCTAGGATTTGATACAATAAAAACCTTCTTACTTAGAACAATTAGGGATTATTGGATTGATATCCTTAATATCATGAGTAGAGGAGACGTATACCAATTGTCATTTGAAGAAATTTGTGAAACATGCAAGCGCATATCAAGAGGAAGGGAAAGAGTAAGTAAATATGCCTCAACATTGGCAAGGCGAGATGAACATGGAAATTTGCTTGATAAATTTAAAATATAAATCCTTAGAAATCTAAGTGAACAAGTAGAAATTTTAAGAATGCAAAATGAGAAAAAAGAAGATGCTGATATTTTTTTTATCCATGCAGAATCATATGCTACTAAATTTTGTTCATCATTCACCAGGTTTAAAGAAGTTTACAAAGAAGACAATGGAGCAAGGCAATCACCAAAGAAGCTATGTTATGTAGCGCGAAGGAGACCCTGGCAGCCTAGTCATCTATGATGCAAGGACCTACTTCACAATTTCAAGATTATTCACATCCATCTCAAACTAATTGGGACACACTCCCTCCTTGGAAACCTTGGTCATCTCAACCTCAAACCCAATCTTGGAAACATGGTTGGAAAGAACCTTATTTGGAAAATCCACAACATCCTCAATATTTCCCTCAATATCCTCCATACCCAACTCCAAGCTATCCCTACCATCCACCTCCACCACAACCACAGCCTCAATCACATCCATCTCATATATCCAACCCCACTCAACCATCCATACCACCATTTCCAAACCCACACCATGAAGTATCTTATCCCACTTACAATGCTGAGGTACAATACTACCAAACATATCCTCTTGATCTAAATGGTTTGCATCCTAGTTCAAGAAATTTATTGCAAAGAAGATATTGTATTAATGTCATTGAAGGAAAACATCAAGAAGAAGAAGATCCAAATGATGAGATCAAAATATCAAGGGCTGCACTTGATGAAGAGCCGACATCAGAATTATATGTTGAGAAAGTTTCCTCATGTTTACCAGTCTTTCCTCCATGTGTTCAAGAGAACAATCAACAAAAAGAGGAATATTTGAATGTCATAATAAAAGAGGACATCCAAGGTGATCCAACTCAACAAGTGGACCAGGGGCATCACAACTATATTGACATATGGTTCCAAACGGTCATTAATTTTCAGCAACACACTCTTCTCCAACAGTACTTGATACAATCGCAGTAAAATAAATTCATCTCTCATATTCAGGTACATGTAAAAATATGTATTCCAAGTGTGCACATGATTTTATCTGTCATATTGATGTGTACATGGCTCCATTGGAAGTATTCCTATACTTGAAAAATGTTTTGTTTTTTTCAAGTAGAGTAGGAAAGTGAAAAAGAAAAAAATAAAAAGCAAAAAGGGAAAAAGAATAAAATATCAGGTGAAAACCTCTTTTGAGGCGACTAAGATTGGCCCACTGATTGAAAACCTCCATGAGGTAGTCACTAGGTTGAAAAAAAAGAGAGAAAAAAAATATATCCTAGGTGAAAACCTCCTTTGAGGAGCCTAGGCAGACCTACTAGTGGAAAACCTCATTGAGGCAGCAAGTAGGTCTTCAAAAAAAAAAAAAAAAAAATTCATGTATCCATATATCTCTCTCTCTAATGAATGCAGGTGCTCTCCAGCCTTTGCAAGCAAAAAAAACAAGAAGTTTGCACACAAAAGAAAAATTCGGTCAACACCCTGGTTAAAGGTACTCAAACTTGGACTTCCTCCTCGTGTGCTCAGAAGTTCCAAAAGGACCTCAAGAAGATTATCACGTGCGGCTTCAGAGCAGCTTCATAACCACCAAAGACAGCTTCAACATCCATATCAACAGCTTCAATATCACCTGCAAAAACAAATCAATGGTAAGGCTCAGGTATGCAATCATATAACCCTTTCTTCGAATCTATATTAGCTTCATAAAACATTAAAAAGTGTGAGAATGAAATTTTTTTTATATAGCCAAAATCAATAATAGAGCAACCTCAGCGTTATCTAGCAACTAGCCTCACTTTTTCACCAAGAAGAGGAACAAGATGAAAGTAAAAAGGACTTGAAAAAGTGGGTATTAAGCAGTTCATTGTAATGGAAGACAAGGAATGCCAAGGGGTAACCAAGGGTGAAATCAGTTCACAGAAAAAAGAACTGTGAGTTTATTTTGTATGAAATTAAAAATAAAATAAAATAAAAGCTGGATCCACCACCTCTTGGCATGCAAAATAGATTTTCTTAAGGCATCTGAGGATGTCCATGGAGCACCGAAAAGAAGAAATGTAAGAAGAATAACAAGAAGATTATCAGGAGGAGCAGCGCATGGGCCAATAAACAGAAAAAGAAATAAGTTAGCATGCAGGAAGAACCATAAGGCAGGGATGATGAATAGGTTGCTCAGAGGATGAGCAACAGTTTCATTAGGGGGGTGATGATGGGCCTCTAAATTAGACATAAATTAAGGCCCATCTAACCTTTATTAGGCCTATCTACCTTCCTTATGCGCATGAAAAGATATATTAAATCTCTCCTTCTACACTTAATAATGTTTTCTTATGCTTTAATTTTTTCTTAGGAAGGTTTAAAGGTAATTTCATATTTGTGCCTAATATTGGTTATTTTCGTAGAATATTGTGAGAATATTTGGCAGATTATGCAGATCTGGAGAAGGAGATAATTTAGGGACTTGCTCCCTACCACTAGAAGATCAATATTGAAGAATAAATGAGAAAAATTTCAGGAAATTATTGAGAAATCTTGGAGAAATTATAGGAGGATTTTCCACCCTCCTTAACCCTCAAAGGAAACCAAAGGATCCCAAAGATTCTCTCCAGAAATTTGAATTCCAAAGGCAGCCACAAGATTTCCAAGGATTCTCTCCAGCAATTCGAATTCCAGAGGCAGCCAAGCAACTCAAAGAGGAGTGCACTCAATCTATGGTTTACTTGGAGTCAAAGTGGACTCAATCACTATTTTTAGGGAGTTGTTGGTAGCTACCCTTTAGGATAAATAAAGCTGATCAAGAGCTAATTAGGGTCAATTCTGGGGGATTCCGGTCCATTCCATTCAATTCCATTCAGAACTTTTGTTGCAAGCTATTAGGATTTCGCTGTTTAAGACCTTTGGGATGTAATAACACTGTATTTTTGTAATGCAATGAGTAGTCAAATGTTGTTTCATTGATCTAGTTTCAGGGAGCGAGGCTTGTGGGTTAGGGCCCAACTCATGTGCCTCAACTTCTCTACTGTTACCATTATTTCCTTTCTGTCATTTAGATAGTTTTGTTTCTATCATTTAGTTAGTTCTGCTTTTGATAGTTTCATTGTTGTTTACTTTTTTCTTTCACTTTGCTGTTGTAGTTATTCATTTGCTTACGAGAGTAATAGAATAAAGGATAAAACTATAAAAGATATGGATCCAGGCTTCCCTTCTCATCTCTGTCAATAGAACTTGAGAGGGGTAGACTTTCCCACATGCAAAAAAAAAATTGCTTTCTGTTCACTGTTTTTATCACACTCTCGTCTATTTTTTTTGCATAAGTAGACAGGGTTGATTGCAGGTACAAGAATCTTCGCTCGGAAGAAGTTCATTGAAACATCCCCTATTCATTTCCCATCTCCCTTCCATCTCCGTTGTTACGCTTCTATTCCCTTCTATTTCACTTATTATAGTTGCCACACCTTTTTAGTCCCAAAAACACTTCAAAACGACTAACTCTGCCTTCTATTCCTTCGTTTTCACGTTTTACAACTATCACAACCATTTTAACGAAAAAACACTTCAAAACCTTATAGGGTGACCTTTGCCCTTTTCTTCTCGAACTTACACTACCGTACTTCGCCTCATTAGGGGAATTTTGAGGTCTAAAATGGGCCTCCTAAGGAAATAATAAAATAATAGTTAAATGAATAAAATAATATTTATGAATTTGCAATTCACTTTTTGCACTACAATCCATGTAACCATAGTTAAATTCAATTCAAAAGTTGTACCATAATAAAATTAATAAAAAAATTGTATTGATGTGACTATAAATAAGAATGATATTTTCAAGAAAAAATTATTATCATTAAACAACTAATGCATTTGTCCTTTGTACTTAAATAACTTAAAATAAATATAAATATAAATTTATAAATTCTTAAAATATATTATATGTTATTAATTAAAATTTATATTATTTATATTATATTATTTTATTTTTATATAGTATATTAATTACATGTTAATATACTATATAAAAATAATATAATATAATAAATGTATAGGGATGTGCATTGTTTCTTTCAAGAAATATGAAATGACAATAAAATATTTTTATTGAAAAAGTGTGAAATGACATTTATTATAAGTACGTTACTTTGACTTTAAAAGTACTTAGAGCACTACCATGGTTAACCATGAATTTTTATCCACTATTGAGAATGTGACAAGCAAGTACCTTTAACTCAAGTAATGCCACCTCAACCATTAGAGATGATGTCATACCCTAAAATGTGATTGGTTCTCATAAAGTGAATTTTGATTGTACATTTTCCTTAGGAGGCCCATTTTAGACCTCAAAATTTCCCCAATGTTTCGCAAATCGCACTTCGCATATTTTCCATTTTCCCTTTAAGACTTACCACTCCTTTTTTTTGATTGTGATATTGTTATCGTACTTCACCCTTGCTCCTCGAATTTCCTACTACCGTACTTCGCCTTTTTGAAAATCGCACTTCGTATCTTTTTCCTTTTTTTTTTTTTCCTTTTTTCTTTTAAGACTTACCACTCCAATGCTGATAACGATAACTCTGCCGCATCACACATCGCAAATCACATCTTTTCTTCGGTTCCCATTAACACTTACCGCTCCAACCACCGTTTGTGATAATATTTCGTGCTCCGCCACATCGCAAATCACAAATCGCATTTTACAAACTTTTCCATTTTCTTTTTATACTTATCGCTCCCAACGCCGATTGTGATATCCTCCCTACTCCGCCACATCGGAAATCGCAATCACATTTTTATTTGGTACCCATTAACACTTACCGCTTCCGATGCCGATTGAGATATTGGTACCGCACTCCGCCGCCAGTCCCACTGCCACGTCACCCATTGCATTTCAAAATTTGCAACCTTTTCCCCTTTTCCTTTAAGATTTACTGCTCCAAATACCGATTGTGATATCATCATTACTCCGCCGCATCGTAAATCGCAATCACATTTTTATTTTGTACCTGTTAACAGTTACCGCTCCTATCTGCCGATTGCAATATTGCGATATCGCATGTCACAGATCCCAACCTTTTCCCTTTTCAAAAATCGCATTTCGCTCTCGCTCCTGAATTGTACTCCCGCTTCTCCGCCATCGCACTTTTCAAAGTATTCCACTCCAAAGTGTTTTTTACGATATAATAAAGTTTTAGTAACGTTTAAACCCCCTCCTTCCACTTTTAAGCCTTGTTTCATGTGTTAAGCCTTCCCTTAGCCTCTTTATTCCTTTTTCCTCGAAGCTGTAAATCAACACTTTTTCAATTAGAATTAAGCCATGGATAGAAGCATGGTAGATAGAGCATAAATTAAATTAGTTTCTTTCCCGTCATTTCCTTTATGTCATTTCGTTTATGCAATTTAAATTAGTTTCCTTTTCTGTCATTTCTTTTTAGCAATTTAGTTTAGTTTCCTTTTCGTCATTTCCTTTCTGCAATTTATTTTAGTTTCATTGAAGTGTGAAAGACTTCACTGAGAACCCCTAGAAGTAGCACCCTTTTGTAGAGTGGAAGAGGATGACATGAGTAGAATGCATTTGCCGTGTATATAACAATGTTACCTCCAAGTTTATACGAACCTCGGGTTGATAAAGTAAAGTAGGGCAGCCCCAGGGAGTTGCAGTGCTCTTGGTGCAATACCAAGGCTCACCAATTAGCCCCTAGAATTTTCCCTATTGGCTGGTGGGATCCCCTATGAGAGATGCATTCACATTGATATCTAGATTTGAAGGAATCTATAGAGTCAATGGAAGACCCCTTCTACCTTTGGTCCATGATACTAATCATCAAAGCGAGCTATGACACTGAAGATTGGCCCATCTACACTTTGAAGACCTTCCGAAATTGAAGAAATTGGTCTCTGGAAATCTTGATGTTGAAGCTCAACATGATGGAGTATTTCCTAGATGTGCCAATGGAAAGAAAACATGGGGAATATTCCCCTCTAGTAAGAACAAGACAAACGACATCCTCCAACTCATTCATTTTGACATATGTGGTCTGATGTCCGTACACTCTCTTGGTGGTCATCTCTACTACATTATCTTCATTGATGATTTATCAAGGAAGACATGGATATATTACTTGAAGCATAAGGATGAGGCCTTTGATTTGTTCAATAATTTCAAGGCTTTGGTCAAAAATCAAACAAGGAAGAAAATTTAGATCTTCAGGTCTGGAAACAGTGGAGAGTACATCTAAAATGAATTCATAAATTTTTGCAAGAATGAAGGTATCAAGAAACAGACAATTGTGCCCTATAATCTTGAAAAAAAATGAGTAGCCAAAAGGAAGAATATTCCTATTGTAGAAGATTCTCGGTGCCATGCTCCATGATCAAAAGTCATTGAAGTTCCTTTCGAGGGAATCAACTAATACACATGTATATGCTAAAAATATGGTCCCTCTTCAAGAATTGGACAACAAGACTTCTGAATAAGTATTCACCTGTGTCAATCCTGATGTGAGTCACCTCCATATATTTGGATACCTCGTATATTTTCATGTCTCAAAGGACAAAAGGAACAACTAGAAGCAATTGGAAGAAAATGTGCATTTGTTGGATATTGTGAAGATTCTAAAAAAAATAGAATATATATTAATGGTCAAAGGAAGGTTGAAATTAGCAGGGATGTGATATCCATTTTTCTAACGATCCTTATGACATGGTTAGGATGGACTTTCAGAGTTGGGAGCAGTCAGATCACAGTTGCAGGTTGGTGTCATCAGTGGGCCCAGGGGATTTTGGAGGGGTTTTGAGGAGTTTCTATGAGGTCTGATGGCATTATATTGGTATATTCCATCATCCACACAATTTTCCTTTTTTTTTGGTGCATTTTGACAACTTTCAGAAAACAAAGTTATTTTTGGACATAACTCCATTAATTATGCTTAAGGTGGAATTCCAGGATGAATACTTGATAGAAAAACTTAATGTAATATCTCGTTGGAACCAGAATGATAATATCTACATGATGGGATGGCCAGATGTGAGTTTCAGTGACCTGAGAAGACATGGTGACCGATTTACCCTTTTCCTGCATTAAAAAGATTATTTTAATTGGAATAGGAGAGGGAAAAGTGCTCCATGATTAAAATAATAATAAAATAGGAGGCTTTAGATAGGTCCATCAAATCTATAAAATAATAGGAGGCCATTAGAGGACATCTTAGATTCCATATTTCTTCTTGTATGAGAGGTTGATAACCCGGTTCTCTACTCCAGCAATAGCCCCCAAGACTGAAACCCTCAAGTGATTTTGGTGAGTGTGGACGAAAACCCACCTCATCTCCTTGGTGGATTCAACCAAAATTTATAGGTGCAGTGATTGATTTCAATTTAGTTTGGGATGGCTGACTTCAAGATCAGAGAATATTAGTTTTGGAGATCAGATCATCCATCTCAGATATTTCAGCTATATTATCATGTACACTCTTTCAGCTATTTATTATAATGAAGTGTGAGATTATTCCTACTCAATGTGTTATTTGAGTTTTATATAAGTTTCTTTATGTGTCTTATTTTACATGGCAATCTTCTCAATTAAAGAGTAATTTTATATTTATTTTAAAGTCCCCGGTATTATTGTTTAATTCAAGAGTTTTTCAGATATCTGATAAATTTTATTTTAAACACTCTTGTCCGATTATCCAACAAGTGTCAGAATCCGCATTGCGTGTTTCGTAAGATCGCGGATAATCCGCAAACTCTTAAGTAGTTTTATAGTGAAATATTTAGATTTAGCTATTTTATGCAAAAGCAATGAAATATCTCGTTCGAGATATTACAATAATATTACAATGGTATCAAAGCTCAAATATTGGCTGATCCGCGAGAGAACTCTTCTTCCTATGGGTGAAGAGGGTTTACTTGCGAGAGTTGTGAGACTTGATTTATTGTGGGAGCAAGAAGGGTGGTTTTCTAAAGATAAACCCCTATCGAAAGGATGAATTTCTGAGAACAAATTTTCCTCTAAATATTAATTGTTCAACAAAATGTTGATTGGCCCATGAGAGAAATTTTCGAATAGAGAATAATTATTCGAAAAAAAAATTCTTTTTATTTTATTTGGCCCCCATACCCAGCTAAATAATGGGGCCATAAAATCGTTTGCAGACGAATGAAATGTTAAAGCGTCCAAAGTGGCCGATTACACCTTTTTGGCATGTGTTATTATTCATATCCAAACCGTAATTTGACCAACTTTATTTAAATCCGCAAGGATTTTTTGTGAAGGCCGAGATTGATATCATTTTTTCCGAGTGTATATCCAAATTCCGAAGCAAGGAATCGAGCGATGAAGTCACGGGGCTAGAATTGTTGGTGGTGACAATATTCATCACGAGGACCGGGTACTGGTTTAGTTGTTCATGGAGGCCACAGAAGAGCCATTCCACTGAAGCCGCGTATATGTAATCCCTCAGGTCGGACCAGACAACTCGGAGGTTGATACTTTGGGAATTTTACAGAAGAAATCTGATCCCTTTGCCGACCACAGACTAACGGGAGGATGATCGAATTGCGATATTGATCGAGTGATTATGCGAAGCTGCCGCGAGAAACTAGTTTGAAGAGAGAAACTGACCGTCAAGGACGCGTTACAAGTTGTTAGAATGGTTCAGGCTTGAATCTTATGAAGTGTCGTGTGTTGAGTTCATAATTGAGAATTCGCGTTAGATGATGATGCGATTAGGCGGTGGATCATTTGTGGTTGGAAACTGAGTGCGCCCCTGTAGAGTATGATCATAACACAGTTAGAGGGAAATTATGTATGTTAGAGGGAGGGATATTGGATCCCGTAGCATGGTCGAGCTGCTCGATGCATGTGCTATTGCTGATACGAACTAAGTCTACAAGTTGGAGTAGTGTTTCTATCAGTGTCGTCTCAAAGTGCAGAACGTCAGAGGGAAACAGTGCAAATTGGTGACACAACTAATAATATCAGCACACATTATTGATTGTGAATAATTGAACAGCGAGGCACAACTGATCTAAAGTCATATTTCTCAAGACCAAAGGAGGTAGATTATGCATTAAACAAGTGTATTTGAAGGCTGAGTTTTTATTCCAAAGCTCTTTGTGCTAAGCTGCAATTCTAAAAATAATGTCAGGTTGAGGGATTCATTAGCTGAGCATATATCTAGAAATGAGGTCGAATTCTAGCATCTGAGGGATCGAAAGAAATCTATGATTGGGGCCGAGTGTCTCTATTTTCCTGTTGAGCACGCGTTGAGGGGAGACAAGTGTCCCACCTGTACAGTGTAGAGGTTCCTCTTATTTTTTCGATTGGATAATCCATTTCGGTGGTTGAGAACAAAATCTTAGAGGAGGTAGTCTTGCCTGCTGTGAGCGAATACTTCTGGCTGAGTGCATTTCTGAAGAAAATTGAGTTGATGAAGTAGGAGATTCAAGGAAAATAAATTGAAGAGGGTCATTTTCATGAAACCACCATTGTTCAAGTTGTACAAGGCACTGAATTTCAAATTGAAGAAACACCAATGTGTCATACCAGGGTCCTTTTGGTGTTTGTTTTACTTAGTAGAATATGCATGGCTGAGTGCCATAATGATATATATTTTTGTACTGCTATTAACATAATAAAAAATGATTTGTGTGATGCAACTAGAGTCTGTCAAGGGCATATGTTCATTCAAGGTGTATGTTATTAGTCAATGTATAAAATTTATGATTGAAAGAGTTGTATTAACATCATTAGAGTGGTCTTGCGACAATCTAGGTTTGATGAACTAGGGTGATATTGAGTTAGAAATCTATTGCAAATGTTTAAATTGTGTTGTATTGAGTCTTAATGTGAAAGAATATGTTGGCCAAGTAAGGTGCAAGTATGTTGTCATCCACATAGCTGAGTATGTAGTAGAGTCTACTACTAGTAAAATTATGTGGGAAGTTTATGTACTGGGTTAACTAGTCGTTTATTGTATATTTATGTTATGTTGTCAGCTTGATGTAATTGGCTTCATTGGACTAAACATGGATGAAACCTTCACAAAATCCTTTAATAAACTAGCAACAGAAATCAACAGACCCTTCTCAAAGGGGCTCTATGCCATTCTTCGTAAAGAAAAACCAAGAGATGTACAAGAGGGGCAGGAAATAGGACACAATATTTTTTTTCTTGGGACAGATTTGAAACGCATGCAGGTCACATGGAAAGTTCTTTTCAAACTTGATGAACTAGATGAAATCCTTTCCAAAGTGAGCCAGTTATAAGGGAAGAAACTAATTTAGGCTCTAAAACTAGCTATGCTTGCTCTCATACAACACAAGTTATTGGAGGAACTGTGTGAAGGGGTTAAACTTCCAGTTGCATCTTGTCTCAGTAACATCATGAGACTAACCGCCCCTATAGCTCCTTACAATGAGGATGCTATGAGGGGAGTTTTTAGACTGATAGTAGAGATTTTCCAAGACTTGGACAACAGTGCAGGCTCTACCTTTGGGAATAATCTTGATATTTTAAGAGGTATGGCCATGGTAAGAACATATGACATCATGCGTGATTTTGGATGTGATGACTTGATCCATCAGATGTTCCAATTTTTATTTAACATTAAGAAACATCACCTTGAAACAATCAAAGAAAACATGTTGTCCATTTTGTCGTCAATCATAGGGGATTGTGATGCCATTTGCAGGGAGTTGTGGGCTAGATTGTTGACCATTTGGAGGATAGAACAACTGGTTTCACCTATTGCTTATGAATTGGCTGAAAGGTTGGTTGAGAACAACATTGGACTGTTTAGGAGATAGTTTACTAGGGAGGAGTTGCTGAGGTTTAGTGGATCATGTAACAAGAATGATTTGAGGAGGAATGAAATCTGCTTCATTTGCAAGGGACCTTGGGGACCTGATCACTCATTCTTGAGTGAAACTAAGGAGATGATAGAGATAGAGAAGGAGGAGGTTCCTTCTGACTCTCAGGGCAAGGATGCTTCTTTGCAGGAGTCCATGGGCTCATACAAGGTTACCTTTGAGGAGCATGAGTCATGCAGAGTGGTTGACAACATACCAAATTTATATAGTGAGAAATCAGTGGAGTAGGAATTGGGGTCATAAATTGATGAGGAGCAGGAATATGTATAGATAACTAGTAGGGTGGCAGTATCTGTAGACACGTGTCCTTAGGAGGTGCTGGAGTCGGACATGATAATTTTGCAGGAAATTGGTGGATTGGAGGAGCATGGAATTTTCTATTAGATGAGAGAGATGACAACACATCCATCTTTGGGACTACCCATTGATGAGGTGCATGCAGATGTAGTGGAAGCTAGCAAATGTGCAACACTTTTAGGCATGAGCCCTCTCCAGGAATACATAAAGAGGGCTTGCAACAAAACTTACCCACTTTGGTCCATTATAGGGAGAGGGGCAGGGTTTCTTGGACATATTTTTGTGGTTGGCCAGGCAAAGCATCAGGAGTTGAGCATGGATCAGTATAAACCTAGTAGACACATTCCTCACACAGGTTTCCATACATTATATTGGCGGGAGATCATGAGTTTGTATCCTATTGATGGTACTATATTATTAACCAGGGTCATAGTGGAGCAAGTACCCTTATACATGACAGATACTACGTATTCCAGTTGGAAGTGGGATACATGTCAGAAGCTCTTCAACATTCCATCTTGACATCAGGAGAGCAGGATTAACATTGGATTGAGACAGGGGTTTGTGATTTAGTACGCAGTTGGTGGGGAAAACTTCACAGCTAGAGATATAACACAAAAGGAGCCATGAGGAATTGATGTTTGTTCTTGGTGGCATTGGAATCCAAGAGGATTTTTTGATGACATGTTCAGTCATAGATTGGTCTAGGATTCAGGCATTGAGGGATCCGTTCGTGGTGGGTTGGTACATAGGCATAACATCTCCCAGTGGCGAGAATTTGGTCTGAGTTGCATTGGGCCAACAAATTGGTCCAAAGGTTTGGATTTCTTGAGGGCAAGCAATATTGGGGCAGGAGGATTTGTGATATCCCTTTTTCTGGCATTCCTTATGACATGGTTAGGATGGACTCTCAGAGTTGGGAGAAGTCAGATCACAGGTGTAGGTTGGTGTCATCAACGAGCCTAGGGAATTTTGGATGGGTTTTGAGGATTTTCTATGAGTTCTAATGGAATTTGATTGGTATATTCCATCATCTGCACAGTTTCTCTTTCGTTCTGGTGCATTTTGACAATTTTCAGAAACCAGAGTTATTTTTTGGCATAACTCAATTAATTACGCTCAAAGTGGCATTCCAAGAAGAATACTTGATAGAAAACCTTACTGTAATGGCTCGCTGGAACCAAAATGAGAATATATACATGATGGGATGGCTAGATGTAATTTTCAGTGACCTGAGGAGACATGGTGGCTAATTTACCCTTTTCCCACATTAAAAAGAATATTTTAATTGGAATAGAAGAGGGAAAAGTGCTCCACGATTAAAATAATTATAAAATAGGAGGCTCTAGAGAGGTCCATGAGATATATAAAATAAGAGGAGGAGGCCATTAGAGGACATCTTGGATTCCATATTTCTTCTTGTATGAGAAATTGAGAACCTGGTTCTCTACTCGAGTAGTAGCCCTAGGATGGAAATCGTCAGGTTATTTTGGTGAGTGTGGATGGAAACCCACCTCATCTCCTTTGTGGATTCAACCATAATTCATAGGTGCAATGATTGATTTCAGTTCAATTTTGGGAGGGCCAACTTCAGCGTCAGAGCATATTAGTTTTGGATATCATATAATCTATCTCAAATATTTCAACTATATTATCATGTACACTCTTTTAGATATTTATCATAATAAAATCTGAGATCATTTATGCTTGATATGTTGTTGAAGTTGCATATGTTTTATGTGTCTTATTTTACATTTCAATCTTCTATTAATTAAAGAGTAATTTTATGGTGAAATTTTTGGGTTAAGCTATTTTTTGCAAAAATAGTGAAATATCCCGTTCAGGATATTACAAGGGATGTAACATTCGATGAAGATGTTTCCCTTGGGAAAGTAAGGGACCTTCCTTTGCCTCCTCCGTCTGAGAAGAAGAATGAGGATATGGATATTTTATATGGTCCTTCTGTTCCTAAATATGAGAGAGACATTTTTTATGATCCCATGGAGCCTATGGACCCCTTTAATCCTCCTCCATGTGATCTTCCACTCAAAAGGTGGAATATGTTTCTTCCATATATTGGTCTAGCAAAGTATACCCCAGTTTTCATCATACACAAAAGTTGGGCTTGTTGGGATTATAGCTCCTTGTTTGGCCAATGGGTTGAGAGGGATTGAGAGTGTGTGATTCTTACCTTTGGTAAGTCAGGTATTTCACCCAAGCTTATTATGCAAGGTGTTATACCACATGTCTCTTGAGGGTCATTATTGGGAATATCAGAGAGAAATAGGATGGATGAGATATTATATCTCACTTATTACTTAACATAGGGTGGAAGATATATGCTCCCCTATGAGATGACATGAGGTGAGGGTGTCCCATAGGACCCTCCTCATTGTCATGAGAGGGCAGTAGTTGATGCTTCCCGATGATTATTCTTCTGTAGATTCGAGATTTATTCAACATATAGTGTTGATCAAAGTTGGGATATGATATGATGGCATGATACCAATGATAATTACATGATGTAGTTGGAATTTATCCCTAGCTAAGAGGGAGTGTTAATTTGAAAGCTCATTGAAAAATTCCAATCATGCGACTAGATTCCTCTTTTTGAGAGGACCGATTTTGACTTTTGAAGCACTCAATTTGGACAAGGGAAAGTGTATTTTTGAATTGAATCTCACAATGTCACATTTAACTAGGTCGACCCTAAAGAAAATTGGTCACCCTTAAAAGCCTATAAATACAAGTCAAGTGAGCCTCATTTGGACATCATCATCAAGAATCTTCTTCTCTCTCTTTATTGGATTGGTTCATACAAATTTTAAGTATGGTTCATGGAGTTTTGTTCGTACAAGTATGAAATTACAGGGTCTGAAGCTCACACATATGTTTAGGGTTTTTGATTTCCAGCTGTAGGGTTGAGATAGGAAGTTTCGGTTATAATCGTAGCCACGTGGGCTCATATTAAATTATAGGGTCTGAAGCTTACACATGTGATTAGGGTTTTATATTTGAATTTAAAAGGGTAAGTTTTATTTTAATTCTTTAATATTTATATATGAAATAAACTATTCTTTATATGACAACAACAAATAATTTAAAATTTCGTATAAAATATAATTTATACATTACATTTTTTTATTGTGTCAATTTTTTTATTATTGAAAAAACTTATTTCTAAGTTAGAAATTTAGATGTAATTGAACAAGTGTATATAGATAATACTGGTTTACCTCTATTACAATTTATATAATAATTATAGGGATGTAATTTAATAGGATTATTTGCTTACAATTTACATAGAAATCATATGGAGGGAATTCAATAGGGTTGTTAGTTTGTTAACCCCTTGGATGTCTTTTCTAAGATACAACGAAACTCCCTTGGATGTCACCCCTTATAACAATGAAATTGTTCTTATTTATTACAAGGTAATTGGTCCAATTTTTCTAACAATAGTAATGAGATTTTTAAAGACAATCAAAATATATATTGTTTTATTTTGTGGATATCACTAAAATGTTCCCCCCTTCTCGGAAGAAGAATAAGAAGAAGAAAAAAAACCAAAGAAATTTTAACAACACAATTTTCCCTAAAATAATATCATTCCCTATTTGAAAAGAACACAAAAATAACATTATTTTTTGTTAACAAAAATTAATATTTAAATTGAATACTACTTATTCAACGTTGAATTATCAATAATAAAAAAACAAATCTGCATTGAATCAATTTCGAAATGTCATGAAATGCATTAGGGTTCTAAGGTTTGAAGACTTCACTTTATTGAAGGTCTTTGGTATCTAGGGATTGTAAACCCTAGATGAGACTTGAATTAGAGAACCCTAGTTAAGTGAAAAATCCTAACCCTAATTGGATTTTTTCTCATAAAAGCCCTAGCTCTCGATATCTAAGGTTTGCAAGAAGAATCCAGGGTGTATGGTAAACCCTAGTGAGGGTCAAATTGGACAAACCATAGGATGTGACATAAAAACCCTAGGGATGATGTTTCCAAGGGTAAGGAATTTAGAGTTTGTATTTAAGAACCCTAGGAGTATACCCTCTAAGAAATCCATGGAAACCATGGATTAACAAAATTCACATCATGCTCTTGTCTTTGTGTATTTTTATTGGTTATGCTTGTTGATAAAAAGTGTAGGTACATAAAGGAAGCAAGATAAGGAGGATGAAAGAAAAAATAAAAGAAACTCTTGAATATGATAAGCATGATGGAAGGAGGGAATTGTAAGGACCTTGAAGGAATTGATGCTAACATGTTCATTGCTGATTAAAGGAGTAAGCACGTGCCATTTCATTTTCTAGAAGAATCTTATCAATGTGGAAACATAGATAAAAGCATGTGATAGTAGCATATTTAGAGTCTACTTGATTGAACTAATTTGTAAGAATCATTTAAGAAAGAGAAGTTTCAGACCATTTTACATAATGCTCATCCATACATTATCTAACATTATGTTAGAGGTAGTCATTTTTCTAAGGTGGATCATCAAGATCCTATAAGAACCATCATTTTGGAGGTTCTTGGGAAAATAAGTATGACAAGGATTAGTGTATATTCCATATTGTATGGAAACAATACTATTAAAAGGATGACAAAATGCATTTGGTAAAGTTGCAAATTCATTGTGGAATACATATAACTAGATGATTGTGTGAAAGATTAAGAGTGCACAAAGTAATTTTTGGGTAGGATTCATATAATCCTATAATAAAAATTGGTCATAATTAAGTATACATAATGAATCTTTCATTTGGTTATATGATGCCTATAAATATAAATTTGGCTTACACAAGAATGGATAGAATATTAAGGCTAACTCGAATATATATATCAACATCTAGTATAATCTCCAGAAGAAAATGGAAACTTGGTAATCAAGTTCGATCCATGGACACTTTGATGCAAGAAGTGGAGATGGAACATAAGGATGTTGATGATTTGTTGAGAAGGTAGTCATGATGAGGTAAGTCTAATGTTAGTAATGATTATTGGTTATCTGGTTAACATATTGTTTTTTCTACCTGGAAAGATATTGCAGGAATACATGATGACAATTGAGGAAAGTTCAACTATAGAGATGGAATATATGAAGAATGTTGAGGCAAGCTCAACATCTGATACCTAACAATTATGAAGTCAATATGTACTCATATTGGGATTAAAAGGTAGCAGTGCGAGAAGATAACCTGAAATTCAAGAATGTACAATAACAAGGAGATCACTTGCATGAGGAAGCTATGATTAGAATGAATTTTGGAAAGAATCAAAATAATGCCTTCATTGATGATGACAAGATGAAAGTGATAAGAAAGATTGATGACCTAGATATTATCATAATATTGAAGAAAGAAGATGGATCCATGATGCTAAGGAAGGAAGCATGATATATATGATGAGATGTAGAGGAAAGAGGGAGCCATGAAGCTATAAAGAAAATGTAGCTGATATTCTTATGGAGACAAGATATAAGGATTATGGTGTTGAAATCAAAAATTAAAATAAGTCTGGAATATCCTTTGGATTTGAGAGGGAGTAAAGGAGTCTCCTTGAATAGGAGCAAGGATTTATTCCCAAATCAAAATGAATAGGGATATCTTAATTGTTTGAGAGGGTGTGATGGTGAGCATCACATGTGAATTCTCTTCTTCATGTGTCAAGAACTTGATCAGGACTAACAACCGTAAGTCTAAGTAAAGGCATCGGGGATAGAATGGTGGAGGATTGGATAATCATATGTGGTTTCCTTGAGGATAAAACATCCAAGAAAGGAAAGGGACCAACATTCTTTGAGGATAGAACGAGTTTCCAATATAAGAGTGGCCAAAGAGGATCAATATTATTTGAGGAATCAAAGTTTGGAAATACAAGATAAGAAGAGTCCTAAAAGGACATACCTTGTGAACATTCAACATTAAACATGGAAGAACAATGTAGCTTAAAAGATGAGGATGGAAGAAATACATACATATTAGGCAACATAAAAATTCATACTGAATATTGATAATACCTAATAAGAACAAAAATGTATAGAAGAATCTCTATAGAGAAACATTAATACATATGTGAATTGAATAGAAGCAACAATCTAGTGATGCAGATTAATCATATCAAACAAATTGTTCAATTAATTAACTCAGTAATGAACATGACTTTGCAGGGGGATGTGAGGGAGGTTGACACTCAACTAATCCCTTCCCTAGTATCTATATAACCACATATGTATGTAGAAATAAAGATTATGTAATCACTAGAAATCACTCACATAGGAACAAAATCTATCAGAGGAAAACATCCAAAATCCCTTGATTTAAAACTCTGTAATATCAAGCTTTACAAAAATATCAGAATTTTGGGCCAAAACTCCAATCCTTTTACATTACAAATGAAACAATATATAGGAAAAACCAACCCTAAAACTGTTACTAGTCTGTAGGAAATAAATCCTATCAAATAAACTAAAAATAAATATAATATTCAATTTGTTGCAGGAAATGTGAAACTGATAAAAAGTCTTATGCCTCAAAATCTAGAAATTATCCTTTGATTGTTGCTATTTTTCCTTTAAATATAAATTTTTTGAAGCCGCTCCAATAATTTGTTCACCTCCCTTTAAACGAGGAAACTTCTGCTACCTTTACTAACCCGTTCATCTTACATAATTTTTTCCATCAGTTAAAGCTTTGAATTTATTTAATGCTTGAAAAAATTCTTTTACATCATAGTTAGTTTAAAATCAACGTATCCCCTATATAATTTCCAAATAAACCCATGCAATTTCTTTGTGCTCTTTTGCAATTGACTCACGTAGAAACCAATAGAAACACCTCAACACCATTACAACTTATAAAGTAAATAAAACTGTAACTCAAATAGTTAAGAGAGGTTAAATTGCTACAAAAGTATACTGATGAAAATCAACTTCAAATATATTCAATTTAGGTTTGGGATCATTTCCTTATTATCCACTATAGTATCCCTTATCATTATTTCTCTGCATATTGTTCTCAGTAGTTCTACTACAAACATCATGGATTTAGGTCAAAGTACCCCCCACATTAGCCAAATAGTTATGACCTTCCTCTAGAGACTAAGTCCCTAACTTGATATGTTTTATGTATTTTACCCTAAAATTTGGATCTCATCTTTGAAATAATTTTGTGCTTGAGAATATTCATCTATTCAATATATTTGATTCAAATTCAATGGGCATTTGCACAATTTTAATTCTAATTTCTAAGGCAGACCCAATACATTTCTCAACATTTGATTAGTTGTTGTTTGGAAAATACCAGAAAACCTTGAACCTTTAGATATAAAAGGATGTACCACTAGATAACAAAGAACCATTATTACACCTTCATCCATCTTTTCAATGACGAAAGTTGTACTCTCTGATGATTGATTGGAAAGTAAAAACGAGGCTAATTCTTTTGTTGAGGAAATGAAAATGATTTCCAACTTTCTCTGTCCTCCAATTTTACTATGCACACCAATTACTTTTTTTTAATAAAAATGACTTGTTGTGCATTCTTTCCTCAATGAAACTTTCAACAAATGGGATAAAGCTCATTTGTATTATGATGCCTTTCACTTTTTCACCATACTTCGTAAGATAATTTCAATAAATGTAAAAATAATGGCTTTCTTCATTACTAAAATTTGTGGGTCCTTCATTTAAAATTCCATGCCTTTGTTTTTAGAGAGAAATTTCTTCATATTTCTTCCATGCAATAAAAACCCCAAGGTTAATGTTGCATTGATATTTCTAGTGGTAGTTCTAGATCTTAGAAGTGAAACAAGGAAAGGTATTGCTTGTGAATGAGGACCAAATGCAACCCTTGATTCCTTTTCAGACTTCGAAAGATCCAAAATATGTTTTTTCACCCCCTTCTTTTTAGCTTGAATTCTCTTTGAAAATCAATTTTCTTTATAATTTATTTGATTACCCCTACACATGAAACAAATATATTAAAGAAAACTATTTCTTCTTCGTGCTCCTTGTTTGGAACTTACCAATGAATCCTTTACTCTCTCTTGGACCTGCAATTTATTTGTTCCCAAACTGAATTGTTGGAAAATCACTTGCAATTGAATATAAAGCTTCACCTCTTCATTGCAACCATTTAGGAGTATTCTCTTTGAGAAATACAGGCTTGGACATTTAGCATAATGATGGTTTCTCTAGCCCTTCCAAACTAATCCATATCTAGTGCCCATTTGAAATTTTGCACTACCTTCTTTGAGCCACATAGGTACCTATAATCAAGTGAGACCTTCCTCGTAATTTCTGAAATGACTGAGTCAAAAGATGACATTGGAAATAGGTATAATAAAATATAAGTGGTTAGTGGAGGGGATGTAAAGTAGTATGTGGTTTTACACTGGGGTTTTCCACTCCAATTAAAGCTACCACCTAGCCACAAGATGTTTGGAAAAATAGCCTACAACAGACCCCTCCACCCCCCTATGTTAAACTTTGGACATGTGAGGGGAGTCATGAAATAGAACCACAATCATCGATCTGCGAGCACCAATACCCGCTATTGAAAGTTTCAAGGGATTTGTTCTTTTGCTTCCACTATTTTGTTTGTGGGTATAGGATATATGCCACATTGGTCGGGTAGAATATTTTTATGCTTTTTATATATACCAATGCCTTCATAGCTATTCGGTGCGTTGTGTAAAAACTATTCTCCTCTTTCCCTAGCTTGGTGCTGGATGCACTTGGCTCCTTTCTACCGTGGCTTGTGTTTGGCTATCAATTAGTGCTTGGAGTTTGACATAGACTTAGATATTGGGTGTTAGCACAATAATTTTCCGGGGCCTGATAAGGCCTGAAAAACCAGATGTTACAAAATTTTGACTTCTCCTCATTCTCCCAAAGTGAAACTGTCTAGTAGACTATTGACATAACATAGATTTATCCAACATGCTTATCCATTCCCTTTGTGACATTATATATGGCTTCTCCCAAATGTCAATAGATTTATCCAACATGCTTATCCATTCCCTTTGTGACATTATATATGGCTTCTCCCAAAGTGAAACTGTCTAGTAAACTACTGGAAAAACATATAACATGCTTATCCATTCCCATCGTCACATTATATGTGGTAGTATAAATGTGACAACCAAATGATGGTTAGGCTATTCCTCTTATCGGATAAAACCATTCCCTTTGTCACATTATGTATGAAAATGTGAGAAGAAAATGATGGTGAGGATATTCCTCTTATCGGATAAAACCATTCCCTTTGTCACATTATATATGACAGTATAAATGTGAGAACCAAATGATGGTGACTTTTCTTCATTCTCCCAACGTGAAACTGTCTAGTAGACTATTGGCAGAAAATAGATTTGTTCAACATGCTTATCCATTCTCTTTGTCACATTATATATGGTAGTATAAATGTGAGAACCAAATGATGGTGAGGATATTCGTCTTATAGGATAAAACCATTCCCTTTGTCACATTGTATATGGCAGTATAAATTTGAGAACCAAGTGATGGTGAGGCTGTTGCTCTTATCAGAGAAAAATTAAACCAGATATTGACAAACAAACATTGGTGATAATGCCTTGATTTACATGTAAAATTCCTTTCTTTCCTAAAAATTTTGATACAAGGGTTCCTTAGGGTTGGATTTAATATCTTCAAAAATGTATATCAGTCAATTAGAGTCCCTTTACACATCACAACCCCTTTACCTTAGGCATTATAATGATAGTCATGAAAATACCGAAATAATTTGACATATTTATAGAAAATTTAAGAAAATTTTTTGGGTCTCTTTGCCAAAAAAATGTTACAACATAGGCTCCAACTGGGGACTGGTTTCCATTGTGGGATGCAGATAAATATGGAATAAGTTCCTTGTATATGTTGGGCATGGAGTCACATCATCAAATTCAATTCATATCACATCAAAGTGCTTTACAAACTGGAAAACCCACCTGTAGACTATAACATGTATCCTATGACCTGCTCTGCTTACCCAAGCTACTGAAGTAGAGCTGAAAATGAATAAGTCCATTTGAACGAATAGATATATTTGAAAAGGAAAAGAAATCGACAACAATGATTTATCGAGAGGTCAATGGAGTCATGGCAATTTTTTTTTAATGAAATATGCCTTTAACCAATATCTTGCAACGTATTCTTCTTAAACAAAACAAACTACACACTGCAAAGTGACATTATTGAAACTAAAACAATCCATATACCACAAACCAGAACTAACTAATCTACTGCACACACTTGTTCTTTACTAGATTGAAATTTCTCACTTTTAAGTGTAGTCATACTTCCAGTGAAACCATGTGAGGAGTGGATTATTTGACAAACCACCTTGCATGCAACTCAAAATTTAAAAAGAATATACAATATGAAATCTATATTCCATAAAACGCTTATACTTACAACTGAAAATAGTATGTGTTGAAACTTGAACCATTTAAGAACTTTGAAAACTCCATTCGTTGTAGATATCTGGAATTTCTGATCACTATCACGAGGAAGACAAATATACTGCTGAAAACAATTATTGTTGAGCCTAGGGAAAACAAAAAAGTAAATGGAACTGACACCTTGAACCAATGGAATCTTCACCCATGGAATTTCCAAATAGAAACAAAGTGGAGTCTCCAGGTGAAAGAAATTTATCCAATACCAAATGTCTAATATTTTTCAGCATCAAAGAATAGATCTAGTATTAATCGTTCTCTAGAGAAAGATCACTTTGTTACTGCATTCCCTAGAAATGATACCAAATGTTGTATTTGTTTCTTGAAGATAGTTTATTGGCTTGAAACTACGCCAAGAAACCACGTCATCAACTTTAGGTCCAAGCCTACCATTGAACTAGAGGGCTCTCTGTCAAGTGTTACGAGGCTTTAATGTTGCTCACTGTCACTAAACAAAAACCTATGAAGAAAAATGGCCAGAAGTATGGGTTTTTGGATGGGTGGTTGCTAATGAGTCAAAAACCCATCCTTAACAGATGAATACCTTTCTTTTAGAGGCCTGATCAAAGTGCCAACATTCAACATCACAAAATAATATAGTTTTAAAGATGAGGATGGAAGACATAAAGAGATATCAAACAACATAAACATTCTTACTGAATATCGATAATACCTAATAAGAAAAAAATCGTGTAGAAGAATATCTATAGCGAAGCATCAATAAATATGTGAATTGAATAGAAACAACAATCTAGTGATGCAGAGTAATCAAATCAAACAAATTGTTCAATTAATTAACTCAGTAATGAACATAAATTTGCAGGGGGAAGTTAGGGAGGTTGACACTCAACCTAGTCCATCCCAAGTATCTATACAACCACATATGTATGTAGAAATAAAGATTATGCAATCACTGAAAAACACTCACATAACAATAAAATCTGTTAGAGGCTAAAATCCAAAAGCCCTTGATTTAAAACTCTGTAATATCAAGCTTTAAAAAAATATCATGGTTTTGGGCCAAAAAGGCAACCCTTTTACATTACAAATGAAACAATATAAAGGAAAAACCAATCCCGAAATTGTTAGTAGTATATAGGAAACATATCCTATCAAATAAACTAAAAATATAGATAATCTTCAATTTGTTTAGGAATTTTGAAACTCATAAAATGTCTTCTACCTCCAAATTTGGAAATGATTTTTTGATTGCTGATATTATACCTTTAAATATGAACTTGTTGAAGCTTCTCTTGAAAATATGTTCACCTCCCTTTAAACAAGGCAACTTATGCTACATGTACTAACCAGTTCATCTTACATAATTTTCACCATCAGTTAAATATTTGAATTTATTTAGTGCTTGAAATACTTCTTTTACATCATAGTTAGTTTAAAATAAATGTATCCCATTTATACTTTTCCAAATAAACCCATGCAACTGCTTTGTGCCCCTTTGCATTTGACTTGTGTGGAAACCAAAAGAAACACCTCAACATTATTAGAACATATAAAGTACATCTGAAAATAACTCATATAGTTCATAGAGGTTAATTTGCTACAAAAGTCTACTAATGAAAATCAACTTAAGAGATATTCAATTTAGGTTTGGGATGATTTCCTTAGTAACCACCAATATCTCCTTTGTCATTATTTCTCTCCATCTTGTTCAGAGTAGTTATGATACAAACATCATGGATTCAAGTTAGAGTACCTTCCACATTAGCCAAAATGTTATGGCCTTCCTCTAGATACTGAGTAAGTCCTTACCTTGATTTGTTTTACATATTTTACCCAAAAATATGGATCTTAGCTTTAAAATAATTGAGTGCTTGAAGATATTCATCTATTCGAGATATTTTATTCAAATTCGTTGGTAATTCATACAAGTTTAATTCTAATTTCTAAGGAAGACCCAATAAGTTTCCCAACATTTGATTAGTGCTTGGTGTCGACTGATGTTTGGAAACTACCAGAAAAACATGAACATTTAGATCCAAAAGATGTACCACTAGATAAAAAAGAACCATTATTACACCTCCATCCATATTTTCAACGAATAATATGCAATCCAAAGAACTAATTTCATCCACAAGAAGAGGAAAAAATGGCATGAAAATTTTATCAAATTGAAGAAATTTAAATCAAGTGATTGGGCCCTTCTATTTGATTCTAGATTTAAAATTTTAAAGGAAAGCTCCAAACACACTAGTTAGGTCCATATGAAATAGAGACAATTTATGATAATAGATTATTCCAAGTCAAGGCTATTGACGAGGAGGGTGTCTCTTTTCTTGTTAATGGGAATATATTGAATCTATATCATACTCCCTTAACAAGAGAATAATTTGTTAAAATATGCTTCATCATTCATAAATGGAGTTGGTGAATGGTTAAAATTATTCTTCCTTTTCTAAGTCAATTTAATCTTCTTTTGGCATTTAATATATAATTAAATAAATAAATATAACAATTAAAAAAAGAAGCAGGTATAGGTATGAAAATTAGGATGTTAGCATAAATATACAAGGATTCTATCTGAAATCTAGTTTTTGGAAGATAGAATTCCCTTTCTTTTCTCTCGATTAAAATGTTTCAAATTTTCTAGCCTTCATTTTTCAGTATTTAAAGTTTTTTCAGAAGAAACAGCTAACAACAACTAGAACATCAAAAGATTATTATTTCAAAGTTTTATAGTTTCCTTAAAGTTTAGTCTGAAGAATTTTGGTCTACAAGAAGGTTTCTAAAAATTTGCAAACTTTGCATAGACATGATCACTTTTCGTAGATACATTTTGCCATTCAAGAGAAAATGGAGGGATATTCTCTTTATTATTTATAACTTTGTCACTTGTGAAGGTAGGTATGGAATGATATTGTTTTATAATTTTCGGCTCTTGATGCATTTTAAAAAAGGTCACGAGATACATCTATCTTTTTTACCTCCTTTGCAGTCTTAAAAATATGACTTCTAAAATTTAGAAAAAATTAAAAAATACAGAAAGGAGTCTGTATCATTTTGGACTTGTCAAAATTCTAGTTGAGGTAGAGTTATGCCATAAACGAGACAATGTTTATGATTTCTTTTTGAGTAATTACTTCAAATAAGCTTGTAAAGCTTCACAAAAACAAGTGTTTAAGGTCATAAGAAAAGACACACTAGGGCTACGGTTTCAGAGGTTAATACTTAAAGCCCTCAACTTGTAGCAGAGTTAGTAAATGAGCCAATGATTGAGCCATTGGTCAAGTCCGTGGAAAAATCCGAGTCTGTAGATAATTTTGAACTTGAAGATTCTCAAATAAAAGAGATAATTTTGAACTTGAAGATTCTCAAATAAAAGAGATAATTAAAGAGAGGGGTTTGAGCCGAAAACAACAAAATGCTCAGGAAAAATCACAAAAGTAGAAATTAGTAAATAAAGGGGTGAAGATAAATATAAAGAAGAAAAATGACACCCTTGCCCTATAATCAAAGAACGATCCAACCACAGAAGGAGTCATAATGAAAGAGGTGATAAAAGAAAACGTTTAAAATAAATAAAATTCAATGAAATCAAACCATGAGTTTGAAAATAGACCCTAAAGAATTACTAACGTCATGACCAAAGTATTGACAAAGAATTAAAATATTTAAGTTTCAAATCACCCAATGATCAATATTGAGATTTTTATGGAGAAGAAAATATACCAGAATAGAAGGTTAGTAGCCCATTAATCAACATTGTAGCCCATTAATATATTGATTCTGTTGAGGAGGTACATCAAGACTAGGTACAATCCTCTATCTATTTTCTTAATTGTATTCCATCAACATCTCCTATTCATAGTCCATTGGTATTTCTTACATATTTTCCACCATTTGATGTTTCTAAAGAGAATGATATAGAAAAGAAGTCAAGAGAATAAATCAAAGAACTAGAGATTTTGGAGAAACATATCAAAATGAAAAAGAAGTTAAAAACATAGAATCAAAAGATGTTAAAGAGGATGCAACATTGGTATAAGAATAATTTGAAACTTAAAGAAGCCAATAAGAATTTGTCTTTCAAGATTAAACATTTAAATGCTAATATTCTTCTAAGGAATCCAAGATGGTCTAATGGCATGAATAATAAGAGAAATTTAGATAGTAACTTAGATATCCTCATCCAAGCTACTATGACTATATTCTGGCAAGAGGAAATCACAAAAAAATTGGAAATTTTCTTGTGCATGAGAACATGAAAAACCATAAACATAAGGGAATCATGTCGAGGACCGAAAATAAACTATTTTTATCATTTTTTTTTACTTTAGTTTTTACTATTTTTACTTCTATAATCTTACCATAGCCATCATTTTACAAACCAATGCTATCAAATTTTGCATAAAAATCATATCTCAGCTAGAAAGGTTACAATTGAAGAATTTCAAGGTAAATGTGTTCATTATTCTATAGTTTTGTATGTTTCTTTGTAAAAACAATAAAAAATGACATAGTTACAAAAATTACACATTTTGTAGTTGAATCCCAAGTTGTTATAGTTTCAGATGTGGCTCAACAGAAGTCAAAACTAGAGGACATGGAAAAGCAAATGGAAATATATCCACCCACCGAGGGAAACTAGAAGCTCTCCATGTCATCATAGTAGCTTAGTCAAGCCTACAGTCAAATGGTGGTAGAGCACTAGTGTTAGAGCATGCATCATGAATCAAAGATCTTATAGCTCAAACAATGGATCATATCACAAGAATCAATCTAAGGGATTTACATGAGGAATTAATGTGTGCTATCATGAATTTCTCATCCATGTATTACTGAGTGGATCCATTTTTGAAATTTGCAACAAGAAACAGTGAAATTGGCATCCATAAAAGAAAAACATTGACCACATAATTGTGTGGGATTATAATCACACATGAGTGAGGAATTCAGTTACACATTAGTGCTAAATGTGGGCGTCTAATCTATTTTTCCATTAAATATATTAGAAAATAAATTGTAACTTCATCTCATAACAACTTGTATTAGTTAACTAAGTCAGAAATACTGAGTTAGCTCAAGAACTTCGAGTTGAGGGTAAAAGGTGAGGCATGTAGAGTGATTCTATTATTTTTGGGGTCCAGTTGCAGTTAATGCACTAGTGGGGTGCATGTGTAATCAATTAACTCAAATTAATTGATTTAAAATCAGTTTAACTAGTTCTAACTGAGCAATGAATTAGTGAGAGGTCCAGTGAATAAAATTAGATTTAATTCACAAGTAGTGATCACTCAAATAACTGATGATTCACTATTAATAACTGCATGCATGTCAGTTATGATGAAGATCCAGTTGAGACAGAGGTTAAAGGGAAGATAACTATCAGTTGTATCATTATCAAATTTCTCGGGCACTATTATAAAGTCCCACTAAGTCTCGTGATGGATTTCATAGTCAAGGAAGGTTGATTATCCTATTTAATAGGGATTAATTTCTTAGGGATTGTGTGAGAAAGGTTGGGCTAAGTAGGGGCTGAGAATTGGCTAAGTGTTGGTCAATTTTTCCTGAGAATTTCTAGTTAGTTTTGTGCAGGATCAGGGTGAGACGATCGATAGAGTACCAAATTTTCTCGGTGTGAGAAAGAATTGTATTGTTTCATGATTCATTGACTATGTACAATAAATGATAGAGGGGTTTTGAGCAGGTGCTTTCCACAAATACACATTGTGTTGTGTGATTGATAATTTCTTTCTCTTACTTGCATATGATTGAGAAATCATGTTTTATATTCCGTAAATATAGTAGAAGGATTCAATATCTTGTTATAGTACATTACATGATCAATTTGAATCCATTGGTATAGTGTTTATATAAAATTTCTACATGGCATCAGAGCGTCATGAATCACAATAGAAGAGAAGAAATTTGGTTTGTCTTGAACAGGTTCAAATTTGCAGATTTATTCTTCAAGATCCAATAGTAGATCAAGATGTCTTTCAATGGCTTGAGACTCGAATTATCACTCGAGGGAAATTCGAATTATATTGCATGGAAGGACAAGATGGAGGCAGTGTTGGAGGACATTGGGTCGAAGGAATTCATATATTTTGATATTCCTAATCCCACTAGGAGCAGATGCCCAACTTCTTGATGCATGTCATAAAAAGGTAGCAAAGGAGAGAAGGATATTGTTAGAGGGAGTTCGAGATCATATTGCCTCTAATCTCCATGGGAAGGTGACTCCATATGCTATGTGAAAGGCCTTGACAGATCAGTTTCAGAAAAACAAAGACCAAAGGAAGTTGGCGCTGAAGGACAAGCTTAGAAATATCAAGAAGGAGGAGGGCGAGACGGTACCAACATACTTGGTGAAGTTCACTCAATGTAGATATGAGCTTGGACGTGTTGGTGTGATCATAGCCGATGATGGATTTGTGATCCTAGCACTTATAGGCCTTCCCAAGAGCTGGCATAGTTACGAGGACTCTATGAATGGGAGGTAGAAGTTACCAGACTGGGAGTGTTTGTGGTCCGACTTGGTAATAGAAGAGATAAGGCACAACACTGGAGATGGGACCTCCAACACCAACAAAGAAGAAGACTGTGCATTAGTGGGAAAAGGAAAGAAAGCCAAGGGAAAGAAGTCCCAAGGTGAAGAGGGAAAGAGAGACTTGTCCAAGATGAGATGTTTTCACTGCCACGAGCATGGGCATTATGCTTCAAATTTTCCATAGAATAAGGCAAGAAATAAGGAGCCTGCACTTGCAGTAGGTGAAGCATTGGATTCACAGTTAGAGATTTATTTTACTCTAGTTGCATGCATGACCAACACTGTAATGGGATGCATTTGGTATCTAGATATCAATGCCTTTTTCCATATGACGGGGAATAGAGATCTCTTTAGTGACCTGGAGGAGAAGAACCTCTAGTAGAACATAGAGTTTGGAGATGATAGGAGGTATAGCGCGATCGACATAGGTACAGTTACCTTTCAGAGGGAGCCTAGCTCCCCTCTCAGAATAGTAGATTTTTTGTATGTTCTAGGCCTAAGAAAGAATCTTGTCTCCGTAGCGGTATTGGAAGACCATGGTTATGAAGTGATTTTTAGGAAAGGAAAGGTGTTCCTTAAACACATAGCCACGGGGAAGTTGAAATAGATCAGTGAAAGAGTCAAGAACCTGTATGCTCTCGAGGTTGGGGATGCATGCAAAGCTTTGAGGAGCAAAGCAGTGGTTAATGACTTGGTGGTCGAGAAGGAGAAATTATCTCTCAACCTGCAGCGTCAGAAGCAATCTCAAAAGGTTGTGGAGTAGCTACAATTGGAGAAGTAGAGAGGAGATCGATTGGAAGAGTCCACTCAAGCATAGACCTCCAGGAGGGGGAAATTTCGAGCCAGAAAGGAAAAAGGAGTACATGTAGCTATACGTCCAAGTGTGAGGTAGGGCGATGTGCAGATATAATCCCAAGAAGAAAATTGGGCAAGGTCCATTGAGATAGCATGTCTCATGGATCGAACCTAGCTATGAGGAGTGCAAAGTACAATATTAGCAGGAAGGATCAGTTAGATTGATGCAGTCAGATGTTAGGAAGACATAATCAGAGTGACATGTCGGATACTAGAGCACAGATCAGAGTTGGCAACAATGTACAGAGCACGAATGTAGATTTCAGCAGTAGCGCTAAGAGTGCAGTAGACATGTGCAAAAACTAGTAGCAGTCATAAGACTCTAATGAAAGATGCATTATACTGATTCAATTGTTCAGAGGCTATTAAATTTCAGGAGTTGCAGGTGTAAACAACACTAGAGAAGTGCTGCATGCAGAACATTCCAAAAGTACTGGATCAAGATAGATTGAATTCCTTTCTTGTTGAGAGGGAGTTTTGAAATTTTCAAAAAGAAACAATGAAATTAACATCCAGAAAGGAAAAAAATTGATCACATTATAGTGTGGGATTCCAGTCACACATGATTGAGGTATCCGGTTACACATTAATGATAAATGTGGGCATATAATTTATTTTTCCCTTAAATAAAGTAGAAAATAAATTGTAATTTCTTCTCATAAAAACTTGTAGTAGTTAACTAAGTCATAAAGACCGAGTTAGCTCAATAATTTTGAGTTGAAGGTCAAAGGTGAGGCATGTTGAGTGATTCTATTATTTTGGGGGTTTGGTTGCGGTTAAAGCACTAGTGGGGTGCATGTGTAATCAGTTAACTCAAATTAATTGAGTTAAAATCAGTTTAACTAGTTCTAACTGAGTGACGAATTAGTGAGAGGTCTAGTAAATTAAATTATATTTAATTCACAAGTAGTGGTCAATTAGATAACTGATGATTCACCATTAATAGCTGCATGCATGTCAGTTCTGATGAAGACCCAATTGAGATAGAGGTTAAAGGGAAGATAACTATTAGTTGTATTATTAGCAAATTGCATGAGCGCAATTATAAAGTCACAGAAAGGATCGTGATGGATTGTGTAGTCAAGGAAGGTTGATTATCCTATTTAATAGAGATTAATTGCTTAGGGATGGCATGAGCAAGGATGGGCTAAGAAGGGGTTGAGAATTGTCTAAGTGTTGGTCAATTTTTTCTGAGAAGTGCTAGTTATTTTTGTGCAGGGTTAGGGTGAGACGATTGGTAGAGTGCATGATTTTCTTGGTGTGAGAAAGCATTGTATTGTTTCATGATTCCTTGACTATGTACAATATATGATAGAGGGGTTTTAAGTAGGTTCTTTCCCCAGATACATCTTGTGTTGCGTAATTGATAATTTCTTTCTCTTACTTGCATGTGATTGAGCGATCATGTTTTATATTCCGCAAATATAGTAGAAGGATTCAATATCTTGTTTTAGTACATTACATGATCATATTGAATCCATTGGCATAGAGTTTCTATATAATTTCTACATCCATGAAATCATAGGTGATTACACTTTTAAAAAACCATGTAGTGATATTCTCCTTGAACTGATCAGGCCTGAAAAACCATATGTTACAAAAAATTGACTTCTCCTCATTCTCCAAAAGTGAAACTATCTAGTAGACTATTGGCAGAACATATATTTTTTCAACATGCTTATCCATTCCCTTTGTTGAATTATATATGGCAGTATAAATGTGAGAACCAAATGATGGTGAGGCTATTTTTCTTATTGAATAAAAATTAAACCCGATATCAAACAAACATCAATGATAATTCCTTGATTTACATGTATAATGCCTTTCTTTCCTAAATTTTTCGATCCAGGGGGTTCCTTAGGGTTGGATTTAATATCTTCAATAAGAGCCCATTTACACATCATATCCCCTTTACACCTCATAAAAACCTAAGGCATAGTAATGATAGACATGAAAATACCAAAGGAATTTGACATATTTATGGAAAGTTTAAGAAAATATTAATGGGTCTCTTTGCCAAGAAAATGTTACAACATAGGCTCCAACTAGGGACTACTTCCCGCTCTGGGATGCAGATAACTATAGGCTAAGTTCCTTGTATTTGTTGCGGCATGGAGTCACATCATCAAATTCAATTAATATAAAATCAAAGTTCTTTACAAACTGGAAAATCCCACATGTAAACTGTAACATGTACCCTGTTACCTACTCTGCTTACCTAAGCTACTAAAGTAGATTGAAAATGAATGAGTCCATTTAAAGGAATATATATATTTTAAAAGGAAAATAAATCAACAACAATTCTTTATCGAGAGGGCTATGAAGTCATGCCTCCAAATCTGGAAATGATCCTTTGACTGCTGATATTCTACCTTTAAATCTGAAGTTGTTGAAGCTTCTCTTGAAAATATGTTCACCTCCCTTTAAACAAGGAAACTTCTGCTACCTGTACTAACTAGTTCATCTTACATAATTTGCACCATCAGTTGAAGCTTTTAATTTATTTAGTGCTTGAAATAATTCTTTTACATCATAGTTAGTTTAAAATCAATGTATCCCCTTTATACTTTTCCAAATAAACCCTTGTAACCGCTTTGTGCCCCTTTGCATTTGACTCGTGTCGAAACCAACAAAAACACCTCAACATTATTACAACATATAAAGTACATCTGACTATAACTCATACAGTTCATAGTGGTTAATTTTATCTAGAAGACTACTAATGAAAATCAACTTAAGAGATATTCAATTTATGTTTGGGATCATTTCCTTAGTAACCACCAACATCTCCTTTCTCATTATTTCTCTCCATCTTGTTCAGAGTAGTTATACTACAAACATCATAGATTCAAGTCAGAGTACCTCCCACATTAGCCAAAATGTGATGGCCTTCCTATAGATACTGAGTAAGACCCTACCTTGATCCGTTTTACATATTTTACCCCAAAATATGAATCTTAGCTTTGAAATAATTGAGTGCTTGAAGATATTCATCTATTCGAGATATTTGATTCAAATTAATTGGGAGTTTTCACAAGTTTAATTATAATTTCTAAGGAATACCCAATAAATTTCCCAACATTTTATTAGTGCTTGGTGTCTACTGATGTTTTTTAACTACCAGAAAAAACCTTAACATTTAGATACAGAAGATGTACCACTAGATAAAAAGGAACCATTATTACACCTTCATTCATCTTTTCAATGAATAATATGCAATCCAAAGAACTAATGTCATCCAAAAGAAGAGGAAAAAATGGCATGAAAATTTTATCAAATTGAAGAAATTTCCCTCCTATTTGATTCTATATTTAAAGTTTTAAAGGAAATCTCCAAACACAGTAGTTATGTCCATATGAAATAGAGACAATTTATGATAATATATTATTCCAAGTCAAGGCAATTTATGAGGAGGGTGTCTCTTTCCTTGTTAATGGGAATATATTGAATCTATGTCATAATCCATTAACAAGAGAAGAATTTGTTAAAAATATGCTTCATCATTCATAAATGGAGTTGGTGAATGGTGAAAATTATTCTTCCCTTTCTAAGTCAACTTAATTTTCTTTTGGAATTTAATACATAAATAAATAAATATAAAAAAACAAAAAAGGTATAGTTATGAAAATTAGGATGTTGGCATAACTATACAAGAATTCTATATGAAAACTAGTTTTTGGAAGATAGAATTCCCTTTCTTTTCTCTTCATCAAAATGTTTAAAATTTTCTAGGCTTCATTTTTTAGTCTGTTGGCATTGGAATCCGCACTTATACTGCAGCAAGTGCCTAACCAAAAACATCTTAAACTCTAAGGCAATTTTAATGTTTTGTTTTATGGGATTGGAAGATGGTATAAACTCTGATTCACTGAAGAGAGATTTCAGTCAAATCCACAGTTCTACTAAAGAGGGTATTGTAACTTGATGTGGTAGCAAGGTGCAAGTTTGTAGTCTATGGTGAGAGGAAATTGAAAGATAAAAGGAGAATTAATAGGTCTGTAAAACAGAAATCAACTGATTTAGTATAAATTGACAAAAGTAGCAGTTTGACAATATTCCATTGAGAGAAAGCTATTTCTAGTCTGACAAGATTCTCATTGAAATATCATGAAGAATAGCTATCATGAGTGATGCTCTTCCACTGTTATAGCATATATTTTATTAGGAATTCTCATTGCATGAGACTAACAAAAACTGATAAAACACATAACATGCTTAAGAGACAAATAAAAACACATAATAGTATGATGATTTGCAAACTGTAATTGGAAGAAAGGAGATATGGAAACAAAAATAAAGCAGATAATACACACAAAAAATTCGTATTAAGTCCTCAGTAGTATTATTCCATTTCATTCACTAAAAATATTACAGTTCATATAAGTCAAAATTCAATAACCACCAACCAACCCTGACCTCCTATTAGTTTGGCATATATATACAAAATATGATACTGTCATCTTCCACAGAAAAAGGTAAATCTATTTCAAAATTCATTATGATCTCGTGCAAGAAAAGAGGCTTATCCTAAAACTTTAATACAAAGTGCTATGACATAATGATAATAACAACATAAAGGCTAACAATTCAAAGTGGTTTGTATGATGTGGTAGTTATTGGGAAGACTCCTCTTCTGTTCTGGTGCAACCAACTCCATTAAAAGTGTAAACAACAATGAAAATGGTGCGTGGTCGTTCCTTGAATGCTGCCTGGTGCTTTATAGAAAACAGTTTCAGAGAAACTTTGCCTATGTTTCACTGTTCATTTTCTTCTTTGGTGGAAAGCCCTTTGTAATGGCGGAAAACGTGAAACTTTTTGGATAGAATGGTGGAGGATAATTTTATGAGAAATTACAAAGAAACCCTTTGAAAAAGGTTTAATTGATAGTGGAGACGTGGATCAGAATGAATTTCAAATCAGGGTCAGAGCGTTTAAACTTAAGACACAAATGGGAGAAAATGAAATTTGCGATGGGGTGATGAAGTGGCAAAGAAGTGGGACCGATCGCAGATCGTGCATCGCAAGTTTTTTTATGAGACACAAGAGTTAAATGTTAAAACTCGAGAAGTGTGATGTGTGATGAGAGCGGAGGTGATGTGGCATAACAAATAGTGGGGTCGCTAGTAGATCACACATAAGAAGTTTTATTATGAAACACGAGAGCTAAATGTTTAAACTGGCAAAGTGTGATGTGCGATGTGAACGGAGGGACGTGTCATGACAGATGGAGGGACCACTCACAAATCACAAATCAGAAGTTTTGAGGGAGAGAAAGTGAATGCAGTAAGTGAAATTTGCGAAAATGCGATGCAAAAAGGTAGGTGGGGCCCTTTAAACGACTTTTCAAAGAAGAAAGTGAAAACTTTGTTAAGTCATGGCAATATGATAAAAGAAGCTTGAAGCATAAAAAGGCTTTATAACATATTCGAGGTGTATCAAAGAGAAGTATGGGTCCCAGACCATACCGCGAATCACATTTCGGGGGTTTTGTAGGAGACGACAATTATAACGTGAATGGGAGTTAAAACTGCGAAGAGCCGATTGCGATGAAAGGTAAGGGATCCACAATGTTTATTAAGTGCGGTAAGTTATATCATATAATATATGATATAACCAAGGTTTTGTTGTGGTGCAGGTAAAAGTTGCGATAAAATATATGGTAAGTTGAAAGGGAAATATGATATGGCTGTTGATGGGTGTGCGGAGCTGCTTTTTAACTATAAAAATTAGATTTTATGAGTTAAAAAGGGGTTTTGAAAAGGGAAATGAGAGGCTGGACTTTGGGTTTTTTGGGAAAATGAAAGGTGAAAGAGGGAAAATGAAATGAATGAAGGTAGAAATGAAATTTTCTTACCACTGCACTTTGACAGTTATACTTTCATCTTATAATCAAACTGAAAAGGCATATTGATTCCTTGGAGAATGATGACCAAAATTTGAAAATATTTGGAAAAATTGCAGTGCTAACAATGGCTCCTATTGGGGATGAAGTCATCCATGTGAGGTTTCAAGGACTGTAGACTCAATGCCTTAAATTTTTTTTAAAATTAGAAGACTTCTTGAAAATTAAGACTAGGACTGACCATTGAATGACTGGACTCAACACTGACCATATATATAGACATAAGTACCATTGGGCATGGAGTTTATTGACACATCACACCGGATATTTACAAGGGAGTGACTCAACTGAATTTATTAAATAAAGAAACTTTTAAGAAAATGACCATTGGCTGGGCCTCCAATCAACTGATCATCATCCAGATGTTTGAGCATAAAAGTATTATTCTCCAAAACTTCACCAATTTTAAATGGCCCAAACCACAGATTTTCGAACTTACCATGCTTTCCATGGTCTTCTATCCTAGCATTCAAACACGACACCAGGTCATTTTCCTGAAACAATTGCTGATTTTCTCTTTTATCAAAAACTGATTTGACTTTAACCTGATACTTTTGAACATTTTCCAGCAATGATTCTCTAATTTGGTGTGCCTCTATCAACTGTAGCATTCTCCTCTGGACTGGGTTTTCATGATAAACTTCATCTTGTATGAAATTCATCACGGGAAGAGCTAATTGCAAAGGAATTACAACATCTATACCATATACAAGTTGAAATGGAGACATTCCATTTGATTTTTTACCACTTACTCTATCTGCCCACAGAGCATGTTTCAGCTGAGTGTCCCAATTACTCTTATTTTTAGGCAGCATTTTCTTAATAATCCTTACCAAACTTTTATTGGATGACTCAACCAAACCATTAAATTGAGGGGAATAAGGTGTGGAATGAGTCAATTCAATCCCATATTTTTGACAAATGTTGTACATATTGGTGGACTTAAATGCCTTTGCATTATCAGTTACTAATTTTTGTTGACAACCAAATCTTGACATAATATTTTCCAACAAAAATTTAATAATTACCGTATCAGTAGAATTTAAGGTTGGTAGATCTTCAATCCATTTGGTGAAATAGTCTGTAGTAGTGAGAATCCATCTATGTTGTCTTAATGAAGGTGGATTAATGTCACCAATGAAGTCTAGCCCTCACTGCTGGAAAGGAACATCTGCTGAAATATGGATGAGAGGTAATGGTAGAAATTTTTGTTTACCAGAAAATTTCTGACATTAGACACAACTTCTGACTTTGGAATAGACATCAGAGAAAAGAGTTGTCCAATAATAGCCAACTCTTAAGATTTTGTTTGCAGTTGCTCTCCAATATAAATGCCCTCCACACACTCCTGCATGTATCTCTGTCATAATCTCCTAGGATTCAGCTTCATCTACACATGTTAACAAGACTCCAATAGGATCTTTCCAGTAAAGATGATCTTCTAAAATGAAATACTTCACAACTCTCCGCTTAAAAGCTCTTCTTTTAGACTTCTCCATTTCAGGTGGCCAATTGAAATTTAACAAGAAGTAAAATATATCCTTATACCAATATGAATTAAATATTTCAAGATAATTAGCATTACCTTCTCCATCTTCTTCTTCAGCTGCCTCTACATTTAGATTTAAAGCTTTGAAGTTAGATTCATCCATCAAGCGAGCCAAGCCCTGACCCTTTATCAATTTAGTTGGTTTGATTTCAACATCAAATTCCAGAATCTTGGTCAGTCGTCGTCCTCTCCTTCCATCTATATCTAGCTGCAGCAACACATCTTTAACAATGATATCAGGCACAAAAGAAATTATTTTGAATGCAACACATAAACTCGAAAAGACTTCAAAGCCTTAACTAGTGCATATGCTTATTTTTCAGTCAAGTTGTACTTCAATTCAATATCCCTTAAAGCACGACTGAAAAATGAAATTGGCTACTCAAAACCCTCCTTTTTCTTCTGTAGTAAGACAACTACAATTGTTTCTTCTGAGGCATATGAAAAAATTAGAAAAACTTTTTCAAAGTTAGGACTAATCAAAACTAGTTCTTTAGTCAAAGCGGAATTAATTGCTGAAAAATAATATTTAGCTTCATCTCGCCACTTAAATTCTGCATCTTTTTTCAGCAAAACATTTATATGTTTGATTAGCTCTACAAAGTTAGGAACAAAACGGCTCAAAAAATTGATTTTCCCTAAAATTGACTGCAATTCCTTCTCATTTCTTGGAAAACCAATCTTCTGAATAGCTTCTACTCTTCTTGGATCAATACAGATGCCACTTTCTATTACAATATGTCCCAATAAATTACCTTCTTGGACAACAAAATATGAATTTTTGCGGTTTAAGGACAAACCAAACTTTCTACATCTGTCAAAAACTTGTTTCAGATGTTTCAAGTGGTCTTCATTAGATTTGGAATATACTATGATGTCATCCAAATAGATGACCAAAAATTTGTCCTTTTCTCCCGTAAAGGAAATGTCCATTTCCCTTTGAAAGGTTGCACCTGCATTCATCAAACCAAATGGCATTTTGTTGTACATGAATGTGCCCTAGGGTGTGGTAAATTTTGTCTTTTCTTTGTCTTGCCTATCAACTGAAATCCTATTATAGCCTGAAAAGCCATCAACCATTGATAGTATTTTGGATCCTACAACCTTCTGCAAGATATAATCCATCTTGGGTAGTGGATAGTGATCTTTCAAGGAGCACCAGTTCAGGTTGCGAAAATCAACACAAATCCTTATTTCTCCATTGTTTTTTCGGAATGGGACTATATTAGCTACCCAGTTAGAAAATCTCAAAGGTAGAATAATATTTTCTTCCCATAATTTTTTGATTTCTTTCTCAATGATTGGAAGGACCATGGGATTGATGTGTCTGATTTTTTGTGCTACGAGCTTTGCATCTATTTTCAAATGGATCATGTGCTTCATTATGATCTTATCATAAGTTTTCAACTAACTATAAGACCATGCAAAAATATCAGCAAATTCCTTCAGCAATTTGATATATTTTGTTCTGTTTTCCAGAGGAAGGAATTTGGACACTTTGACTAATCTTGGTTGATATTCTATACCAATGTTACATTCTATTGTACTCTCTCCATCAATCTTGTTTTCAGGCTTGAGAAAAACATCATTATTATCAAACAATCTTTCTAAAGGAACTAAACCCTTAGGAATAAAGTTAGTTTTTAGATCTATAATGTTTTTCCCAGCCATAGTTTTCTTAAAAGAGCTGCTATTTTGGTTTTCAACAATTTCCTGCTCATCATCAATTTTTATCTTTGCAAACTCTTCTACACACTCCAAAAATTTCTGAATCTCCCTGTCATCTTCAAATACTTGCCAGTGCTTGATGTTATCAGGAATTGAAAGTCTGTTTTTTATTTGAACATCATAGATTGCCTTGAGATCTAGAGGAACTTTGAAATTACTAGCAGTAATAACTAGTGAATCAACAATTTGATTTTCTTCTCTAGTGACAAAATTTATATTAAATGTTGAAAATTAATGTTCAACCAAATCCTAGACTTCATTCCTATAATTCTTCAATTTGGAATTTTTCACTTGGTAATTATTTCTCACCTGCTTAATCACCAACTCTAAATCACCAAAGGAAGTTAGCTGTTTTGCTCCCAAATATTTTGCTGCCTTCATACCCAGCACAAGTGCTTCATACTCAGTAGTGTTTTTAGTGGTAAAAAATTGCAGTTTGTATGATATGGTTACCTTCTTCTGAGTAGGAGAAATGAGGACTACACCGACTCCTGATTCTTCTCCTTAAGAGGCTCCATCAAGGTATAATTTCCAGATCTATCCTCTTTCTGAATGTTGTGCATTTTCACTTTGAGAGTGTTGTTTTTCACTTATTTCAAGCTGGAAATCATTATCATTAGCAGCAAGGTGCAAAATTGATGACCCTAATTCTTTTTCTTCAGCATATATGGGACGGTTTGATAGATTGTCTTGATCACTAATGATGTAGGCCATTTGAGTTTCCCTATACAGCCTTCTGAATTCCCCTCCAAATACTGGGATGGTAGCATATGACATGTCCATTTGAAGGGTACCTCCCAATTTCTTAGACCAAGATCTGGAAAGTAACATCCCAAATCTTGAAGGAATGTCAGAAACTACAATGTCCATCACTAAGCTCTTCATAGGAAGTTGGGTAAGAGAAACAACCAAATCCTTAATCACTCCTAGACACTTGAATTTTTTGGAGTCAAAGGTGTAAAGGTCATGGTATTGCTGGGTGATCTCTAATCCCAATTCATCCATTACTTTCTTTGGCATGAGATTGTGGGAAGCTCCAGAATCTAACAGAAAATTATGCAGCAATTTGTCAAGTATATTGAGTGACAGGTAGAAAGGAGGTGAGTTATCATCATTTTGGTCTTGGACATGATAGCCTAGATAAATGGTGGGATGCTCATTCTCAAGGTTGACTGAATCAAGGGTGAGAGGAGGTTGCAGTAGACTCTTAAAATACTCTTTATATGCTAGATTTTTCAATAATTCCAGGAGTGGAACTAGAATTTTGATTTTATTCAACTCATATTTGAAACTGAAATAAATTGGAACTAATTCCTTATTTTCTGCTGTAATTTTGACAATTGGAGCAGAATTTTGAGGTGGAGGAACCTCATTTACCTTGACCTTCTGTTTAGCAGCTTGTTTATCTAAATCTGATTTTTGTTGTGGCTACTGAACATGAACTTTTGACCTCAAAGGGTAGTTTCTGTTTTGAAATTTTTGTTGTTTTTGATCATTCTATGCATAAATTTGAGCATTCATATCATCAGAAAACAAACAAATTCTTGATCTATGTTCATATTCTTGCAATGTCAAACATGTTGACTATGAAGTTTCTCCCACATGGTTTATTTCTTCATTTTCTTCCTCATTTCCTTGCTGTTCTTCTTCAGCAAAATTATTTAAAGGAGGTTGAACATTTTGATTATCAGCATTCCTCCTTTGGCACTGTAGTATTTATTGAGGCTGAAAAGGCCTCCTGAAGGGAGCCTGATTTCTATTAGCTTCGTTTTGATTGGCTCTAGTAGCTGATTTATTTTCTACCTCTAATTTTAACATCTTAGAGGCAAGTTCCTTGATCAAATTGGACATTTGATCGATATTTTCTTCTCCTGAAAGAGAATTGGAAGAAGAAGGCTTTTCTTCTTTCATCTTCTTTTTGTCTTTTGCTGCATTTTCTTCCTCCATTTTTAATTTATTAGAAGCCATGAGATTATACTCCACTCCAATTGCAACCTCTTGCATAGTTTTTAGTGTCCATGCTTTTTCAGCCCTCAACCATAAGGCAAACTCAGAATCTAAAGCATTTGCAAAATTTATCATAGCTGTGGTTTCAATAGGTTTAATTTCTTGATGAATTTTTTGATAAACCTTATTAAACCTCTTAGTAAAATTAGCTAATGACTCATCTGATTTCTTCTTTAGAGTTCCAAATTCTGTAAGATAATAGACATAATCTTTCCTATCACCCCAATGCTTCACAAACATCTCTTCTAATTCATCAATTCCTATAATTGAATTTGGAGAAAAACTTCTAAACCATTTTCAAGCTTCACCATCCAATCTCTGGATAAAGAGTCTTGACCAGATATCTTCATGTTCAATATTTTGATTGTCAGCATAACTATAGAAAGCCACTAAATGTTCTTCAGTAGAAACTTCTTCTCCCTCCCCAGTGTATTTTGGAATATATTTCAAGTAATCTCCTTGGGGAAGTGCATGCATGTGTTGAGGGAGAACAAGTGGTGCATATTTCGCAGCCACTATCTGTTGCATCCTTGTAAGAGCAGGCTGAGCCATATTTTTATCATATACAATTGATGTAGCTGTTTAAGAAATATGAATTACAATTGGTGAATTCTGATTCTAATTTAGGATAACAGAAAATTGGGGATCTTGAGTTGATTTTTCAGGCTTTGGAATTGAGAAAAGTGGGTTTTCAAAAAGATGAACAGAGGATGTCTTGACTTCTCATTCAGTAGAAGAATTAGAATCTAAAGTTGTCTCTTGAGGGGATGGAGTTAATTCAGCTTTATTTTGCTGAGAAAGGAAATAAGATAGATTAAAAGTAAGACCTTCAGGTACAGTCTCTTCAAGTGGATGAGAGTAAGATGACCCAATAGCTAGATTTGGAGAGAAAGGAAAATATTCTTGCTGAGGGGTGACAAGAGACTAGTATTCCGGATGGGTCTGAAGGAAATTTAAAATAGTCTTGAAATATTCTTCAGTCAAAATATCCCTATCAAGAAAGGGTGCAATAGCCAGTACTTGTTCTAATTCCCCTTCGGTCAGCAGAAACTCTTTTGACTTCTCTTCAACACTTATAAATTCAGTTTCTCCTTCTTTAACTAGAACAATACTTATTTCAGGTTTACTAGGTGATGAGTAAGAAAAACCTTCAGTTGAGCCTAGGTTAACAACATCCACTTTATTTTCTAGAGGATTAGCTTCAACTTGAGATTTTTCAACATAATATTTTGAAAGTAAAACCTCTTTAGATTCTAAAGTAGATAGAGGTACCTTTTGCTTTGGAACGTACTTTTTGTGTACCTTCTTCACTGACTGAGATGTGGCTTCAACTGATATTTGTTTTCCTTTAGCATCTTTGATGATTATCTCTAGGTCAGCAACTGGAGTAACACTTGGAAATCTATGATTCCACCTTGTAGAAGGAGGTCTTTAAGCCCCTCTTCCTCTTCGTGGAGTCGCCAGGTGAACAAATTTGCAGTCTTCTTCAAGTCACCAATTCTTTTTCACCATCAAGAACTGATTATCAACAATTCATAACAATAGACTCGGGAGAATACTTCGTTACAAGGCCTTTGTCTCCCGACAGACGCACCAAAAGATGTCGGTGCTGGAATCAACACTTGGACTGTAGCAAGCACCTGACCAGACACATCTTAAACTTTAAGGAAATTTTAATGTTTTTTTTTATGGGATTGGAAGATGGTATAAACTCTAATTCATTGAAGAGAGATTTCGGTCAAATCCATAGTTCTACTAAAGAGGGTATTGTAACTTGATGTGGTAGCAAGGTGCAAGTTTGTAGTCTATGATGAGAGGAAATTGAAAGATAAGAGGAAAATCAATAGGTCTTTAAAACATAAATCTACTAATTTAGTAGAAATTGACAAAAGTAGCATTTTGACAATATTCCATTGAGAGAAATCTATTTTTAGTCTGACAAGATTCTCACTGAAATATCATGAAGAATAACTATCATGAGTGATGCTCTTCCACTGTTATAACATATATTTTATCAGGAATGCTCACTGTGTGAGACTAACAAAAACTAACAAAACACATAACATGCTTAAGAGACTAATAAAAACACATAACAGTATGATGATTTGAAAACTGGAACTGGAAGAAAGGAGACATGGTAACACAAATAAAGTAGACAATACCCACAACAAATTGGTAATAAGTCCTCAATAGTATTATTCCATTTCATTCACTAAAAATATTACAGTTCATATAATTCAAAATTCAATAACCACCAACCAACCCCGACTTCCTATCAGTTTGGCATATATATATATATATACAAAATATGATACTGTCATCTTCCACAAAAAAAGGTAAATCTGTTTCAAAAGTCATTATGATCTCGTGCAAGAGATGAGCCTTATCCTAAAACTTTAATACAAAGTGCTATGACATAATGAGAATAACAACATCAAGGCTAACAATTCTAAGTGGTTTGTATGATGCGGTAGTTTCTGGGAAGAATCCTCTTATGTTCTGGTGCAACCAACTCCATAAAAAGTGTAAACAACAATGAAAATGGCATGTGGTTGTTCCTTGAATGCTGCCTCGTGATTTATAGAAACGTGCTAGTGCTGAGAGTAGTAGTAGAAAACTATTTCAGAGAAACTCTGCCAATTTTTCGTTGTTCCTTGCCTTATTTGGTGGAAAACTCTTTGTAATGGCGGAAAACCAAATTTTTTTTGGATAGAATGGCAAAGGTTCATTTTATGAGAAATTAAAAAGAAACCCTTTGAAAAAGGTTTAATTGATAGGGGAGACGTGGAGCAGAATGAATGATAAGCGGGCGGAGAAAACCTTTTAGAAATATATCGAAATCGTAAATTGGGGTTGTAGCGTTTAAAATTAAGACACAAACGGGAGAAAATATGATTTACGATGGGGTGATGACGTGGCAAAGAAGTGGGATCGATTGCAGATCGTGCATCGCAAGTTTTGTTATGAGACACACGAGTTAAATGTTAAAACTCACAAAGTGTGATGTGCGATGAGAGTGGAGGTGACTTGGTATAACAAACAGTGGGGTCGCCCGCAGATCACACATCGGAAGTTTTATTATGAAACACAGGAGCTAAACGTTGAAACTAGCAAAGTGTGACGTGCGATGTGAACGGAGGGACATGTTATGACAGACGGTGGGACTGCCTGCAAATCGTACATCGGAATTTTTGAGGGAGAAGAAGTGATTGCAGTAAGTGAAATTTGTGAAAATGCGAGGCAAAAAGGTAGGTGGGGCCCTTTAAACGGATTTTTAAAGCAGAAAGTGAAAACTTTGTTAAGTCATGGTAATATGATAAAAGATGCCCGAAGCATAAAAAGGCTTCATAACATATTTGAGGCGTATCAAAGGGAAGTATGGGTCCCAGACCATACTGCAAATTTCATTGCAGGGGTTTTGTAGGAGACGACAATTATAATGTGAATGGGAGTTAAAACTGTGAAGAGCTAATTGCGATGAAAGGTAAGGGTTCCAAAATGTTTATTAAGTGCGGTAAGTTATATCATATAATATATGATATAACCAAGGTTTTGTTGTGGTGCAGGTAAAAGCTGCAATAAAATATATGGTAAGTTGAAAATGAAATATGATATGGTTGTTGATGGGTGTGCGAAGCTGTTTTTTAACTATAAAAATTGGATTTTAGGAGTTAAAAAGGGGTTTTGAAAAGGGAAATGAGAGGCTGGACTTTGGGTTTTTTGGGAAAATGAAAGGTGAAAGAGGGAAAATGAAATGAATGAAGGTAGAAATGAATTTTTCTCACCACTACACTTTGACATTGACACTTTCATCTTATAATCAAACTAAAAAGGCAGATTGATTCCTTGAAAAATGATGACCAAACTTTGAAAATATTTGGAAAAATTGCAGTGCTAACACAGTCTTTAAAGTCTTTTAAGAAAAAAAATAGCTAACAAGAACATACAAAACATCAAAATATTTTTATTTCAAAGTTTTATAGTTTCCTTAAAGTTTAGTCTAAATAATTTTAGTCTACAACAATGTTTCTACAATTTTCAAACTTTGCATAGCCATGATCACTTTCTGTAGATACTGAAAAGTATCTAAGAATAGATAATGTATATTCAAAATTAATCTATATGTGGATCTCATAAGTTCGAATAACCATCAATTATACTTACATAAGACCTGCATCAGAGAAAATGCAACAAAATTTCAATGTATCATCATCAAAGTTTCTAGCAAAATCATGCAATATTATTAACAACAAGAGTCAAAAAAATTCAGCCAAAGGTAATATAAAGTAATCATTTTAGTTGTTTTTATTAAAGAAAATAGAAAACATAGTATGTATGGACATTTGTCATTGAATATAAGTCCAAGGAAGCATAGTTTAAAAATCCTTCTTCATCAATATGATAACGTTCCATTTCATAACTACCCACGTCAAATATTTGTCATGTATTTAACCACCACATAATTGGATGAATCACTTAGAAATCACCTCATCGATTTAATCAATGATTAATAAGGATTAATAATTATGTGTGATGGATTTAATTTCCCATCATTAATCTAACAGATTTCTATTTCCTCCACTTTTCCACCACCTTTTCACTCTATCCACATACGTTCCCTTCTAATACTCCTCTACTCCACATTATCATATGAAACAACTAAAAAAAATATTAAGTTTGAGGGTTTATACTTCCTAAACATCGAGGATGGCACCGGTAGTAAGATTTGAGCCCATTTGGACTGAATTTTTTAAGCATATCCAAGGTGAAAAAGGAGGTTTGAGAAGGTAGGGTGGCTAAAGTTCTTACAATTTTTTTAGGGATATGATTGTTGAGTTAAGCAGCGGAAAACATAAATAAACAATCAAATCCACATAGTAGAAAAACAAAGAAGACAAGAAGATTTTAACGTGGTTCACCCAACCAATCTGGGCTATGTCCACCAAACAGGGGCATCGACGATTTCAGCAAAAGGAGAATTACACTAGCAGAGTTTTGCATCTGCACATCTCTTCCACTCACCTCAAATTCCTCATACTCAGAAACCTCTATGGGCTTACATTTTATAGCTGGGAGTATAAACTGAATCATAAATGCAATCACAACAAAAATAGGATGCATTAACTCCACATCAGGATTACATGGAGTCAATTTAGCAACAAATCCTATTGTTGTCATATTCATGATATTTTCTCCAAATTTAATTAAAAGAAATCTCAAAAATCTCCACCTTGACAACAATTAGCCTGATACCCTGTTCCATTATTATTTTTATCTTTTCTACAAGCCAAGAGAAGCTAGACACCATTGTAGCTTCTCTAATAAAACTGGTTTCGTGAACATGTTTGCACAATTTTCCTTTGTATGCACTTTTTCAAGAGAGACTCCCCGTTCAGTGATAACCTATCTTACAAAATGGTACTTGATAGGTATGTGCTTTGATTTACTATGATAGGCCATATTTTTAGCCAAGTGAATTTCACTTTGACTATCACAAAATAACTTGATGTTGTCCTGCATCCTACCAAACTCACCAAACAAACCTTTCAACCAAACTGCTTCTTTGCAAGCATGTGAAGTAGCTATGTATTCTGCTTCTATTGTGGATAAAGCAACAATGTTCTGTAGCTTTGACATCCAGCTAATAGCTCCACCTGCAAGAGTAATTACATACCCTGAAGTCAACCTTCTCTTATCCAAATCACCTGCAAAATCGGAATCAACATATCCGCAAACAAATTCACTACTTCTGTTATAAGTGATACAATAATCACTTGTGCCTCTCAGATACCGAAGCACCCATTTCACTGCTGACTAGTGTTCTTTTCCTGGATTTGTCATATACCTGCTGACAACCCCAACTGCATGTGAAATGTCTAGTCGTGTACAAACCATCGCATACATCAAACAACCTACTACATTGGCATATGGAATTCGAGACATATATTCATTTTCTTCATTTGTATTAGGACATAAACTTGAAGAAAGATTAAAATGGGAAGCAAAAGGGACTGAAACAGGCTTCACATTGTTCATACCAAACTTCATGAGTATTTTCTCAATATAATTCTGTTGTGATAGCCACAACTTACCATTGCTCCTGTCTCTGAAAATCTCCATGCCCAAAATATGTCTTGCTGCTCCTAGATCTTTCATATCAAACGTCCTAGCCATGTGAGCCTTTAACCTGTTCATCTCTGTTATGCTTTTGCTTGCTAAAAGCATATCGTCAACATATAACACTAAGATCATGAACATGCCATTACTTAATCTCTTAAAGTAAACACAATGATCATATTCACTTCTTATATAATTTTGACTCATCATGAAAGAATTAAATTTCTTGTACCATTGTCGAGGCGACTGCTTCAGACCATACAATGATTTCTTGAGCCTGCAGACAAATTTCTTGTTGCGATTTTGGAAAAACCCTTCCGGTTGTTCCATATAAATCTCCTCATCTAAATCTCCATGTAAAAATGCAGTTTTAACATCTAGTTGTTGTAATTCTAAATCAAGTAAAGCAACTAATGCTAACACAATCCGAATTGAAATTTTTTTTAACAAATGGTGAAAATATCTCATGAAAGTCAATTCCTGCTTTCTGAGAAAAAACTTTCGCGACCAGCCTTGCTTTGTACCTGTATTTATCATCAACACCCCTTTTCAATTTGTAAACCCATTTACATCCCACAATTTTTCTGTCTTTAGGAAGTTCTACTAGATCCCATGTGGCATTCTTGTCTAATGCCTTCATTTCATCCTTCATAGCTTCTTTCCACTTATCACTGTTAGAACCTTCTACAACTTCCTGATAGCACAAAGGTTCATCATCATTAGCGGTTAAAGCAACTGAATTAACATAATCATCATACCTTTTAGGAGGACATATGATTCTCGTAGACCTCCTTAAAGATGTTTCTGGTACTTCCACAATTTGTTGATTATTATCTATAGGAACTTCTTCATGATATGCATCTGAAACATGTTCATGATCTGCATCTGAAACTTGTTCATGATCTAAATCTGAAACTTGTTCATCTGAACTATCATCAGTATTTGAACTGGTTTCAAACTGAATATGTTGAAACTTAGGTACATTATCTTGTTTCAATTTATCATCTACATCTGGACTATTGAGTGAAGATTCATTGAATTTAACATCTATGTTAATGATGATCTTGTGAGTAGTAGGATCCCATAACCTGTATCCCTTAGTCCCATCACCATATCCAACAAAGATATATCTTTTTGATTTAGGATCTAATTTAGAACGCTGATGTTTTGGAACTAGAGCATATGCATCACAACCAAAAACTTTCAGTTTAGAATAATCACAAGGATGACCTTTCCATACCTCTTGAGGAATTTTGCATCCTATTGCAGTTGATGGTGATTGATTTATCAAGTAACAAGCTGTAGAAATTGCTTCTTTCCACAATTCCTTCTGTAAATTGGCGTCACTAAGCATACTTCTTGCTCTCTCTAGGAGAGTTCTGTTCATGCATTCAACAATTCCATTTTGCTGAGGAGTATATACAATAGTTTTATGTCTTTCGATCCCAGTGTCCTTGCAATAATTATCAAATTCATTTGAAGTAAACTCACCACCATTGTTAGTTCTTAAACATTTAATGGTTCTTCCAGTGATGTTTTCAACTAATGTTCTAAACTGTTTAAAAACTGTGAATACATCAGACTTCTTCTTTAACATATAGACCCACACTTTTTTAGAGAAATCATCAATAAAAGATACAAAATATGACGATCCTCCATATGAGGTTGTAGGAGATGGACCCCAAACATCAGAATGGATATAATCAAGGATTCCCTTACTAGTATGTTTTCCAGTTTTAAACTTCTGCTTGCTTTGTTTCCCATATAGACAATGTTTGTAGAAATCAAACTTAGAAGATTTTAAACTAGGAAGTAACTTACGATCAGATAAAAATTTTAATCCTCTTTCGCTCATATAGCCCAACCTTTGATGCCATAAATGAATAGAATTATTGTCGTTTTCAGATACTGTAGAAGCATGATTTGACTCTGTTCTTCCTTCTAACTGAAAAATATTTCCAACCTTCTTTGCTTTCATTACTAGTAAAATTCCTTTATAAACTTTCATTACTCCACCTTGAATAAAGGTTTTATATCCATTTGTGTCTAGTACTCCTAGTGAAATGAGGTTTTTTCTGAGTTCAAGCACGTGTCTTACATCAGTTAAAATTTTATTTGTCCCATCAAACATTTTAATCTGGATGCTTCCAATTCCCACAATATTACATGAGACATCATTTCCCATGTAAACAACTCCATCATTGATTGATTTATAAGATTTAAACCACTCTCTATGAATGCACATGTGATTTGACACACCAGAATCTAACAACCAATGTTGATCATGATTAGACAAACTAACTGATAACACTTCATCACTAATACCTAAAACGGATGTCGAACCTGCATCTGTCGTGTTTGCTTATTTCTTTTCTATCGAAGAGTCTCCTTTGGATGTTTGCTGTCTCTTCCAACAGTCCTTCTTCAAATGTCCTGATTTTCCACAAAACCAACACTTTACCTTACTCTTCTTCCCTTTCGATTTTGAACGCGAGTTGTTATGCTTACTGAAGCATCTTTCTTTAGAATGACCTCTAACCATCATTGCTTCTGATATAGAGGTTTCTGAATTTGACCTTTTCCTTGTTTCTTCAGATAACAAAGCTCCAAAAACATCATCAAATTCAAGGGTTTCCGATGAACTAAGAATTATAGAAGTAACAAAATAATCCCATGAATCGGGAAACGAGCATAATAAAGTTACAGCTTTATCCTCTAATTCAAATTTTACTTCTATACTTTATAATTGCACCAGGAGAGTATTAAAGGTATTCAGATGATCAGTTATCGTCGTACCTTCCTTCATGCCCAAGCTGTACAACTGTCTCTTCAGAAGAATGCTATTGGTTAAGGATTTTGTCATGTGCAAATTTTAAAGCTTTGTCCACAAACCAACAACAGTTTTCTCTGACACCATGTTAAACAAAACATCATCCGCCAAACACAATCGAATGTCGCTCAGTGCTCTTTCATCCATGTCACTCCATTCGTTATCTATCATGGTGTAAGGCTGTTTGGCTTTTCTCAACAACGCCTTCACCATGCCTTGTTGCACGAGTAGATCATACATCTTAACTTTCCAGATCTCGAAGTTGTTTTTCCCATTGAAATTCTCGATCTCAAATCGAGCACTTTGTGTTTTTGACATTTTGAGTAGCTTGTGTCAAAAAATCTCCAATCGAAAATCTTAATAAATGAAGTTTTTAAAAAATGCCCTTGAAGTTAAAAAATTCGCTTCATAAAAAATGCCTTTGGCTCAATATACTGGTATATTACACTAACTTGATATATAATATCGATATACAAAACCCATTTAAATCGATATTACAATCAATAAATCGATAATAAATATACCATTTTCATTTGAATACAGATGGCATTTTATAATTACAAATCGATTTAAGAAAAAAAAATTTTAAAACAATGAAGTTCCACCATATGACTTCATATAAAGAATATATAAATCGATTTTTAAAACTCAAAACAAATTGATTTTTTTAAAACTCAAAACAAATCGATTTTTTAAATGATTCTTAAAAAAAATGCAAACCGTTTTTTGTTTTAAATGGCATTTCACCGTTCAACGCTGACAGGCTCGCAGTCCACCGCATTGTTCAACACTGCCTTAACGTAGCCTTAACCAGCTTAAACACAGAAACCGGTCCACGGTCTCATAGTCCATGGCCACCAGTTTCATTTAAAATCGATTTTAAATTTCAACAAGCCCTCACAGATTTGCAGCTCACGGCTCTTCCACGCTCCACGCAGCTCACAACCGGGTTCGTTAAAAAAAAAAAAAACCACCATTCATAGTAATAACGCAATGATATTCGAACTACCTATTCGAACCAGATATTCAAACATTATTTACGCAAGCATACATTGTCTCTGATTCAGAACGTTAATCAAGCGACAGAGTGCGTAGTTAATATATACATACCAACCATTGCAGGAGTGTCTTCCAACTCGCGCCGTAAAAAACGTCAAAAAACTACAGCTCATAACGCTACAGCTCTAGCTCACGGCTTTGAGAACTTAAACAATGCATAGTACGTAATGCATGACCATTGACTGAACGCTGCCTACAAATGGCTATGAACGCGGCTTTGCTGTGATAAATCTTCTCGGCTTTTCAGTGATAAATAGCCTAGCATTTAAATCTCCTCCACACGGCTTTGCTGGAGAGAATACACTACTCACATGAAGTAGACTCAACGCACGTACTAGCTCAACAATAAGCTCCGATACCAATTGTTGAGTCAAGCAACGAAAAACATAAATAAACAATCAAATCCACACAGTAGAAAAAAAATAAGACAAGAATATTTTAACGTGGTTCACCCAACCAATCTGGGCTACGTCCACCAAACAGGGGCTTCAACAATCTCATTAAGCAAAAGGAGAAGTACGCTAGCAGAGTTTTGCATCTGCACATCTCTTCCATTCACCTCACATTCCTCATGCTCAGAAACCTCTATGGGCTTACATTTTGTAGCTGGGAGTAGAAATTGAATCATAAATGCAATCACAACAAAAATAGGATGCACTAACTCCACATCAGGATTACATGGAGTCAATTTAGCAAAAAATCCTATTGTTGTCACATTCATGAGATTTTCTCCAAATTTAATTAAAATAAATCTCAACAATGATATAGAAGCATCTAGAGCTTACATGAGAGCTTTTGATGGAGTTGAAATAGACATTGGTGATATATGACTCAAGGAGATATAAATTTTCTTGGCATATGCTACTAAATTTCCCAGGATTGGTGAGAATTGGTTTAAAAATTAGAATATTAAAGGGGAAATGTGGAAGAAGTTCCTTATAAATCCTAAAATGGCCACAAACTAGAAAAATGGCATACCGGTTTCTGCATTCAAGAGAAAATGGAGGGATATTCACTTTATTATTTAGAACTTTGTCACTTTTGAAGGTAGGTATGGAATGATATTGTTTTTTCATGTTTGTCTCTTGATGCATTTTCAAAAAGGTTACGAGATACATCTATCTTTTTTACCTCCTTAGTAGTCTTAAAAATAGGACTTCTAAAATTTAGAAAAATTTAAAAAATATAGAAAGGAGTTTGTATCATTTTGGACTTGTCAAAATTCTAGTTGAGGTAGAGTTATGCCATAAATGAGACAATTTTGATGATTTATTTTTGAGGAATTACTTCAAAGAAGCTTCTAAAGCTTCGCAAAAACAAGTGTTCAAGGTCATAAGAAAATACACTCTAAGGTTACAATTTCATAGGCTAAGACTCAAAGCCCTCAACTTGTAGCAAAGTCAGTAAATGAGCCAATGATTGAGTCATTGGTCAAGTCTGTGGAAAACTCCGAGTCTGTAGATAATTTTGAACTTGAATATTCTCAAATAAAAGAGATAATTAAAGAGAAGGTTTTGAGCTGGAAACAAAAAAATGCTCAGGAAAAATCACAGAAGAAAAAATTAGTAAATAAGGGGGTAAAGCTAAATATAAAGAAGAAAAATTAAACCCTTCCCTATAATCAAAGAATAATCCAACCACAGAAGGAGTCATAATGAAAGAGGCAATAAAAGAAAAGGCTTAAAAGAAATAAAATTCAATGAAAACAAACCACGAGTTTGAAAATAGACCCTAAAGAATTTCTAACATCATGACCAAAGGATTGATAGAGCATGGAAAAATTTAAGTTTAAAATAACCCAATGATCCATATTGAGATTCTGATGGAGAAGAAAATAGACCGGAGAAGGAAAGAATCAATAGAAATAAACCAAATGTCTCCACTCTTTTGTCATATAAAACACTACCAGAATAGAATGTTAGTAGCGCATAAATCAACATTTCTCAGTAAAAAGTCTATGAATATTTTTATTCTCTTGAGAAGGAGGGACAAAAAGTCTAGGTACAATCTCCTATCTATTTTCTTAATTTTATTCCATCAACATCTCGTATTCATAGTCCATTGGTATTTCCTACATATTGCCCACCATTTGATGTTTCTAAAGAGAATGATATAGAAAAGAAGTCAAGAGAAGAAATAAAAAAACTAGAGATTTTGGAGAAACGTATCAAAATGAAAAAGAAGTTTTAAAAACATAGAATCAAAATATGTTAAAGAGGATGCAACATTAGTATAAGAATAATTTGAAACTTAAAGAAGCCAATAAGCATTTGTGTTTAGATATTAAACATTTAAATGCTAATATTCTTCAAAGGAAGCCAAGATGGTCTAATGACATGAAGAAGAAGAGAACTTTAGATAGTAACTTGGATATCCTTATCCAAGCTACTATGACTATACGGTGGCAAGAGGAAAGCACAAAATATTTGGAAATTTTCTTGTGCTTGAGGACCTGCAAAACCATCAACACGAGGGAATCATGTCGAGGACCGAAAATAAACTATTTTTATCATTTTGTTGACTTTAGTTTTTCCTATTTTTACTCCTAGAATCATACCATATCCATCATTTCACAAACCAATGCTATCAAATTTTTCTTAAAAGTCATACCTCAGCTACAAAGGTTACAATTGAATAGTTTCAAGATAAATGTGTTCATTATTCTATAATTTGTATGTTTTTTTGTAAAAAAAACTGAAAATGACATAGCTACAAAAACTTACACATTTTGTATTTGACTCATAAGTTGTTATAGTTGCAGATGTGGCTCAACATAAGTCAAAACTAGAGGACATGGAAAAAATATAATGGAAAGATATCCACCTACCAAGGGAAAATAAAAGCTCTCCATGTCATCATAATAGCTCGGTCAAACCTACAGTCAAATGGTGGTAGAGCACTGGTGTTAGAGCATGCGTCCTGAAGCTAAGATCTTATAGCTCAAACCATGGATCAGATCACGAGAATCAATATATGGGATTTACATGAGGAATTCATGTGTGCTATCATGAATTTCTCATCCATGTATTATTGAGTGGATCCATGAAATCATAAGTGATCACATTTTTCTAAAACCATGTAGTGATATTATCAACTGTTATTGTCTTAACTTATATAAATGCTCGTGTCCCCCACGATGAGAAATAAGTCTAGTTGTATGAAAAACTATGAAGTAATACAATTTATTTTAATATTTTAATTCCTGTGTGTGGTGTGCTATTTATGAATGAAACCATAGTGATTTCTATACTAATCTTGAGTACTGGACTAACTCTTGCATGTGTGCGCAAGCCAAGAAGGGCTCCTTATGCCAAGGAAGCACATTTTTTTGGATATTAGGTTCAACGCTCCTCGTGTTTTTTGCGACATGGACTGACCGCCTCTCATGGATCCTAATTCTGGCGATTGTAGCAGAGACTAATTCCTGCGGGTTTTGGTCTAATGACAATCATGATTCCAACAAGTGGTATCAGAGTGATAGGTCTCAAGTTCGAAACTCATCTGGCTCATGTTGGGGTGGAGATTGCTAGACATTGGGTTCAACACTCCTCGTGTGTTTTGCGACATGGACTAACAACCTCTCGTGGATCCCAACTCTGGCAATTGTAGCAGAGACTAACGCTTGTGGGTTTTTGTCTAACAACAATTGTGATTCCGACACATTTCCTTCTTACATTTTTTGGTTTAACCTTTCTTCTTTGCATTCAAAATTTTATTCATCTATAGTTCATTTTTTTAATACCTGAATATTTAATTAACATTTATCACTTAGTTTTTTGTTTTAGATTCCTCTGCTTACAATGCGTTTGATTTCTTTTAGTTTTTCTTATGTGTTAATACAATGATGGGAGATCATATGGATCTTTCAATTGATTTATTTTATTTTATGTTCAATCAACAAAACCAAAGAATACACTTATATAAATGTTTTATAACAATTCTCTACATGGTATAAATATCTAAAAACGTTTTAGAACTATGGCTATATTGAACTTGTTAGTTTTTCAATTGATTTTCATATATCAAAGCTTTATTTTCAGGTCATATTTCAATAAACTAAGATATAAATCTAAACGTAGCATATAATGTGCACTATACTTCATAACCTTACAAACTCAAATTGTAGATTTTAATGTAATGGAATTCTAGCACAATTAAATTGATTGGCAAAAGCATCTTTACCAACTTGTTTTTGCTACCCTTTCTATACTTGGTGACTAGATGAAATTGTTGTAATAATCTTGTACACTTGTAATGTTTGGTCTACTATATCTTACTCTAGGCTTGTAAAGGCTATAGTGGCTAATGATATGTGTGGATGATGGTCTCCTTACTCATTAGATAAATTTTCCACTTTTTGGAAACTTGTAGGACATAGAGCTACTTGTTGTAGGCAGGCTAGTTGAGAACTTCCTCACGAAATACTTCAGAATTATAGCATATGTGTTCTTCCTTTCATTAAGACCACTTATATGGAAAACCCACTTGTATCCATTTCCACTTTGAAGGGATTCTGCAATTTTGGTAATGCAAGAAATGGTGCTTGACTGATTTTTCTTTTCAACTCATCAAAAGATTTTTGTTGATTCTCCCCCCCACTAGAAACTCTTTATGCATGTTGTTATGGTGTGAAGTGTGCAACTAATACTTAAAATTAAATTATGAAATTCTATAGGTATTATCGTGTCCCAAAAAAACTCCTAATTCATAGACATTTGTAGGAAATTCCTATTTCATGATGGCCTCCATCTTTGCAGGATCTATCCTAAGTTCCCTTCCACCAATTACATAAACCAAATACACCAAATATTACTGGAAAAATTCACATTTCTTAAGGTTTTCTAGTAACTAGTGATTCTTTAAATTCTCCAGTACTTACATCAAATGAGAGATATGCTCCTCCCAATTAACACTATAAACTTGTATACCATCCAAGTAACCTATAAAAACTAAATCCAAACATGGGTGTAATACACCATTCATCATTCCCTTAAATGTAGTTGGTGCATTACAATCATCAAATGGCATGACCAACGATTCATAGAAACCTTGCTTGGTTTTGAAGGCAACCTTCCATGTGTATTATTCTTTGATTCGACCTTGGTTAGTATCCTGATTTTAAATCTAGCACGGTGAAGCATTTTTAGTGCCATAATTTATCTAACAAATCATCAATCCTAGGCAAAGGGTACTAGTATTTTACCATAATCTGGTTTAATACTTTATAAGAAATGCACATTCGACAAGTCCCATCCTTATTTGGTACAATTATGATGGGTGACCCACAAGGTGAGTTGTTTGGTTGAATCACACTCTACTCCAACAACTGCTGCAATTATTTCTTCACTTCATTTATTTCCAAAATGGAATGTATACACAACCAAATACTTAACAATGGAAAGTAAAGCAATAATTAAATTTTTTGCTCCACTTCCCTCTTAGGTGGTATCCCTTTAGTCTTTTATAACACTCCTTTTTATGTATATAACAACTCTTCTATTTGATGTTTCTGCTATTTTGTACACCCCTTTAATCATGCCTTTTCTCTTATTAAATCACCATCAAATTGATTTTCTTTTAATAAAAGTAAAACATATTTATTACTCTAACTAATTAACTTCTTCACTTTCTTTTCACTTACCAATGAGATTGTTGATTTACCTTTATGGTCATTGATGATAAAGGACTTCACATCCTTAATGAGGAAGTATTGGTTAGCTCTCTTCATGAATATTGCATCCTTAACATACTTATAGGGACTTCAAAACACAAATCCACATACATCAAGTGGTACTGCATCCAATTCCACTTCATTCATATAATTATCACTTACAACAATTTAATCTGACACTGTTGTGTTACCTTAATTTCTACATCCTTGTTTACCCATACCAGTGGATATGTGTTAGGATGATCACAAACCTCCAATACAATTTTTTAAACCAGGCCCATTGATATGAGATTAGCTTGTCAATCTGAGTTGAGTAGAGAAACTATCTTGGTCTTCTTGACCTAGATTTTAATGAGGAAGAGTTGGGTCATATCCTTCTCTCCTCGGTGATGAAGGATACTCAATTTCACCTCCTTTTAAATTGATGTGTAGCAATCTTCTCTTCCACATTAGAGCTACTTTCGACCTTATTGCTCAAATCCATGAATAGAAGATTATTTTTCTTTGCATCATTCTTGTGGTTCTTTAGGTCAATATTTTGATGCAGTTTCTAACACTTTTACTAAGTGTGACCATCAATGTTGCAATAATTACAATGTTTACTAGGACCATTGCACTGATGTGCAATAGTTTATATCTTCTTATCCTCCCCCCCTCTTTCCACTTATTCTTCCCTCCTTGGAAGCTTCTTGGTGCTCTTTCTACTTTGAACCACTTGGCTACCCTTTCTTTTGATCTATGCTTCATATTTATTGTGCTTGTACATAGTCCTCATCCACTGATCTTATGTTGAAAAGAATCACTTGTTCTCGTAGATAATATACCCCCAATATACTTGGGGAGTACATTTGGATTCTTGTGAGAAATATCCAACATAATTGGGTAAAATTGAGACTTAATAATGGTTTTGAGGTCCTCCCACCTAGTTATTAGCGAATCACCTTCCAACATAAGTGTTTCTATATGGATTTCACATTAGATCAGAGCAAGGCCCTATCAATTTAGAAATTGATAAATTTTATTCATCTGTATGGTGAACTCTAAATAAAATTCTAACTTCTACAATTAATGATTCAATTTTAACACACCAATCTCACCTTTGTATGGCTTTATGTCCACTTTTTCTTCTATCTTGAATATGTTCTATGAATGGTTAACAACACTGTAAGTCTATTGTTCTTTCTCAGTTCTTTCCTTGTATCTTTTTTTCTAGGTCTTTATGATATCTCAATTTTCCTTCCGAACTAACCTCTAAATCAGAGCCTCCATATTCTCCAACTAATCCAACCTTGCTATAGTTTCCATAAGGAGTTTCATATTTTGATTAATGTTGATGAATTGTGCTTCCTGCAACCTCAAAAATCTTTCTTTTATTGGATCTTGAGGGTTATTATAAGCTGACTTGTTGGCTATGGATAAGGTTCTGTGACTTACACCTTAAATTGAATCTTGGACCCCCTGGAAATTCCCACAAAATAACCTAAATAAACCTTGTTTTGATGCCAATATGATCTATAAATTGTCATGGATATTTCACTAGAACAAATTTTCAAAAAAAATGTGAAAAAATTACTGAAATCTATACTATCTTAGGTTAATTTTCCTTTAGATCTTAGATTATTTAATCGTTTAAATGCAAGTAATAGAGAATAGAAAGAAATACACACAAGTTTTGTGATAGGAAACCCTTATGGGAGAAAAACTAGCTAGAAGATGAGGATATTTTTCTCTCTTTTCATTGGTATGGAAATATGAAAATACAAAATAAGATATACTCTATGGAGAAACTTGAGACATGTGGCCTGTAAGACTGCTAAAAAACTTTCTATGGAGTGACAAGAGACATGTGGCCTACAAGAGTGCTACTGAAAATCAACCCCCTTTGTTTATCTCTCTAACTTCCCACTCCCATGCTTTGCTCAACCATGAAACACAATATAATATTGTAGAATATGGAACCTATACTCCTCCTTACAACTTAATATTTAACATAGCTAGATAGTAAACTAAGAGTAAGATTTGACTCCCGCAACCATCACCTACAATTATGATTTTGAAACTTCTAGAGTCTTCTTGAAATTACACATGTGGTTAGCCCCATATGCATGCGTATTGAGGACTAATGTGGCATCCTCTTGTACCATGGTGGTGACACAGTAGGTCAACTTGTGGGAGGTGTAAATTTTGCATACTAACTCCGCTTGAAAAAAATATTGCACCATTGGAAAGGTTTATGAGTGCATGACAACACTAAACACTATGAAGCAACCATTTAATGCCTCAAAATGACTTTGGAAAGTTTTGAACCCTAATTCTACAAACTGAGATCCCCTATTAAAATGTAGTTGCAAGAAAATACGTCCATTTTTTCCCATTTTGAAAGCATCAAAATAGATGAAAAATAATATAATGATCCAATATAAATCAACTAAAATGGGTTTCTCCAACAAACATTCACAAGTAAGCATAACACATTGAGAATTCCTCCTTGTCATTTTAATTTGTATTAGACGAATGTATAAGATATGACTCCCCTGTCTTCTCCATATCAAGCACTCCAAGCAGTAATATAGTTCCTAAATACCACAAAACCTTAGTATTATTCCGTCACAAGTACTACTAGATAAAATTTTCCCATTGCACTTCTAGGGTTTATCCCAATCCTTCGATTTTTGTGTTTTCTTGGTCCAAAATCTAACCCTAGTATTCATTTTAATTCCATAAAGAACCATAATGTTGAATACACTGAGTGAAAATACAAATTAAGAGGAGTACAAAGAGGAAATTTCACTCCAACTCTCACATATCTAACACAAACATGTGATTACATGTGTGAACTATACTAAATGTGATGGAAAGACTCTTCTTTCTTTATTTATATGAAATGTGATGGAGGACAACAATAAAAATGGGACACATCCCACAATAAGAAGCTTAACTAAATAATAGATAGATCCACATGTTAAGTCCTCCAAATCTAAGGGACACATGTCAAACTCTAAAGTGAGTACACCCAACAAGCAACGATCCAAGATAGAATGCCTTGTGACATTTTCCCAACAATCCTCCTAAGAGGCCTCCAATGCTCCCTCCTAAGACATGCATACATTTGGGTCCACCACATCTACATTATCATTCCTGAATCCAAGGGTTTTCAAGTTAAGTACAAGTCTCCATGCAAGAAAAAAATTCTCTTATACAATCATAGACTCAAGTAACCTCTTGCAATATGCTTAAAACTCCTCCAAGATGAGTCACACTCTCAAGAAAGAAACTAACCTCAATGTGCATGCCTCATGAAGAAGTTAGTAAACTACATAACTATCCAATCTCCTAAGGATATGTGCCACATAAGTATCAAGTCAAGGCATGATAATCCAAGGATAAGTTATTTCCAATGTTTATGTACATTATGGTAAAACTAAGGCTAACCAACACAGTATGCATCACATGTCACATGAAGTACCTCCAAGCATAGTGTAGATATTTTTAGAGTAAAGTCGAAAGCTAACATACTTGAAAATACCAATAGAAAAATATAAGATACTTTTGGTGATTGTCAAGTGACTTGTGCCATAATTTGAAAAACTATAGTGTCACATTCAATGGGTTGAAAGAACACAGTACCTTCAAAACGAAGATTCTAAAAAGGTTATATAATGTATACTTCAATACCTATTCCATTTCCCTTTGTCCTTTGGTGTCGATCTTTTCATACTAGTTTGTATATATTTTGTTTCCATTTGTTTATTCAATGTCATATATCCAATTATCCTAAATGTACTATAACGTAAACTATATTTTTAAATTATGATAAAATAAAGTAATTTTATTATAAACTTTATGGCCCAAAGAATAGGTTAACTAAAAATAGTTAATATACATAATGTGAGAGTGCGAAGACTACTCTCGAGCGCTACAAGCTAAAGAGGAGCTTAAAAGGGTGCCCCAAGAAGGCTAACTATAGAAAAAGGAAGCACCATTGAACATCATATATAAAGATAAATGCAAAGGAGAGAGAAAAACCATCAATACCATCATTAAACACTATGAAAATTCCAATGAAACCGTTGACAATGAGAAAGAGTATGATAAAGAAAAAGAAAACATTTAATTTGAATCTTAGTGGAAATTACTCAAACTTGTTTGTTATGTAAATAATCATTTCTTATAAAAAAATATTTATATGCTTCACATGAAATAGTATAACTCCGTAATGCTTGAACAATTTTATTTATGCATAATGACATACATGTAGGGATAAATTTTCCATTTTTTCTCTTAACCATATTATGTTTAATTTTTTTTTAAACTATGGATACTATGAATAATTACTAACATATCCGTCAAAGTGTTTCTAAACTAACACAACACCTCTATGTTTTGATTTGACCACTTATTATGGTTAACCAATGTAGCGCTTTATCCTTATATATTGACTACCGGTTAAAGTCTATTTATTTACCAATATGAAATATTGTAAACAAGGAAATGATTTTGTAAAAACATATATTTTTAAAAAAATGATAAAAATAATCTTTAAAAATTACAAATATTAATATAATTATGAAAGACACTCAATTATTTCTCATCATAAACAAATATCGCATTTGTCTTATAAATGTTTAGTAAAATGCGTAATCACATTGCTAGGCAAAACCTATTTAACAATTGCTCTATTTCTCAACTTGCATATAATCACAATTATTTTATGGTTGCCACTATTATTATTTTTCAAAAAATGTTCTTTTATACATGAAACAATTTATATACATGAAACAATTTATCCAAATAATACAGTAAACACATTATTATTATTATTTTAAACATATTATTATTATTGCTTAAAAGTGCTAAACATTAATCATCTTTCCTCTAATATAACTGTTATAACAATTCAAATGTTAAATATATATATATATATATTTTTAATGATTCCTAAGAACTATTATCACATGTTATGGAAACAATCTAAGTAATTTTAAAAAATACTTATATTTTAACATACATTCTAAAAAACTATTTAGGTAAAACTTAATCATATCAATTTTATATAATATTTTATGTGTTTGTATATATGCATGTGTATATAACATTCTTTCAATATTACTATTAAGCTTTAAAGTTTTTATAATATAATCTATATCATATCAAAATCTCCGTACTATTAAGTTTTAAAGCTTTTACAATATAACTCATATCATATCAAAATTTCCTTTTCAATTAGATGAACTTGAAAATACATAATAATATTTTTTTCATTAATAAATTACATTAACAAATAAGTTAAAATATTAAATATAAATAATGAATAAGTAATCTCTTTTTAATTATTTTTATTAAGTTAAAAAAACATAATAATACTTTTTTTTTTAATAAATTGTTAAAATATTACATATAAAAAATAAATTAAATATATTAAAATACTTACAACTAAAATATTCAAATGAAAACATCAAATACATTAATCCTATAAAGATGGTTATAATGAAAGACAATTATAATCCAAATAAAATATTTTGATAATAGAATTATAACAAAGTAAAAAAAACTATTATTATTATTTTTTATATATTTTAATTTCACAAAATCCCCAATTTATTGATAGTTGGAATTATAAACATAAAGTCACACTTAAAAAAAAATACATATCACAAAACTAGCAATAAAAAAATAAATATATACATTGCAAAATAAAACTTGTAAAACTCATAAAACTTAAATATATAATTTAAGAAATATAACTTTCAAACTTGATACAATCAAAATTAAAATAAAATTTAATAAATAAAGTAGTAGGTAGTGTTTTTTTGGGTTAGTTTAATTATTGAATTTTGAAATGACATATATTTAGATAATTACACTTTAATTAAAAAAATTGTATTTTTTGATATTGTTAATTATTGTTAGATCTAAGACTTTTGTGATCCATAATTTAGATAAATGTCTTTCCAATTAATCATTATTAAGATTTAGTCAATTTTTCAAACCATTTAATGTGATTCATTCTCAAAACAAGGTAAAAGAAGATGATCAATTTTAATAAATAAATAGTGAGAATGCATCATTGTCCACAGATAACCATAACCATTGAAAACTAGCAATTAATTATTGATATTGTTAATTATATATAAAAGCAATAATTTTTTTTATTTTTTTTAAATACTTGAAAAAAAATTCAAGCCAAGGCATATTTTTCATGTTTTTCATTAATAATAAACTAAAATTTATAAAATGCATAATGAACTTAGCCTCAAAATAAAATAACAGCAGGATTTTGTTGCCGTAATATAATTCTTCTAGTAAGAAAAGAGCAAGACTCCACCTCAGTTTCAGATATAAAGATGGAGAATCTTGGACTAAAGACGTCGGCTAAGCTCATAACGTCCGAGTCCATGATTTATAATTAAGTGATACCATGAGTATGTTTTCATAATTAGTTAAAATCTCATGAGAGATGTTGAAAATGGTTTTCAGGTTTTAATTAAATTATTTTAAACCACATGTAAAATTGATCAATCTTCATAACATGTTATCAAAATTATTTTTACAATTTTCTTTGAATGTTTAAATAATATTTTAGATATATGTATGTTGAATTAACTATATTATAATGATTTAATCGACTTTTCAAATTATTTAATATAATTTATTTTCAAGACAAAATGTATTCACAATATATTTCTCAATAATAACAAATATACTAAAAATACACTATCAAATTAAAAAATAACATTAAAATAATTATATATATATATATATATATATATATATATATATATATATATATATATATATTTTATAGAGATGGATCGCACATAGAGATGGATAACATAGGCTTTATATAACTGCTGAAAACATGCTCACAATATTTTATCCAAACATGAAATTACAAAACTCCGTGGTGCAAGCAGATCAGGCATAACACCCGCAGATGCAGAGCAGGGAGATTTAATACAAGCATAGTGAACAGAAACGAGGGAAGAAAAGGCTTGTTATCAATTATAAGGCTCTCAATGATGCCCTGCTCCCTATTAGGTATCCTTTACCTAATAAAGAACTTCTGCTCGCCAAGATAGCCAATGCCAATGTTTTTAGTAAATTTGATTTAAAGAGTGGTTTCTGGCAAATTGGCATCATTCCTGCTGATCGCTACAAGACTGCGTTCACCATTCCTCATGGTCAATATCAGTGGACAGTTTTACCTTTTGGTCTGAAAAATGCACCCTCTGAATTTCAGAAAAGGATGGAAGACATTTATGCTGGGGAGGAGTATATTATTGTATATATAAATGATTTGCTTGTTTTTAGTCGTGATGTAAATAGCCACAAAAAGCATTTAGAACAGTTTTATGAGCTAGTTTATAAGCATGGTCTTGTGCTTTCTGACTCTGAGGAAAAGTTTCAAATTGGAAAGGTCAGAATAGACTATTTGGGTTTACATATAGAAAAATGACGAGTTAACTTGCAGCCCCATGTTCTTGTTCATTTAACCAAGTTTCCTGATGTAATTCCAGATGTCCGAACTCTGCAAAGGTTTTTGGGTTGTCTTAATTACATAAGACAATTTTATGAGAAACAGGCAGATGATACCAAGGTGTTGCAAATCAGGTTGAAAAAACAGGCATCAAAATGGACAGATGAAATGACTGAGGCTGTTAGAAATGTTAAAAGCAAGGTAAATGATTTGCCAAAATTGAAACTTCCTGATTCTAATCTTCCCTTTATTCTTGAAACAGATGCTTCTGATCACACATGGGCTACTGTACTTCTCCAGAAGCATGGAAGAAAAGAATTAGTTTGTGCATACTACTCTGGAACTTTTAATGACACTGAGAAGAAATATCCTTCTTCCCATAAGGAGATTCTTGCAGTTAAGAGGGGAATTAAGAGGTTCAATCTGTTCCTGAAAAGTGTGAGGTTTGTTGTTCGAACAGATTTGAAACATATGAAAAATATCCTGGCAAACAAGAAGTTGCTTGAACAAGGAAGTACCAGATTATTGAGATGGGCTATTTGGCTTGAAGGATTTGATTTTGATATTGTTTACAAATCTGGTGCAGAAAATTATCTTGCTGATATGCTTACTCGAGAAGGTGTAGAGACAGTAAAAGAAATCAAAATGTTCAGACCTCTTCACCAACATGAAGCTTCAACCAGTTCAGTTCAGTCCTGTCAGAGTCAGTCTAAGAGAGTCAGACAGATTGTCATATGTAGTAACTGTCACTATGAGTTTTGTTTTGAGTGTCTTGTAAAGAAGTATTCTATATTACCTTTAGAAGTCAAACAGATGATACTACAGAAATGGTTTAATACAGCTGAAGCACAGTGGTCTTACACCAAAATATATATATATATATATATATATATATATATATATATATATATCAATTAATTTTTGTTCTAACAGAAATTAATCCAAATAATCCGAAGTTATCGAGGCATTATATTCTTCCAGCGGCCAGAATAATAAATAAGTTTCTCACTAAAAATAATATCCAGTTAATAATAAACCATTGTATTTATATCCGGTTAAATTGTATGGTAACATAATTAAACGCTAGAATGCATGAAGATGGGTTAGACGTGGACTGGAAAAGACTATTTAAATTTTTCGTTTTCAATTTGACCAATGTTAAAGATAGTAAAGCTAAAAGTAATAAAATAATAATTTAAAAAATTAAGAGAATTTAAAATTTTAAAAATAATTTTATTATTTAATATTTATTTGTATATTTAATGGTAGAAGATGTAGATAAACCCAAATAATTTTTGTAAATATAAATTATGAAAAATGATGTTATAATTAGAAAATATTTCTCAAGTGGATGTATCTAGAGTGATAGGAAGAAGTAGCTATTTTTTTGCCCACTCATGTTCTAGTCTTATAGATATGGCGTGTTTTGGAGCTATTTCTACATGAAATATAATTGGCTTTTCTAGATACCAGTGTGTTTTCCATAAATATCACTGTGGATATAACTAGTATCCTATCTCCAATATAGTGAACTACTACCAAAATAATAATAATAATAATAATTAGAAATAACAATATTCAAATGGCATAAAATGATATTTTTCTAATAAATAACAATAAAAATGTTATCCCTCTTGGTTGTATGAACCCTAAATAAATAAATTTTTCACATGACATTTTCCAGGATGATATGTTGGATGGTGATGGACTTGAGATATGCACCTTCTCTTTTGTTTAGAGATGGTACATTTTGGTTGGACAAAATGATGATTATGAGACCTCTTGCCTTATTACGGTGTTGAATGAGATCTTATACATTAGTTCATGTCTGATGGTTCTAGTTTTAAAAGTTAAAATAAGATGTGAAATTACTATAATATTTTACTTTTTAAATATAATTACATTTAATATTTAGATAAATAATTGTGATAATTTTCTTGTGTATAAAGATATATTATTAATAAATGTGCCTAGTTTAAAACTCACTTATAAAAAGTGTTATTTAAAAAAAAAAATCAATATAATATGATATTGATTCATAAAATATGATTTTAGTTCATAATGATTAGTTTATTTAATTCTATTTTATGATGAATTTGAATTATAAAAATTATGATGTAAAATATTTTTATTCGTACTAACACATTAAAAGGGAAAATGTGTTTTTAAAGAATGATCCTTAGAGCATATGTTACATGCTAAACAACCATACACTATAAAAAAAGAAAACTAAAGCAAACATTATTGTTCAAAATTTTATTAAAGAGGCCACCCCTTCATTTAACTCACACAATAGCTTTTACTTATTCAATGACTTAAAGAGATTATGTCATGGTAGAAGAATACACTTTAAAGGGGATGCCCCCTTTCCTTGTCTTATGCATGGCCATTTAAGTTGAATATGAATCATGAGAGGCAGATGCATAGACTTTGGACAATATGTTGAGTCACTGTCCACATTTGTGATTAATCATGAAGAGGTCTTACGACCCACACAACACCTAGCCACCTTCATCTAACACATATATTTGTAAATTGATGAGCTTGACATAGATTCAACAATGGCAATGGGGCTACCCCTTTTTTTTGATGTTCAATCATACAAGCTACCATTCAAATATCATTTGATCGATATCTTCTAAATCCAAATCGATGGATGTGCCATGACCCCAGGACGTGGTATCTTGACATTTGATGGAGTTGTACAAGAGGGAAAATTGTTGATGTATCCACCTGTTTCATGGAGGGGTCATAGGTTTTATTGAAAATTTTATTAGCACAATTTAAGTGTTTTATGTTTATGTTTATTCACTGAATTATCGCAATACAAATTTTAGTGAGATTACAAATTTTCATTGTTTAAAATGCATTTTTGAATGCATAAAGAGATTCTGTGTTATGGAATTTTTTTAGGGCGGGTATTTGAATTATGTGGACTCCATGAATCAAGTATACCATTCACATAAATTCCTATTGGCTCTTGAGCAAATTTTGCTAGAAAATATCGTTGAAAAAAGTAAAATCATAGAATGTTTAGCCTATACATATTTGATTGACCATGGTGAATCAATTTCCTTAGAAGTTGATTTGTGGACACTTCAAGGTCAAGATGAATTGATTTGAAGAAGGAAGTTGTTAACCTCTAGGCTATTGTAAGAAGTTGTGCATAACTACCTTATTATTAGCATCATGGACTTTTTCTTATAGGTTTTTTAGTTAGAATGAGAACATTATTGTATTGTTTTTATTTTTATTTTGGTGGAGGATGATTACTTTATTGTAATTCGTGGAGAATAATGTGAATTTGAGAAATTTTTGTTTTCTATTTTTAGTAAGAATTTTGTTGAGAAGATTAGAGATGATTTCTTTATTGTTATTCCTTGGAGAGATTAGTGGATCTAGGAAAACAACTCATTGTTTATTATAAAGTGGAGATGGAGCTTAAACCTATATCACCCTAGATAAGAGTTTCTCTTCCCATTTCTAAGTGAGATTTAATGAGTGAAATAGCTCCAAGATATGCAATAAAGTTGTCATTTCTTTTGCCTAAAGCTTTGTGTATTGTATGTACAATTTTTTTTATGTATGATATATTGTTCTTGGTGTAACATTTGAAGTGTTATTATGCAAGTTTATGGATGCCAAAGTCAATCAAGAGCCATAGAAGAGTGCAATTTCTATATAGGAAAGGGCTAGGATAATCAATTTCTTCCCTATTATCTCATCTCCCTTTTGTATTCCTTAAATTCATGATGAAAGCATTATGTACTTAGTATAATTAAACCATTGCATCTATAGATAGTCTTTGGTAAGGGACACCCTTATCATTTTATTTGAGTAGTGGATCTTAGATAAACCATCTCCACTTTCAAACTTGTGAATGCAACAACTAAAGTGAGGTTGTTATTGTGCACATCACCTTACCACCTTTGATCTCAAATATTCATAATAGCCACCTTTTGAATTTGCATGCATGACCTCATAGCCCAAAACTTTAAAAGCTCAAAAATTTTGAAATTTTTTTTCTTTTTTTTTCTTTTTGTTGTTGTTGTTGTTAAGCTTTCCTTTGCTCCCATTCTAGTGACTACATGAATTGAGGTTAATTAGCCATAAATAAGGCCTTGAATATATTTTTACTAATCTAATGTGAGAGGTAAGGCCACACGAAAACCATGAGATTGGAGGGATATCCTCTAGTAACTAAGTGGGAGGATTTTAACTCTCACAAAGTCCAAATTATACCTCATTTGTTATGTAGAGGACCAGTGGATTCAATGGTATTACTTTAGGCAAAGGGAAGGGAAGAGTGTCCAAGAGTACACCACAAAATTCAGAAATATAGCAATAATGTTGAGTATCTCTCCCAAGATCCAGACGTACTCATCAAGTATCTTGGGGGTCTACACCACCATTTGTGAAAGCAAGCAATGTTGTTCAAACATAGAACAATAGATGGGGATTATGTACGAAGATAACACTAGGAAAACATAAGCTAGAAGAAAGGGTAGTTGAGTGGTTCAAAGCAGAAGGAACACTAGGAAGCTTCCAAAAAAATAAAGAAGTAATGGAAAGGGGGGAAGGACAAGAAGAAAATAGCCAAATCATACCAGTGCAAATATCTAAGCCATGAACAACCATTTATACATTTAAACGTCGGTTGATTTTGAATGTCATATTGTAGGCATATTATTCTTTGACTCGACCTTGATTGGCATCCTAATTTTAAATTGAGCTTGCTGAAGTGTGTTTGGTGCTACAAATTATTTTAAAAATCATTAATACTAGGAAGAGGGTGCCAATTATTTCGTGTAATATTGCTGAATACTCTATAATCAATGTAAAATTTCCAAGTCCCATTCTTCTTTGATACGATTATGATAGGTGACCCACAAAATGAGATTCTTGGTTGAATATAACCCTTCTCCAACAACTACTACAACTACTTCTTCATTTCCTTCCAAAACAAAATGTCTACACAACCAAATATTCCATAATGGAAAGTATATCAATAATTGGATTTTTTTCCCCAATTCCCTCCTGGGTGGTATCCCTTTAATAGGATTTTGGAACATTTCTCTATATGTATATAACAACTCTCCTACTTAATTTTTTTTCACTTTAGTACACCACTCCATGAATGTATTTTCTCTTATTATTGACTCATCATCAGATTGATTTTCTTTTAATAAAACTACAACATATTCCCTACTAAAACAAAATGACTTCTTCGATTTCTTGGAGATTTCCTATGAGATCTTTGATTTCCTATGATAAAGGACTTCACATCCTTGATGAGGCAATGTTGGTTGGCTCTCCACATGAATATTTAATATCTCATTAACATATAGGGTCTTCCAAACAAAACCCCATATACATCAAGTGGTACTACATCTAATTCCACTTCATCAATATAATTAACACTTACAACAAATTCAATCTAACACTGCTTTGTTAACTTGATCTCTATATCCTTATTTACCCATCCCCATGGATTGGGCTAATATGATCATGAACCTCCAATCCAATTTTGTTGACCAAGTCGACTGATATGATATTATCTTGTGAACATGAGTCAAATAGAGCATCTATATTTTATTCTTAACTTAAATTTTAGTGTGGAAGAGTTTGGTCATCTCGTTTTATTTTTGGCGATGAAAAATACTTAAATTAAAATCCCCCTAAATTTATGTGTAGACAATCTTCTCATCCACATCAAAAATAATTTTTACCTTATTACTCAAATCCATGATTAGAAGATTCTTTTTCTTTTCACAATTCTTGTGGTTCAGCTTTGGATGCAGTTTCCAACACTTTTACTTATTATGACTATCAATATTGCAATGGTTACAATGTTTGCTAGGATCCTTTCATTGTTGTGTAGTGGCTTCTATCCTCTTATCCTTTCCCCATTTCCACTTCTTCTTCCCCTCCCTAGAAGATTCCTCGTGCTCCATCGACTTTAAGTTACCACTTAACTACCTTTTCTTTTGGCCTATGCTTCTCAGATATTGTGATTTCAATTAGGCCTCATCCATTATCCTTAGCTTTAAAAGCACCACTTTCTTTTGTAGATGGGGTAGACCCCCCAGATACTTGAGTACATTTAGCTTCTTTGGAGAAATACCCAACACAATGACCATATCCATGAACTCAATTGTTCACTCCTGTACACTACGCCCCTTCCTTTGCTTGAAGTAGTCTTTTTGGATTCATTGGTACTCTACATTATCAATAGGGTAAAATTGAGAATTAATGAGGATTTTGAAGTCCTTCCACCTAGTTATTGGGAGATCACCATCTAGCATAAGTGTTTATGTATGTCTTTCACATTAGGTTAGATCATGGCCCTCTAACTTTAGTTTAGAAAATGATATCTTTTGTTCTTCATCTATACTGTGGATGCTAAATAAACTTTTAGTTGCTACAACTGATGATTCAATTTCGACACATCAATAGATCACATTTTATGGCTTTATGTCCACTTTTTCTTCCATCTTGAATAGGGTCTATGAATGGTTAACAAAAATTAAAGTATATTGTTCTTTCTTGTGTTCTTTCCTTGTCTCATTTTCTAGAACTTTATGATTTCCCAATTTTCCCTTTGATCCAACCTTTAAATCAGAGCCTCCATCTTCTTTGACCAGTCCAAGCTTGCTTCCTAGATTTTCCATGAGGAGGGTTATATTGTGATTGATGTTGATGAATTATGCTTGCAACCTCACAAATGTCCTTTATTGAATCTCGAGGGATATTATCAACTGGCTTTTCAGCCATGACTAAGGTTTTGTGAATTACACCTTTAACTAAACCTTGGATCCCCAACAACTTTCCACAAAATAGCCCAAAGAAACCTTGCTATGATACCAATATGATCTGTAAATTGTCATAATATTCCACCAATTCATCACAATCCTTAGAGAAATTTTGAGGTCTATAATGGGCCTCCTAAGGAATATAATCAAATTATAGTGGAAATAATAAAATAAGATTAGATTAGATCATCAAATTTTAGAGGGGAAAATGAAAAAAACTATTTTTTCAACTTCTATTTTCAATTTATCTCCCTATAGTTTACTCTAACTTTGAGTGGGAACACTGGTTGAATGCATATTTTAATTCCTCATCCAAGGAGTACGCATGTTGCATACTTTTGATGGACTTTGCTATAAGAAAAATGAGAAATACATGAGAAAACGTGATTACAATCATGTTTTTCATGTATTTCTCATTTTTCATGTAGTAGGGTACATCGAAAGTATGAAACATGGATACTCCTTGGATGAGGAATTAGATTGTGCATCCAAAGAGTGCTCCTGCTCGAAATTTGAGTAAAACCGTAGGGAGATAAGTTCAAAATACGAGTTGAAAAAGTAGTTTTTATTTTTATTTTTATTATTTTTAATCTTTTTATTTTTTCACTCCAAAAGAGGCGAATCATCCCCCATGGTTGTCATAATAATTTTGAATATTATTGGTTCTTATAAAGTTGATTTTGGTTGTACATTTTTATTTTGAGTCCCATTTTCTACCTCATAATTTCTCTAATATTTGATAAAATTAATGAAATCTATCTTATGTTAGGTTAGTTTTGCTTTAGATATTAGATTCTTTAATAGTTGAATTGCAAGAAATAGAGAACAAAAATAAATTCACACACACACACAACCCCCCACAATAGACACAAGTGTTTTTCTAGGAAACCCTTATAAGAGAAAACCCAACTAGGAGGCGAGGCTACTTTGCTGTCATTTCTGTGGTGTGGAAATATGAAAATACAAAGGAAGAGATACTCTATATGGAGTAAATTGTGACATGTTTCCTATAATATTACTACAAAACCTTAACCCCCTCTATTATTCTCTCTAATTTCCCACTCCCACTTGCTCCGCACAACCATCGAAAAAATACAATAGCATAGAATGGAATGCATACTCCTCCTTATGAATTGATATTTAACATAAATTGATACTAAACTAGAGTAATATTTGACTCCCTAAACCCTCAACTCGAGTTATGATTTTGAACCTTTTGGAGTCTTTTGAAATTACGCATGTGGATAGCCCGATATGCATGATTAATTAGGGATAATGCGACATCCTCTTCTACCATGGCGATCAACATAGTAGGTCAACTTTCGAGGTGGCATAAATTTTGCATACAAACTCTGTTTTCCATGATTATTACACCATTAGAAGTTGATGCACAAATGAGAGTTTTTGTACCCAAAAATGTCATTTAATTCCTTAAAATGGATCTAGAATCTTTTAAACCCTAATTCTACAAACTAGGATCCACTATTAAAATGACCGTAAAAGTAGATAGCTCCATTTTTTTCGATTATCAAAGTATCAAAATAGATGAAAAATAGCATAATGATCCAATATAAATCAATGAAAATTGGTTTATCCACCAAACATTCACAGGCATAACACATTGACAAGGACTTGTCATTTTAACTTACATCAGACAGATGTATAAGATAGGCTCCAACTATCTTCTCCTTATCAAGCACTCCAAGTTGTATTAAAGTTCCCAAATACCATAAAATCTTGATTTTATTCTCTCACAAGTATTACTAAATCAAATTTTCACTTTTCAGTTCTAGGGTTTATCCCAATCCCTCACTTTCAATGTCTTAAGTAAAAATTCTAACCCTAGGATTCCTTTAAATTCCCTAAAGAACCATAGCAAAGAATACATAACGTGCAAATACAAATTAAGAGGAGTACAAAGAGACGAGTTCACTCCAGATTTCGCACCTCCAACATAAAAATGTGATTACATGTGTGAAAAATAATAAATATGATGGAGAGACTCTTTCTTTCTTTATATGAAATGTGAGAGAGGACAATAATAACAAGTGGACCTATTCCACAATAAGTGACTTAAGTAAACAATAGATAGTCCCACATGTGAACTCCTACAACTCCAAGGGACACATTCCAAACTCCAAGGTGAGTACACTTGATCCATACATTATCATGGATATTGCACTTGACAGTTCATCGCAATAGATATGATAAAACTATATTTAAAAATCTAAAATGTACACTATTAGGTTTTATTTCTCTTTAGATTTTTGGATATGTAGATTATTGTTAACTAAGTATGCATGCAAATTAAAATTATGCATAAAATAGGGAATACAAAATAAAAACTCATAAACCATGATTTGACATAAGATATAAAATTAAGGCTTTTAGATATGGTTCCTTTGAGATACTTGCAAAGGTGGGATATAATGTCAATAGACTTAGTCTAGCCCCATACGTGTGCATTTACCCAGTTGTGAATGTGGATAATTTAAAGCTCTATGAGTCTTCCATGCTAGATCAGGAAGAGGATTAGGTCCTACCTTCTATAGAGGATTTGGAAAATATTGTAGAAGGATTAAGTATATTGTTTTAGTATATTGCATGATCGGATTGAATCCATTGTTATACATATTATTTGTATAATTTCTACATGGTATCAGAGCATCAGGAATCACAATAGTGGAGAAGAAATTGGGTTTGTTTTGAACAATATTCAAACTTGCAGATACTTTCTTTGGAGCGACAAGCGGATCAAGATGGATTTCAATGAATTAAGATTGGAATATGCACTTGAGGGAAGTTCTAATTATATTGCATGGAAAGACAGAATGGAGGTAGTTCTGGAGGAAAACATGTTGAAAGAATTCATTGATAATGATATTCCCAAGCCCACAACAATAGATGTCGCTTTTCTTGATTCTTGGTGAAAGAAGGTAGCAAGGGCGAGGAGGATATTATTAGAGGGAGTTCGAGATCACATTGTCTCGAGTCTCCATGGCAAGGTGAATCCATATGCTATGTGGAAGGCCTTGACAGATTTGTTTTAGAACAACAATGACCAAAGGAAGTAGGCGCTGAAGGACAAGCTCAGGAAAATCAAGAAGGAGGAGGGCGAGACGGTACCAAAATACTTGGTGAATTTAACTCAATGTCGAGATGAGATTGGAAGTGTTGGTGTGACCATATCAGATGATGAATTGGTGAGATTAGCACTTCTAAGCCTTCCTAAGCGCTGGCATAGGTACCAGGACTCGGTGAATGGGAGGGAGAAGTTACCAGATTGGGAGTGAATTTGGTCGAATTTGGTACAAGAAGAATTCAGGTGGAATACCAAGGATGGATCCTCATCCAAGACTAATGTCGAGGAATATTGTGCCTTGGACGGTAATACAAAGAAGGCTAAGGGAAATAAATCCCAAGGTGAAGCGGGAAAGAAAGACTTGTTTAAGATCAGATGTTTTCATTGTCACGAGCATGGGCACTATGCTAAAAATTGTCCAAAGAAGAAGGCAAGCAAGAAGGAGCCTACAGTTGAAGCAGATAAAGCATTGGCTTCACAATTCGAGCTTGATTTTACTCTCATTGCATGCATGGCCAACATTGTAATGGGATTCATGTGGTATCTAGATAGCAGTGCCTCGTTCCATATGATGGGGAATAGAGATATCTTCAGTGACTTGGAGGAGAAGGACCTCCAGCAGAGCATAGAATTTTGAGATGATGAGAGTTATAGCGCTACCAGAATAGGTAAAGTTACCTTTTATAGGGAGAATGGCTCTCATCTCATACTAGCAGATGTTTTGTATGTTCCAAGCCTAAAGAAGAATCTTGTCTCCATAGCAGTATTGGAAAACCATGGTTATGAAGTGATGTTTAGAAAAGGAGAGGTTTTCCTTAAACACATAGCCACGGGATAGGTGAAGCAGATCGGTTCTAGAGTCAAGAACCTGTATGCTCTCAAGGTTGAGGATGCATGCAAAGATTTGAGGAGAAAATTAGTGGTTAATGACTTGGTGGTTGAGAGGGAGAAATTATCTCTCAACATGCAGCCTTAGAAGTAGTCTCAGAAGGTTGTGGAGCGGCCACAATTGGAGAACAAGAGAGGAGACTAAGTGGAAGAGTCCACTCAAGCAGAGAAATCTAGGAGGGAGAAATTTCGAGCCAGATGGGAAGAGGGAGTACATGCAGCTATACCTCCAGGTGAGAGGTGGGGCGATGTGAAAAATTAATCCCAAGAAGAAATTTGGGCAGGTTCCATTGAGATGGTGCATCTCATGGATCGAACCTAGCTACAAGGAGCCCACAATACAATAGTAGTAGGAAGGATCTATTAGATTTATGCAGTCAGATTTCAGGAGGATAGAAATCAGAGTGACAGGTGTTGGATACTGGAGCGCAGATCAGGGTTGGAAGCAGTGCATAGTGCATGGATACATATGTCAACAACATAGAGACTCTAGTAGACATGTGCAGTAGCTAGCAGAAATCAGAATACCTTGATGAAAAATGCATTATAATGTTTCAATTTTCAGAGGTTATTCAGTTTCAGGAGAGTTTCATGTGCAAACAATAGTAGGAAGTGTCACATGCAAGAACATTCCAAAGGTACCAGATCAGGACAGATTGATTCCTTTCTCGTTGAGAGGGAGTGTTGAACAACAAGAAACATTGAAATTGGCATCCAGAAACAGCATGACAACACACACACTAGTGCGGGATCACAAGTGTTATAGGTCAATTTTGGCATCATCCCCCATGACCTGGTCAAACTGGACATCATCCCCAGGACCAATGAAATAAGGTCTATCATCCCCTTACATTTTAGTTGCTATATGCCCTAAGAGAGGAAAAAATCATTCATGGCTTCTATTGTGAGATTTCCAAGGTTTGAAGTATATGTTATATCACTTATGAACTCACCAATGCTACCTCTAAAGGGACTAACTGCACTGGATATGCAACATCCTCCATTCAAGGGTGCACTGCAATGCACTTCCCGACATTCAAGAGTGCGTTGGTCAATTGGGAGTGAAATTATCATTGTTCCGGAATCTCCACATGGCCAGTGCCTTCTAGAAGAGTCCATATGTGTCAAACTTCGAATCCAAGTGTCCATCTAACACCTCTGAACTTGGGAACATGTCTTGCCTATTATTATAAATTCATTCGTTGAGAAACTACCATCAGTTTCCCTATAAATTGGGCACAAATCCTAGAGCTAGGGAAGGAACAATTTTGGTAAAGAAATGCTTTTGGATTCTCATTTGAGAGAGTGAAAGTAATAATATGTTGCTGGTATGATGTTGGATGTGATGAGGCTTGGATGAAGTTGGAGTTGGTGGCATCAAATCGATCATTGGTTGTAACCCCCCCCTTCTACTCTTTAATAAAGATTGATGTTAATTTTCCCATATACGTATGTGTTTATGTTTCTATTTCTCATGAAATGGATTATTGAATGATTTATATGTTTCACATCTAATCGATTTGAGTGATTAAGAGAAGTAGGCATTTGTATATTTCAATTTGTTTGTTTTTCTCTGTTTATGCTTGCAGGAATCAATTTGGCAATCTGAGTTGGATTGAAGGAAACAACAAAAGCGAAAAAAGGAGAAGGAGAAGCACTTGGATTGCAAGTAGGTTATTATATCATTCTGTGTGTCCTCTTATTTTAGAGAAAGTTTTAGCAAAGTCTTTCATCTGTTGTTCCAAGTGCCTAGCACCACACTTAGGGAATTTGATTTATTCGTAGATCACAATTCTGCATAAAAAATTGGCAACTCCACTGGGGAGTTTCTTATCATTCCTGGTGTTTTTTCCTATGCTAATCCTCATCAGTAGCATCTAATTTCAGTTATTATACTTTTGAATGAAAGAATTTCACTAGAGGTGTGTTTTCTAGCTTGCATTTTCAATCATTGTTGTGCCCAACACATTGTTGGTCAAGACATAGTGCACTACAGTGAATTGTCTCCCACTTAGGGGTGCATTGCAACACATTGTCTCCCCTTAGAGACTTCGTTTCCCCCTTAGCCAACCAAATTCGATTCAAATTTGTCATTACTATCATTCTCAGCCATTTGTTTGTTGTATTCTCAACTATCTGATACCTCTTAGAGACAAGTGAATTTACGTGACTCTTCCTCTTTTGAAAAGTAAAGTTGTTCAATGTCTCTTTAGTTTTTTTCTTTATCATTGAAAAATCAAATTCAAATTATTTTATTTCTGCATTAGATCCATTTGTTTTTGTAAAGGAAATTTTCGTTAAATTCTTTGTTTCCTGTAGGAAAAATTGTAATTCCATTCTTCATTTTTCCTAAAATATAAATTGTCGTTAAATTCCTCGTTTCTGAAAGAATAAAACACTTTTTTTTTGTTTATTTGATGCACATAATTTCCTTTCTTGAATTCACATTAAGGGAGCTGTAATTTCCCAAAGTGGAATAATGCATTGATACACAAACACAATATTTGAAACACAGAAAATGTACATGTAAAGGTATGATCAACACAGATATACACAGAGTAGATGAGCCATTTTATTATGTGGAGATGATTCAGTTACAATAGTGTACAAAATAAAGGTACTCTAGCCAAAGAGATGGCCTAGAATAACCCTAAAAGCATGCTTCAACAAGCACTACATAACTGGAGAGCTGCAAGAAGCAATATTGCGCTGTCCCTTCAGCAGATGATGAAAATGTGACTACTGGATGAAAGGGAAATGAATATCTATGGAGCTCAGGATCTATGATGATGTAAAGGTTCCGGATCTGGGCAATATGATGGACACCCAAGATAACCTAGAAAGGAAATTCCAGATATATGAGATTGGAAATTCACCCTCCTAGGGTTTGATCTCTCAACTATTGGGTTATGTAGATATGAAGCTAGATATGATCATATGATGGCTGAAATATGATGTACAACCAGATCTAAGCTTGAAGGGTTGGTCCCTTCTTAAGATCTCCAAGCTAGAAGTTTGAGATCTTGTCTCTTCTTCCTCCTCCTCAAGATGCAACAACTGAATATGCAGCTGCTGGAAAAACCACACTATACAAGAGGCAGAGACTCAATCCTACTTAAATATGCTAAAAATAAGCTCCAGGCTGATGGAAACAGTGATGGAAAGGTGAGGGGATGCTCCCTCACAGGATTCCTAGTTGAAGTGCTAGAAATTTCCTTCCTCCTTTGGATCTACAATGATGGACTGCACAATCCTTGATGGGAATGCTGCTAATAGGAGGTGAATAATGTTTTGCCTAATGCTAGATCTAAAATGAGGCTTCGAGAATGATGATATTGAAGCTCAAATTTTCAGGAATAATCCTTCACCGGTTCTTCGGCTGAAATACTGAAGACAACCTCCTCCTCCCAAACTGATCTTCAGAAATGCGTAATTCCTGAAGGTATATGTTCTGCAGAGAGTGGGAATAGTGTGGCACCAATGCGTCATGATTAATAGCAACTTAGAATACCTTCTTAGGGTAGGCACTCTAAGTACCCCGTGGGTAAGCGTGGGATTCCCACTAGGGAACACCCTGTGCTAAACATCACTACAGACTTAGATAAACAACATAAGAGTGCATGGAATGTCAAATGAAAATTCTAGATCTAATCAGATCTCAAATCAATAATACCAAGACTGCCTTCTATTCTGCCTTCATTTTCCTTATATACAAAGTGAGCCTTCCCATGCCCCAACCCACCTCTAAATTGCGTTGCGCATGTGGACATAAGTCTTCCATGTTGACTGCACTATCTGTCCAAGTCCTCCATCATGTCTACATGCAATGTTCACCCTCTCCATCATGTGTGCATTAAATGCATTAGTTCCTCCATCACTTCATCATGAATGCTCTATGATCTTACATTAGATTCCCTTCAGGGTCTCAGTTGACTACTTCAACCTCCATGATCTATCTCATTAATGAGACATGACCTCCACTTCTTTCACATTATTAGCTGCTCCACTACTCCATTATGTAGATCTATGTTTAATTAATCCACATTCACACATCAAAAAGTGGATCTTATTCATATTTGAGGATTATGGGTCCCTCTACCCTTTTATTTACTTAATCAATTAAGTTTATTAAGAACTCTAATACTCCAAATAACATGTGAAAATTTTGGAATATTACAGGAGCTGAAAAGAAAAACATGCACATGCATATAGTGAATTGTGTGTGTTGCATAGGAACAAGTTAGGAAAGTTGCATTTTAGTTTGTGCTCTTTGTTGTTTGCTCTAAAACTAATTGATATTTCCCTTAGTAGCTAGGATTTTCATTGAAAATGCTAAAATTGAAAAGTTTTCTTATCATTTTAGTTTGCATCTTTAGGAATTTCCATCACATCACACAGTGAACCTCAACGATAAAATTTCTAAACAAGATAAAATTAAAATTTACATCAATTTACCTAAGAAATCATTGGAACCACAACGATAAAATTTAGAAGGTCTAGGCTAGAGATGTGTTCCAACGTTGTTAAACATAGCAACTGTCATTAACATGTCTACAATAAATTTTGAGTGTGATACCTCACTCCATGTACGTAAGTATATCGGAGCTCATCCACGTACCTTCGGGTATATCGGGCAGTGTTCTAGTACAGAAAGTATAAGGGAGTTCTCTCACTGTGCGGTTTCGCATTGGACAACACTAATACGAACTTGGGCCTCCACATACATTCGAGTATATTTTGGAGGAAAAATTTAGGTTTCTACCCATCCATACTGAACCGAGTCGACCGCCTTGTAACTTGTGATACAATGAACACAAAATTTGGGGAGATTTCCTGCTCGTACTTCTTGGTTCGCTAGGAGGTATTCTAAAGTTTACAATTACTTGGTAAACCTTTTACCTAGAATTACCCTTTTATTTTTTTTAATTTTTTTTGGTCATAAAATAAATAAATCATCGTGGAATAAGAACATCCCTTTCCCCATCGTTCACGTAGAATAGCACTGAAACCATCATTACCACCAGAATCCATTTCTGGTCGACAAAGGTGACATCGCTCTACCGAAACTAATACTATTAGTACCTCTGGTGAGACATCATCCTCACATATACCAAAGTCGGCACAAGTTGTTTCTACAAATCCTAGTTCATCTACTATTATCGAGACAGAGTCGTCACAGCTACTCATGGTCACGATCCATCCAATCAGTGAGACCATACCTCCCGAACCTGACGTTGTTCAATTGGAAGTTGATCTGGATCCTGTCACTTTTTTGCTAGAACATCTGAATCCTGAAGTCGAATGACCGGAAGTTGTTCGAGTATCATTCACCCCACAATCTATTGTAGCCATTGAGTCTCCCATATCACACAGTCAAACTCCTGAAATGTACTTTGGGCCTTACGATGAAATCCTTCCACCTAGTTTAATTTCGATTGAAGAAATACCGCAAGACAAAACAACTTTAACTCCAACTCATTTTGGGGCGGAGCTTTACCTGTACAATTCCTTTCCTCAATCTCCTTCCTCTTCTTTTGTTGATCTTGTGTCTATTAGATTTCCCTCATATCCAATAGGGTATACATTTTTCCGAATAACCATTCTTGAGCCAACATCTTCGGTTGGACCTATTCCAGTTGCAACAACACCTGATCTTCTACCCTATCGATGTTGACAACATCACCAAAGTCACATCTATATGGTGGCCCTTCTGTCCCACCTGGTTACCAATATTTATCTGGAACCTTCTCTGGTGCATCCTCAAACCCATGGACTTCACCAATGTCATCGTCTAGTATTCTAACTGGTAAATCTATAGTGAGTACTGAACGACTTGATCCTTTATACACATCATCAGGGAAATATCAAGCTAGTCCATCTGGGTATATTCCATCTACCACAATTTCAACTGGACTCCCTGCATTTGGAGAGAAATATTTTCCATATTATTATACTCCTCATGCTGGGGGGAAACATATGGTCACCCATATTGACAGTATTCCTTCATTATTTGGTCATCCTAATATCAAAATGAATGTTTGTTATTGGCATCCCATTCTAATCATCCAACCACAAACGGTTGTACACTCGTATCAACTGGTTCAACCTGTTGCACCCACATCAACTTCGCTTGCTAATACATCCTTACCCTTGTTATAGACTCAAATTGTTGTGCCTCAACCGTCTCATGCGGGTCCTTCAACCCAATACCCTCAATTATTGGGCCCTCAGACTCCAACTCCTTCGACTAGTTTGCAACAACCACTTGTATCCAGAATTATTTATTCAGAAGCCGGATTACCATATTATGGGATGTCATAGCCGGAAACAGGTTATACCTATCCGTAACCAAATCTAAGCTATCCTAGTTTGGGTTATAATGTTGGTGGGCAAGCCCCTTGGTAGCCACAAGCGCAAATGCCACAACCTTCATTTCAACAAGTAGCGTACCCAGGTTTTGGTCAACAGAATCCTCAAGCGTTTTCTTTTCAAAACAACCCATATCTTGGTTACCAACAATATATTCCTTATTCTGGTGCTCAAAGGCCTGTTTCCCAAGCAATTCCATCATACCCTCGCTATGCTCAACCCTACCTAAATCAACAAATTCCCTTTGTTGAAACTTTAGAGTTACCAGATTTAAACTAGCTCACAAATGATCCAATCAATTACGCTCCTTGGTGGTCGGTGATACCTCATAAATGACCCTCAGATAGTCCTAAGTTTAATGAAAACCCTCGGGAAGACTCGTCGACGCATGTCATGACTTATCATTTGTGGTGTTCATCTAACTCCCTAAATGATGACTCAATTCGAATACATCTTTTCCAGCATACGCTCATTGGTCTGGCTGCAAAATGGTACATTAAGTTACCAAGAGATTCATTTGATAATTTCGCTGCCCTAGCTACTGTCTTTCTGACCCACTTACAGTTACCGATACAATATGAAAATGGAACGAAAATCTTGACTAATTTTAAACAGACTAATGCTACTCACATTTCTGATCATATTCATGAGTGGCATCGTCGTCATAGAACGGTTAAGACATTTGTTCCTGATCAACTCCTTGCTGAGTGGTTCATTAACTCTCTGTTACCATCTATAATTGAGGATGTGGCTAAGGGTGACGTTGTCACTGAAGAGAAAGTCATTGCTCGTGCCCAATATTTAGACTTGGTTTACACTTAGTCTGGCACTCTCTACTGAGTGGGTTTCCAACATTATTCCTATTATGAAAAAACAAGGAACCATTAGAGTGTGCATCGATTATCGGGATGTAAATCTTGCTTGTCCAAAAGACAACTATCCTACTCCCTTTATCGACCAGATTATTGACGATTGTGCTGGATGCGAAATATTTTTGTTCATGGATGGATTTTCTGGCTATAATTAGATCAATATCCACCTAGAGGACCAATATAAGACAACATTCATCTATCCTTGGGGTACATTCGATTGTCAGAAACTCCTGTTTGGTTTAAAGAACGTCGGGGAAACTTTTGAGAGAGCTATGTATTATGATTTCAATGACATCAAGCACATTGTTAAACCCTATCTAGACGATTTACCCGCAGATTCACAAAACCAGACTGATCACCCGATGCATTTGAAAGCTATATTTTTACGCTGCCGACACTAAAAAATATGCCTCAATCCACATAAATGTGTGTTTTGTGTCGGTTCTCATCGTTTGCTAGGATTCGTCATCTCAAAAGAAGGAATTCGAATAGATCCACTGAAGGTCCAGGCCATTCTTTATTTTCCCGCACCATCAAATTTTCTTTAGTTACAGAAACTTCAAGGAAAGGATAAATTCCTAAGGAGGTTCCATACCCAACTACGCTGAAATGGCTAAAGGATTTACTCGGCTCTTGAAAAAGGTGATTCCATTCCATTGGGATAAGGCTGCACAAGCTTCTTTTGATGTAGTCAAGGATACATTTTTCTGGGCGTCATTAATGTATCCCCCCAATTATCAGAGTGATTATTTCTTATATATCATCACGACTGATATGACCATTGCTATGGTATTGGTCCAAGTAGAAAATGGGATAGAACATCCAATCTATTATTTGAGTCGTAATCTCAATGATATGGAAGTGAAGTATTCATACGTAGAAAATCTTGCCTTGGCGGCTGTTCAAGCAAAGATTTCACCACTATATCCTATTCCAGAAGACCATTGTCATTTTATCATAAATCACGACTTACATCTATAATGTAACCCATTGGGAGAAATATTCAAAATTAATTTTCATTTCCAGGTGAGTTTGATTTTAAATTCATCAAACTAAACAAAGAAGTCTTAAGTTTGGCTAAGTCATAGATCTTCTCCTGATAGTGTCGCTACCATACTCAACCATTTATTCTATACCGTCATCAAATCATCCCATCCTGGTATGGTGATTTTTATTCATTTATTCTCGCACCTGCAAATTTCGGTTTTATACCCTCGCCTAACCAATGACATATTCAATACCACGCCAAAGATTATCCTATTGTCACATATACTATCGTCAGGTTTATAATAACGAAGAAGGTGGTTACCCGCGAGGAGGCTTTAGTGTTGCCGTTATTTTTCGTGGGGATGGGGTTTGCAAAATAATTGCCTGGACACGCCATCACATAAGACACCGCCATTGCTACTTTTGCTCAGTACTTTTTCACATCATCCTCGCCACGTAAGTTGTCACGCATGCCAGATATTTTATCGTAAAATACGCAAACCGCTAGCACCAATGCATCCTGTTGTATCTATGGGACCATTTTCAAAATGGGGCATTGACTTCATGACCTGTAACCCTCATTCATCTGGGGGGCATGGTTATATTATTGTCCCAACAGACTACTTTACCAACTGGGCTAAAGCGATGCCTACATTAAATAACATAGGACAAAAAACCGCATGGTTTTTCTTTAACCATGTCATTTCATGGTTTGGGGTCCCACAGGTTATAGTCACAAATTACGGTTCACATTTTCACAATAATATGATGAATGAGTTGACTGCAAAATTAGGATTTTCGCTTGATAGTTCTACTTATTATCCATAATAAAATGGACAAGTCGAGGCTATTAACAAGATTCTTAAAAGAATGTTTCAACGAATGATAGTAGTTCATAAATGAAATTGACATTTAATCCTATACTCGGCTTTGTGGGCATACCGAACTTCAGTGAGAAATGCAACCGGATATTGGTGTATGGTCTGGAAGCTATCTTTCCAATCCAATGTGAAATACCGTTATTAAAACTCGCAATCGACTTGTTACCTAACACTTTTGTTGAAGAAGCATGTATTTTTAACCTCACCATCTTGATGAAACACGTCCTGAAGCCCAATTGGCCAATGAAGCGCATAAGAGACATATAAAGGCGCAATACGACAAGCATGTCTAGCCTCACATATTTTCAGAGGGTGACCTGGTCCTTCTTTATGATCAGGAATATGATGTAATAGGTACAAGTAAATATGAGCCGTTATGGCATGGCCCCTATATTGTCAAAAGAGTTGTTGCTAAGGGTGCCTACGCATTGGTAGATTATGATGGAATTCTGTTGGCGCAACCCCGAAATTGTTGTATATGAAATGTTACTATGATTAAACATGAGCGTAGTAAACTGTTGTATTATATTGTATATATGTTGTTGATTTGCATTTACTATCTTAGTTTGCTTTTTCTATAGTTTTCTTGAATTTAGTAATCCGCTTTACATTTCATCACAGATGTCTGAATCTTTGGAACCATTTGTTGGGTACGCTGATGGTGCTAGTTGTAGTATGCAGAATTTGTCCTCTGCAACCTGGGCCATTTTCACTCCGAACAGTGAGTTCGTAAGTTTTCAAGGGATTTGTATCGTTTGATCTACCAACAATATCGCTGAGTATAGCTTGTTGATCAAACTTCTCTTTGATTCCATTTCATTTTGTATTAACCACATCATTATTAGGTTAGACTCACAACTTGTGGTACTAGAACTTACTAGTGTTTATAGTGTTAGAAATCCAACACTGCATTGTATGTTCCTAAGAGTTTGAATTTTGGAAAGACATTTTGATTTTATTCAATATCAACACATTTCCAGAAACTTGAACACATTAACTAATTCTTTAGCGAATTACGTTATAAAATACATTTGCAACACATGTAAAGATACATTCACATAATTGAATAGGATTGCACAGAAAACATATGAAAACACTGAAAAAAAATAGATAGATAGATAGAAAAGTCAAAAAACATGGTCAAAACATTCTTACCTATTACACCCAATCGACCGCTAAAGTTCAAGGTAAAAACTGGTTCAGAGCTCCAATTTTCAAATGGTAAAAACTCTTTTAATTAGTCATTTTATTATTTCAAATCATGGTTTTTATTCATTTTTGCTATGAAACAAGTATTTTTAATCCATTTGATGTTGTTCTGAATAGGTTTACAACTGACATAGCAGATTAGTCGTGCACACTTATTTCAAGAATGATTTGACCACAAAGCATATTTTTATCCTTATCTTTCGAGCTTTGATTAAAAACAAATAAGGACTTGAAGCGCACTTTTATCTCTTTTTCGAGCTTCGATAACAATGGAAAAGGACCCCCTAGAGTCTTATTTTAGCTCTTTTCAGACTCCGATAATGTGAAAAGATTCTGAGCACTTGTCTTTTTGAGCTCGTCAAAGTAAATGAAAAGACATCTACTCAGTATAATTTTAACCCTTTTCCAGACTGAGATAGGTTATTTACGAAAAATGAAAACCTTAGTCGAACATGGCTAGGAGGTTCTCTCAGATAGCATTTTACACTTTTTCAGATCTGAGTGACAAATTTACAAAAAAGGACTCATGGAGTTTTCTTTTGTCCTCTTTTTCAAACTCTCTACATATGAAAAAGGACCAGGCTTTCATTGTCGTTAGGCTCGTTAAAAAATAAAATAGCAACAGGCTTGTCGATCATGGCAAGTATAGAGTTTCATTTATCGATATAATTATTAAATTATTAAATAGCGATGCATATTTTCCAAAAGGGTTGAATTATAGATCAAGCATATGTTATCCTCCTCAAGCTTGTTAAAAAATAAAGAGGTAATGGTCGGCAAATGACCGAGGAAAATTTTGGAAAGTGAACAGAATTTTTACGGTAGCAGGTTGCTCTTGAACATGACACTTCACTCCATCATCGTGGTTGTTTGGGTTAGGTAATATTATTGATGATTCGTTCATACCTATGGTTCATCATACCTTCACTTTGGTTTTGGGTCAATGCTGCCAACTCATCTCAGTGTCGCCGATATGTTCAAGAGAATTCATCCAGTGAATATTCATCCTTCTTCAATACTCATAAACCTTCATTTTCATGACAGTCATCCCTGAACATCGCTATATCAAGTCACATTTTGTCTCTGAAATCAATAACTCTCGTTTTACGATAAAGTGGCTTCCTGTCGGCATCAAATCATCATCCAGGAAGTTTACTTAGAAACATCATCTTCCAGTACCATGAGGCTTGTTACAACATCGACAAGATCCTCGCTTTCGGAACTTTGACCAAAATATTTTGTTTGGCGTTCGACATCAAATCATCTATTGATGCCTTACGAAATGTACTATAGTACCTTAAGAGCAATTATCATCAATGGTGGTTCTCCCGTGTTTGTTAACAACTCACATCATTGGCTGATAATCAAACAATGTCTTACCATGTTCGACTACCAATCATATATTCTCATAGCTAGACTTGTACCCAAACGATCAATGAACTAGATAAGAAGACCATGGATCTAGTTTCAGCCATCTGGAATGCAATTTTAGGATTGTTGTACACATCATCTGTATGGTGAGCTTACATACAGATCATCATCCAAACATGGGCCTATATCTATAGGCATGTCTGTATTGGGCAAAATTCCAATGTAGACGACTTTCTACACAATGTACATGTTATTATATAGTTTATGTGTTGAGCATGGGAATGCCTCCCTCAACAATTCGTGATTAAGATGAAAATATCATGATGTAATGTATTGTAAGATTGATGCAGGTCACCATTCTTCTTCAGTTCCAGCTCATCACATCGTAAAGCATCTCATTCAAAAAATATTATTATTATTTCGACTTCATGCTTTAGGGGGCAGCTGTTATAGGTCGATTTGGGCATCATCCCCCATGACCTGGTAAAATTGGAAATCATCCCTAGTACCAATGAAATAGGGTCTATCATACCCTTGCATTTCAGTTTCTATATGCCCTAAGAGAAGAAAAAATTATTCGTGGCTTCTATTGTGATATTTCCAAGGTTTTAAGTATATGTTATATCACTTATGAACTCACCAACACTGCCTCTAAAGGGACTAACTACATTGCATATGCAACATCATCCATTTAAGGGTGCACTGCAGTTCACTTCCCGACATTTAAGAGTGTGTTGGTCAATTGGGAGCAAAATTATCATTGTTTCGGAATCTCTACATGGCCAATGCCTTCTAGAAGAGTCCATATGTGTCAAAATTCGAATCCAAGTGTCCATCTAACACCTCTGAACTTGGGAACATGTCTTGCCTATTATTAGAAAGTCATAGATTAAGAAAATACCATTAGTTTCCTTATAAATTGAGCATAGATCCTAGTGCTAAGGAAGGAAGAATTTTGGTAAAGAAATGTTGTTGGATTCTCATTTGAGATAGTGAAAGTACTGATATGATGCTGGTGTGATATTGGATGTGATGAGGCTGGGATGAAGCTGGAGCTGGTGGCATCAAATCGATCATTGGTTGTAACCTCCCTCTTCTAATATTTAATAAATATTTTTGTTCATTTTCCCATATATGTATATGTTTATGTTTCTATTTCTCGTGCAATGGATTCTTTAATGATATATATTTTTCATATCTACTTGATTTGAGTGATTAAGATAAGTAGGCATTTGTATATTGAAATTTGTTTGTTGTTCTCTGTTTATGCTTGCAGGAATCAATCTGACGATCTGAGTTGGATTGAAGGTGACAACAAAAGCATCAAAAGGAGAAGGAGAAGTGCTTGGATTGCAAGTAGGTTATTCTATCATTATGCATGTCTGCTTATTTTAGAGAAAGTGTTAGCAAAGTCTTTCATTTGTTGTTCTAAGTGCCTATCACCACACTTAGGGAATTTGTTTTATCTGTAGATCACAATTATGCATAAAAATAGGTCACACAATTATGGGTCCTAGCGATACATTAGTGTGCAAGCCAATTTATTAAATAAATTAGAAATTTGTCTAATTTAATTTTCCTTAATTAAATTGGACAATAAATTGTAATCTTATCTCATAATCACTTGTAATAGTTAACTGAGTGTGATAGACTTAGTTAGCTCATGAAATTATATTTGAGGGTGGTTGGTGAGGCATTTAGAGTGATTCTATTTTTTTTAGAGTCCAAGTTTCAGTTAGTGTATTAGTTTAATGCATGAGAAATCAGTTAACTCAATTAAGTGAGTTAAAGCCAGTCTAGCTAGTTGTAACTGATTGTTGTACTAGTGAGAGGTAAAGTGAATTAAATCAGATTTTAATTCACATGTAGTGATCTTTCAAGTGACTGATGATAATTTACTATTAATAGCTGCATGCATGTCAAAACCTGATGAAGTCCCAATTGAGACAGAGGTTAAAGGGATGTTAACTATCAATTGTATTTTTAGCAAAATACCCAGATGCAGTTATATAACCATACGATTTACCATGATGTGAAACGCATTCAAGGAAGGATAATTATTCTATTTTATAGGGATTAATTGCCTAGGGATTGCGTGAGCAAGGCAGGCTGAGAAAAGGCAGGAAATTGGCTAAGTGTTAGTCAATTTTTTCCAGATCAGTGTGAGACAGTTGGTAGAATGCAACAGAATCTTGTGAGAAGAGTGCATTGTATTGTTTCATGATTCCTTGGTTCATTATACAATAGATATAGAGGGGTTTTGAGCAGCAAGCTTTCCCCAAGAAAAATATCTGTGTTGTGCGATTTATTTGCTTCTTTCTCTTACTTGGTGTGATTGTGCCATCTTGTTTATTTTCTGCAAATATTGTAGAAGGATTCAATATATTGTTTTAGTATATTGCATGATCAGATTGAATCCATTGGTATACATATTATTTGTATAATTTATACAATACCTGGCCTCTTACTGACTCTTCTATAGAATCATTTTTTCTTAAAAACAATGAAACATACTTCTTGTTGGATTTGATCAATTTCTTGGATGGGTTGGAACTTACTAGAGAAATTTTTGACTTGCCTTTGTGCGCATTGATGGTGGAAGATTTTCCATTATTGATAAGTTGGCACTAATTGGTTCTTCACATGAATATTGCATCACACATATACATATAGAATTCCAAACAAAACCTCACATACATCAAGGGTACCTATATCTAGTCCTACTTCAACACTAAAATCAACATTGATAGAAAATATATTTTTTCTCTATTTTGTTACCTTCAACTCTGCATCCTTATTTACTCATCCCAAGGGATATGGGTTTGGATGATCATAAAATTCCGATCCCAATTTCTTGAACAACTCTGCTACAATGAGATTCAATTGTGATATGAATTCAAACAAAGCATCAATATTTGTATTCTTGAATTGTATCATGATGTGGATGAGTTTGGTCATTTCTTTCTCTTCTTGTTGCTAAAATCCACTTCGATATACCTCTTTCTATACTAGAGTAAAAATGATATTCTCATCCACATCTGAGATTATTTCAACTTGGTTGCTCGAATCAGTGGCCATGATATTCTTCTTCTTATTGTATTTATTTTTTTCTTCGGGTTAATCTCTGGATGTAACTTCCGAAACTTCTCCTTTGTATGAGCATCCATGTTGCAGTGATTGCTAATATATTTTCACTGGTGTGTTTTAGCTTCCGTATATTTGTTATCTTTCCCCCTTTCCACTTCTTCTTCCCCTCCATAGAAGCATCATGTTTCTCCTCCTGCTTCGATCCACTTGATTTCCCTTTCTTCAAGTCTATTTTCTCTAGGTATTGTTCCTGTACACAAGTCTAATCCACCAATTTGAGCTTGAACATCACTTTCTTTCACAGATGGATATGTAGACCCCCCAAGTACTTGAGGAGTACATATATATTCTTTGGGAAGATACTCAATATTATGACCATATTTCTAAATCTTGTGGTGTACTCTTATAAACTCTGTTGAATTTTGTAGCTATGTTCGGTCTTCATATTATATATTTATCATTGATGTACATGTAAAGCATGATATTCATGCTCAACATTATTTTTATTTATTAAAATCAGATTTAAATTTATTTGAAGCCCCAAGTGTCTAAGTCGGCCTCTCTTTTCCTCATGTTGGATCTGTAACCTTTAGAACCAAATGAGTCTCATGATTGACTATATATTGAAGCTCTTCATCATCCTCAAGGGAAAAAAAATTACACAAGAACTGTTAATCTAAGTATAGGAAGGAAATATTTTTGCATTTGAATCCAAGAAAAGAAGCGGATCCAAAACATGTGGTGACACTTGTGAACAATTTGAACTTGTGATACTCTAGGAATTTGAACCTGTGGTCATACTTTGGGCATCCAAACATGTGGTAACACTCTAAATAAATATGAATATGTGAAGCTTGTGTATAGTCTGAACCTGTGGCCATACTCTGGGCATTTGAACTTGTGGCAACACTTTGAAGAAATCTGAATATGTGAATCTTGTGAACAATCCGAAATCATGATAATACTCTTCACATTCGGACCTGTGGTGAGACTATAAAAGGATCTAAATCTACGAAGAATTTTTAATTTTTACTTTGAAGTGATCCAAATTATTATTGGTATATTGTGTGATAGAAATATGATTTGGTACATAGGGCCAACTTGGTGATTGGTAGAACTAGTACAAATAATTTGTGGTGACTTGTGTGGTTGATAGTGGTGACATAGGGCTTACTTGGACACTTGGTGAAGTTGACCATAACTTGAATTTGATATCTCTTACGTATTGATTCTCTAAGGAAGTAATATTATTGGATTTTCCCTCATGTGTTTTTCCTTGGACACAAGCCTAATTCTGGTGTCTCTTGTCAATTGTGCGCTATGATCTTTGCTTTCTTGTGTTTTTTAGTTGATTTACTGAAGTGTAATTATTTGATGAAGAAGAAAGATTAAAAGAATCCTCAATAATTCACAAATAATTATCATTATTTCAAAAATAATCACTCGTACACATTACACTTGGTTTTATCAACATGGTATCAGAGCTAAGGTCAAGGAAGGAATATCACTATATGTTAGCATATTTGGATACATCTCTCTCACTATAAAAGCTAAGGAAGCTTGAATATCACTCTCTTGAAGATCTCTTGAAGACATCATTATAGAAACTATCATTCACTTGAATACTTCCTTGAAGATATTCTTGTAGCAAATTTCACTCTCTTTCTCAAGTACGTACTCTTCTATTCTCTATGTCTAATACTCCAAATCAAATGGAATCTAACTACAAGGAAGGAACAAAACTTGATGGAGCATATAACTTAAAAGAATGGAAAAAGAGAATTTTCCTTGTCCTAGAAGAACATGAAGTGTTGTCATATGTCCAAGGCAAAGTTCCTGAATTATATTGTTGGGTGTGGAGCCAGATTATCTTCATGATATTTTAAAGTTTTTTTTGTTTTAGCTGCGTTGGATCCCCATTCCTAACGGGAAAACATCGCCACCTGTTTAATTGCCGCTTGGGGGGTTTGGGTGCTAGTGGGCCCTTGATAAGGTTCAGAGGCAGTGCCCCTGAAGCCAAAAATAGATGAAAATTTTCCTTGTAAAATATTGTAATTTCATAGTCAATCTGGGGAATTCATTAGGTAGATGATCTGATGGTAGAAGTTTTTAATTTAAGGTTGTTTTCCCTAGAAGGAAACCCTTGGTTTATATGAGGGAATTGTATTGCGGCTGTGTATTATTATTATGAGCAAGAGAGAGAGAGGATAATGTGCGAGAGTGAAGAGGAACTTACATTAGATCTACTATAGGTTGCTCTCTTCATTTTGCTAGATAACATAAAAGTAAGGACTGGTTGTTTCTCCGTGGACGTATCCGAAATTGGGTGAACCATGTATATCCGTGTCTCTCTTTTTTTATGTGTTTCTATATTTTTGTTTCTACAACATTTTATGTATTTAATTTCTCCGTTAATTAATTTCTAACAATTTGTATTAGAGATGAAGGCATATTTGGCTGATAAAATCACAGGAGAGAAGGGTTCTTAGTTTGAGTGGGAGCAATGATAGAATATGGTAGGTTTAGGTTCAGTAAATTTAACAGCCAAAACTAGTAGCTATGGAAGATGCATATGGAATATTATCTGTATAAAAAAATATTTGTACCTACCATTGAGTGGAAAATCAAATAAGACGACAAGTATGATAAATGGAGAATGGGATCTTCTTGACCGAAAGGCACTAGGAACAATATGACTGTGTTTGGAAGCGTCAGTGGAATTCACCATTTCAAAGGAAATGACAACAAAAGGGTTAATGACAACATTAGATAAACTATATGAAAAACCGTGAGCCTCAAATAAGGTATTCCTTATGAAGCATCTATTTAATATGTAGATGTTAGAATATGGATGTATTGCTGATCATTTAAATGAATTTAACATGGCTACCGGTAAGTTAAGTTATTTAGGGGTAAATTTTGATGATGAAGTTAGGGCTCTGTTATTTTTGTGCTCGTTTCCAGAAAGTTGGAATGACTTAGTTATGGATATTAGTAAATTTTTCTCTAGATCTATTACTTTAAAGTTTGATGATGTTGTTGGTGCCATACGTAGTGAGGAAATGCGACAAAAATGCTCTGGTGAGACATCAGGTAATTATTTGACTGCAGAGACTAGGGAAGAGAAATGGAAAGAGGAAGGAGCCCAGGAAATCACAGTAAGTGAATAAAAGGAAGATCCAAATCCAGATCAGGGATAGTATGATGGAAATGCGGGAAGAAAGGATACATGAAGAAATACTACAAATCTCAGAAAGGAAAAAAAGGAGATGGACAACAAGGGAATAATCATGAAGCAAATGTGGCAGGTGATGTGTTGCAAGATGATTTTATTATTTCATTAGAGAATATTATTGGTACCTGGGTTGTAAATTCAGGGGCCTCATTCCATGCCACACCTGGTAGGAAACATTTTCATGACTATGTTCAAGGAGATTTTTGATAGGTTTATCTAGGTGATGATAAACCCTGTAAAATCATTCGAATGGGTAAGGTTTTTATAAGGAAATAAAATGGAAACCAATGGCTATTGAAGGAGGTAAGGCATGTTCCAAATCTGAAGAAAATCTAATTTCAACAGGGAAATTAGGTGGTGAAGGTTGTGTAACTACATCCACAGACAAAACCTGGAAGGTCACTAAAGGAGCCCTCGTAATCGAAAAATGAGAAAAGGTTGTTACATTGTATTTATGTAATGGTATTTCTAATTTTGTTAATTCATTAACCTCCATAGGAGTAGATATGACATTGTGGCATTATAGGCTCAGGAACATGAGTGAGAAGGGGATGAAAATTCTTCAATCAACACTACAAGGAAAATACCCTCTAGCGGATGTTATAAAGGAGGTTTTTAGTGCTACAAAATTGGCCAAAATTGTCAAAAAAACATTTTCTACAACATCCATTTATGGTTACAGAGGTTTTGGCGGAGTGTTTAACGAAAATTCAACACAACTAAAAAAAATGGGCAGCCGGAGGTTATTACGGATTTTTTTTCAACAGTGTGCTACTCTGGATATAACGCACCGGTGCGTACATGAAGACAACGCCCTGGGGTTGTCTCAGTCGAACGAACAAACTGAGACGTTTAGGTGTAAAACCGCACCGGATGTATTGTTGGTCATACAATGCACGGGGCCATTCTAATTAGTCTTGGGATTTGTGCGGTGCCCATAGGTTGTATCAATGCACTGGTGCGTATACCTCTATGATGCACCGGTGTGCCGTATCACAGAAAGGCACCGAGATTTATAATTGGTATCGGTATTCATGCGGTGCCCATTGATCATAAAAATGCACCGGTGCTTATAGATACATAAACGCCCCGGTACACAGTATCACACAATCGCACCGATATTTATAACTGGTATTGGTATTTGTGCGGTGCCCTTGGATCGTACAACGACACCGGTGCATATAGACACATAAACGCATCAGTCGACAATTACTGACACACACCGGTTTTCATTTTGGTTTTTTTAGAAACATTGACCTGTGACAGTCCAATTATTGTGATTATTTTAAATTCATTATTCATCAAAAGTCGACACATCTTATAATAATATTCATATTAATTACATTTTTATTAATGCATTTGAATGTGTTGTTTGGGTTAATTTGTTATATCATATCAGAATTATTGTGGTTTTTTGAAATTCATTATTCATCAAAAGTCGACACATATATATCTTATAACAATATTCATATGAATTAAATTTTTATTAGTGCATTTGAGAACGACAATGGTGAACATAATAGAATAAATTAAAAAATATATATATATATAAGACAATATTTATCATACAAAATGGGACAGTTATTCGTATCCCTTTGTCTTTCAATTGGGACACTATGTCCATTACATTAAACAAAATGTTTGATTTCACAGACATATTTCAAAAAATAAAACACCTTGCTTTGATATCAAAACATAGTGATTATCATTTTTTGCTTGAATTTCCATCACTGCTAGAGCTACTTCCATGACTTGGGTTATTTTCAGGAATGTTTTGTTCACGGCGTTGATTGTTTTCTTCTTCTTCACCTTCCATCTACAAACATAAAAATAAACTGAAATGAGTGTATATACATTGGTGAGAATAATTAAAATTTCAATATTAAATAATATACATCAATTTAAATCGAAAAGAAAAATGACGTACCATAGCAACAATTGACTCATAAATTATACACATTATTTCAAAACCATGTACCGTGCCATCTTTCAAAATTTCATCTGTTGGCGCAGTTCCATACTTCGTTTCTTGCAAGTTTTATACCCCTTAAAAAATCATATATTTAATATAAAATATGTTTTTGTTCTATTAATTATAGACAGAGGTAAGTAAAACGAGATCGATAGATGCTTACATATTTCACAATTAAATTCTGATATGCCAATATATACTCACAACCCATATTTAACCCAATTTCAATTAATTCGTCTGATGGTTCTTCTTTGTATGTTAGCACATGTTTGAAGACATTCAATGATGATTTTTGTAAAACAAATTAAAAAATACAAAAATGAAATCTAGTTAAGTTGTTATAAGGAAGTAACAATTACTCACAAACTTAGAGATCAACCCTTTTCTTCCTTGTCGTCTTGTTTTATGTGCTGAATGGGTTCCATTTTCTTTTCTTTTCTGCAAGAAAATTCTTGAAAATTAATATTTAATGCTAAATTGTTTATTTATTGTACCTAACAATCGAAAAATTCAATGATTACATAGTACATTTGAAGCACATTGTTTTTGAGATGGCTCCTCCTGCGATGCAATTTTGTCTATTTCTTTGACCATCTCCTTGTACACCTTTTTGGACGTTCCTACTGGCATATTTATGATATTAGCTCATTCATATTTTAAGATTTTCATAATCTTCCTGAAAATGTAACATGACAATAAAATATTTAAATTTTATATTGATAAATGAAAAGTTAATATAACAAAAGTGATATTTATAAATAATTCTAGACAAACATTTAAAGGAATATTACTTTTTTCATTCCTTTTTTTTGTTGTTGTACGTTTTTGCTATTAAAATCACATGTTCAGTCGACTAATTGAAACTTCTTCCCATATTTACAAAATTTGCTTCAATCATTGACTACTTTTATTATAAGGGAAAGAACGCCTATACATTTGTTCCACCAGATCCTCAACTTTTGTGGTGTTTTTCCTTTCACAACTTCCGCTAATTACCTGCAGAGCTATGAGTACCCATTTTCATTTGCATGTTCTATTTTTTTCTTTTTCTTAGAACAAAAATTTTTGCGAGTTGTTCATCCATGTAGCGAACATTAAACAAATGCATCTAGTAGTCTCGTTTGACACATGTTATCTTAATAATTTTGAAGTATACATAATGATACCTTTAAAAGTTAAGCCTGTTATTGGATTGATAGCATTTTTTCATTCAATTGATTCATCCTTTTGCAATTTTTTCCATTAAATACCCAATATTTTCCTGTCCTAGGCTTATGAAATAATCATATTGAGCTTCATCATTTTGTGGCTCTGCATGATACACAGTAAACAATACATATTAGTTAAACTTACATATAGTTCAAAAATAATATTTTTTATAAAGAATTTACAAAGAACTTGCATTTTTTTTCTTTTCTTGATGCGTTAACAATATTTTTATTACTTGATCTCTTGTCAGCCATTTCTTTATCAATCTAAAACCTGTACCATATCATTCATTAATATATTTATAAATAAATTCTCAACTTTTTAGGTAGAAAATAAATCTCAAGTCACCGGTGCGCCTTTCATGAGGTACGCACCATAGCCGGTGTGTGGGGATATTAAAAACGCACCGCAGCCATTGCGTGGGTTGGACATCAATCTAAAATGAAAAAACCTAATTCTGAAATCACAGAAACAGGGAGAAGAAAGGGAAAAAACAAAAAATTGAAGGGTTTAGGGTAATGAAGGGTTTAGGGTAAAAATGGATAAAACTGCAAAAAAAAGTAAAAAAAGTTGCAGAAAAAAGTAAAAAAAATAATCAAATTTAATCACGAGATGGTTTGAAATTCTATAATACAGGGTTTGAATCACCAGAGTTTTAGTTTTTTATTGTCTGAATACTTCTGTTCGAACATATTTCGTTGCTCCACAGTGCCCTCGTGCTTTTTTGCTCCAGGTCTATCTCCTGCAAATATCTGGCTGAAAATTTTAGCAAAAATAGTGAAATAATGAAAAGTGTTTAGTATTTAAAGAATTATTTTATGAAATTAGATTTTCAAAAATATTTTGCCGCCCATTTTTCAAATTGTCATTTTTTTTTTCACTTAAAGAAAATAGAGTTGCACTTTTTTTATTTGCATTTATTCGTTACCGGTGTGGAAGAGTTGTGAAGCACCGGTGTGTCTTAGTAATACGACGCACCAATGTGTGTTATGATGATAAGCGCACCGAACTGTATAAATTTCTTTTTTTTTAATTAAGATCATAATAAAATAATGATAATTCTAAAGTACATGAATTTATTTTCATTATTTTCTAAACTTTATTATGTTACAAAAATTCGTATTATTCTAGATTTGTTATTTTACAATTATTTGCCAATTTACAAATTTAAATATTTTAATAAAATTATTTCACATTAATACAATTAAAATTTTACAAATATTTTACATACAATTACAATTAAAATTACAATTACAATTAGAACTAGAATTACAATTACAATTTTACATTAATTTCACATACATGAATTACGATTAGAATTAGAATTAGAATTTTAATTTTACATACAATTACATTTACAATTTTACATAGAATTACATTTACATTTACAATTACAATTTTACATAGAATTACATTTACATTTACAATTACAATTTTACATACAATTCAGTTAAAGTTACAATTACAATTTTAGAATTTTACATACAATTACATTTAGAATTTTACATAGAATTACATTTACATTTACAATTACAATTTTACAAATATTTTACATACAATTCAATTAAAATTACAATTACAAATACAATTACAATTTTAGAATTTTACATACAATTAGAATTACAATTACAATTTTACAATTTTTCATATATACAATTACAATAATTTCAAAATAAATTAAATATTACAATTACAATTAAAATTTTACATTAATAAATATTTTACATACAATTACAGTTAAAATTACAATTAGTACAAATACAAATACAATTTTACATACAATTAAAATTTCAATTTCAATTACAATCACGACATAATATTTAATAAATATCATGGTCATTTAATATTAAATTAATTAATAAACATCATCACGATCATGATAACCATCATACAAACATCATATTCAAATAAAAAACACATTCAAACATCAAATTAACATTATATATTAACATCATCACAACACAAACATCAAATATACATCTCATGTAAAATAACTCATGCTATCACACATACACATCTATCTGCAAGGTAAACATTAAATGAACATATCTAACATGACTTAACAATATGCACATCATAATGATCACCAACATACCAGCACAACCCTGAACATGAACATAATATATATATATATAATTGAATAATGTTAAAAATATACAAATGTAATATAAATGTCATGGATCAGCTGGTGGTAGTATAAAAACATCAATAGCAGTACAAGTGGAGGCCTGCTCAGTAAAGGGTGCAGCCTCAACGGTCGATGGCCGAGCCTACTCATGATCATGATCACTAGTACTGATGGATGTATCGACAGCTGGTGGTAGTACAACATCAATATAAGAAATAGTAGTGGAGGCCTGCTCAGTAAATAGTGTAGCCTCGACGGTCGATGGTCCAAGCGCCTGCTCATGATCATGACTAGTACTGATGGATGCTGCAGTAGGCTGCTGACTGGATATGGCCGATGGTCCAACCTCATCCCCATGATGACTGCTGCTAGATGCTACTAGTAGAGCCTCATGTTCATCAGACGTTGTGCGAGTGAACGATCATGAGATGTATGTGAGTCGCTGCTCGCGGACTTTCCATCACATGTTGCGGCTCAACTACGCCTATAGCTACAGACAATCCTCATTAGTCGCGTAACAGCTGTCATAGATCCTACGACATGCCACATCAGGTCGTAGATGTCACTCAACATGCCTCTCCACATCCGTAACAGCCTATCATCGGCCTGTATATCTCTATAATGAGCGTGCCTTATTCCCGCCTCAACGATCAATGCACAGGGTTGGTTGCCCAACTCCATCCTATATCTAGTCTCAGGTCGACCGCGCTTAGAAAAAGGTGGTACTGGTGCACCAAGAGCAGGAGCATGTCTCTCTGCTGCACTGGCCTCATCCTGATCATGATCATCCTCGGCATCGGCCATGTCCTAATCATCATCAGGATCCACACCTAGATCATGTGGTGGATCCGGCATCTCCTCGCCATCAAAAGAGCCAATGTCTGCAAAATATATACAATTACACAACAATAATTAGATAATTTCATTACAAAATTTAATAAAAACAAGTTAAAGAACATGTTAGAATAAATATAAATAAAACAGTAATATTACCTCTATCATCTGGCAGCTCATCATCTGTGAAGAGGATGTTGGGACACCCTCGCTAATCCAATCCAACATAAGGACATGGGACCATTGAATGGATGAAACCCATAAACATTGGTTAGTAAGTCTAGTGCATCATGTGATATCCTAGCTGGAAACAAAGTATCTCCCCTCTTGGGCATCATCTACCCCCACATGTGCATTCGGGCCTCAAACATCGACCTACGAGGCTGTCGAACAAAACTAGGTCTCATCTCTGGAAACCTCTCAAAAAATAAACAAAACAGCTCTGAAGCAAAAGGGAAGTTGACCCTCCCTTGTGCATGAGCACGACATCTATCTAAGGCCATACAAAACTGCCGCAAAAAAATGGCAGACCACCTGACAAGTCGTGGCTTTCGTACTAAAAAATCAACATAATATAAAAGGGAGCAACTAATGCGTTTTCCGTCACTGGTGTTGTGCGAAATGGTCGAAATGATAAGTGAGAGGCACTGCACGTCCTGTCTACCAAATGCACCTATACGTAACTGACCTCAAGGTACCTGAAACTTTGAAGGAGACAATATATGTGCTCCAATGTATCACTGGGAGTAAAATAACTGACTCCCTGCTACACAACCAGCTGGCACGTCTGGGAATGAGGGAAAATCCGTCCCTCTCTTTGATAGTCCTTTAATAAAATAAATATCCTCCTCAGTGGGTGTGTACCACTGGTCAAAACCAACCTGGAAAGCCTGTCGGTGGGCATTCCACCTACGGATAAGATATCTTAAAAACACATGATGGAGCTTTAGGGAAGTAGCCTCCTCATAGAACTTGAGGAGGCCTACCTGCCTAAGGATCCCCTGTGTATCTGTTGTAATAGGGCGAGGGTATGTAGCTCTCTCCCTCTCTCGGACCTCCCATTGGTGAATCATGTCATACTGTTCAGCCTGTTATTGTTGTTGTTCCTCCTCTTCTCTCTGAATCATTGACATATTAAATATTTTTTTTTAATTAAAACAAACATTTATTTAGGAATATACATATATATTTTTTTTTGAAAAAAAAAACAAACATACCAGTCTGTACGCCACAAAAGCAGTCACGCACCGGTGGCGGTGCAGCTTAAGTTTGTAGCGCACCGGTGCCAATGCCCCTAATGAAATAGAACGCACCGGCCTCGGTGCAGCTATCTATTTTTCAAGCACCATTTACTATATCTAAGTTCAAAATAGTGATGCGCTGACTGAAATATATGCCCCGGAGTGTATAGTCGTGTAAGCACACCAACTTCATGACAATTACATAGTCAATGGTGCGGTCTTTTACCCAGCCGCACCGTTGACCCTCTCGGAATGCAGAATGTGGTGCACTGACATACACTGGGGTGGATAATTCCATCAATGCACCGCACTGGGATTCCCATGGTCAACGGTGTGCCTGGCTAAATGAGTGCACCGCATTTTATTTTTCTTTTTTAATTTAAAATTATGCGGGGCGCCTTTCGGAACTGCCCCGTAAATGGTGCAGATACCATTAGCATCGATGGCGGTGTGGTCTGTAAATTTTACAGGCAGCACCACTATCCAGTGCAAGCCGAACAGCTAAGGTGCACCATGTGACAATTTTTTTTTCTTTTTTAATGGTTATTTTTAAGGTTATTTCAAATTGTAATCCACTAAAAGGCTTGATTATGGAAAAACTAGAAAAATACCTGTACATTTCGTCGTCAAGGAGGGATATTGGCTGTGAAATTTGCAAAAGAAAATTTGACCACCATTTTTCAAACTGCAAGCTGGAGATTGGTGGCCAATACAGAGCACCAGTGCGTGCAATGGGTGCAATGAGAGCACCGATGTCAGGACGGATCAGAAAAGGGGAAATGGCATCGGTGCTTGAGAGCTCTGGAGCACTGAGGAAAGTGAAAAATGTGGTTTTTTGGTCGTAATTTTTTTTTTTTATTTAACCCTGTTTCGGTGCGCGGGGTTTTATAGGCGCACCAGTATGCTTTCTTAAAACTGCACTGGGCAATCTCAAATTTGGCGCGTTGTTAATAATGCACCGGGGTGGTTCCCTAACACTGGACCGAGATGTTTCAGTTTTGGCGCGATGTTTTGATGATGCACCGGGGCAGAATATTCATAACGCACCAGTGCGAAATAGTCTTAAAGCACCGGTTTTTTGGCCTTAATTTTTTTTTATTTAACAGTATTATGATACATGAATTTTATAGGTGCACCGGTACTCTTGGATAAGAACGCACCGACACTTTTATGTTTTGGCGCGGTGTTTTATGATGCACCGACGCGGAAGATTACTGAAGCACTGATGCGTGACTGTAATAGGACGCCCTAAGCGGGTGTGTACGTTGCTCACAATGTTCGATGTGCCAATGTTTTGTGTGCATTGGTGTGTTCTATGGTAGAGCGCGCATCGGTAATTGAGAGGTCAGGAGCATTGGAAAATAAAAAATCCAAGTTTTTTGCTGTATTTTTTTTTTAATTTAACCCTTTACAGGTGTGCGTAGTTTATAGGCGCAACGGTTCTTTTTCTTACAAACCCACCAGTCGGTTTGTGTTTTGGCGCGTTGTCTTGTGATTCACCAGTGCTGTTTTTTTCTACCACACCGGGTAGTTTCGGTTTTGGTGCGGTGTTTTATAATGCACCAGCGCGAAAGAGTTGAGACGCACCGGTGCTATAGAATAATACGATGCACCGAGCGGGTGTGTACGAAGTGCACAGTGTCTAGTGTGCCAATATTTTTGTGAGCACTGGTGCTTTTGATATTGCAAAGCATCGGGGCGACGTTTAATGATAAGCGCACCAAGCGGAAATCATCCGCAAAACCCTCCGCCCACCAACCTCCTCTAGTAACCTCCACTAGAAACGGATGTATGGGGTATTTTTCTGTGGGGGTTCCTCAAAAACATCTGCTATAGGGTATTTTCCTTATAGTGCAATAAATGTTTTGCTAAGTTTGAAGCACGTTGATTTGAAATTATGTGAGAATTGTGTTTATGGAAATCAAAAGAGAGTTAGATTTTTCAGAGTTAGGAAGGAAAAGAAAAGAGAAAATTTAGATCTTGTGCATACAAATGTATGGGGGCCTTCTTAGGTATCATCTCTCAGTGGATCTCGCTATTATGTTACTTTTATTGATGATGCAACTAGGAAAACTTGGATTTATTGTATTCTGAATAAATATGATGTATTTTATACTTTCAAAAAATGGAAATTTGGTTGATAATGACATAGGAAAGAAGTTGAAGTGTCTCAGATCATACAATGGAGGTGAATACTGCAATAAAGATTTTGATAACTACTGTTCAAAGCATGGAATTCGTAGAGAAAATATAGTTCTAGGAACACCACAAGAAAATGGTGTGTCAGAAAGGATGAATAGGACAATCATGGAGCGTGCAAGTTGCACGAGATTGCATGCAAGATTTCCCTTACATTTTTGGGAAGATGTTGTAGATACTGTTTTTTATATAATAAAAAAGAGCCTTCAAGTTCCTTGGATGGTGTTATTCCCCAGGAGGCATGGAAAGGTAAAAAGGTAAACTACTCTTTTTTAAATACTTTCAGTTGTGAAGCCTTTGTCCACACCAATAAATAAATAGAACAAAGCTTGAGGAAAAATCAAAGAAATGTACCTTTATTGGATATGGTGTTAGTGAGTTTTGTTATCACTTATATGATTATGAAAATCACAAAATCATTAGGAGTAGAGATGTCATATTCAATGAAAAGGTATTGTATAAGGATCAAATGCAAGGAAAGAAAAATGAAAGGGAAAACAAAGAATACATAGTGCTTGATAAGATCACAAAAAAATTAAATATGCTTGAAAATCATAATGATCAACAACCACAACAACAACAAAAAACACAACAAAAACATGCACCTTAAACACTCGAAAGTGGTGTTATAAGATCTACCAGAATGAGTATACCCCTTGAACGATACTCTCCTTAATCATATTATGTATTGTTGACTGATGTTGGTGAACCAGAAAGATATGAAGAAGCAATGCATGTAGAGACCAGGAAGAAGTGGGAGAAATCCATGGAAGAAGAGATGGAATCCTTGATGCATAGCCAAAATTGGGACTTAGTCAAGTTTCCTGTAGGTAAAAAAACGTCGAAGAATAAATGTATTACAGGTTGAAGGAAGAAGATGGAGTTAAAAAGAGGTATAAGGCTAAACTTGTGGTGAAGGGGCTTGCACAAAATAAAGATATAAAATTTGATGAAATTTTTTCTCCTGTTGTTAAAATGACTTCAATCAGAACTATTTTAAGTCTAGTGGCAACAAAAGATTTGCATCTTCGGCAGTTAGATGTAAATACATCCTTTCTGCATGGGGATTTGGAGGAAGAAATATATATGCGGTATCCACAAGGGTATGAAGTCAAAGGGAAGGAGAAATTAGTGTGAAAATTTAAGAAGAGATTGTATGTCTTAAAACAGGCTCCAAGGTAGTGGTATTTAAAATTTGGCAAGTTTATTTCTAAACAAGGTTATACTAGATGTCACTCTGACCATTGTGTTTATATTAAAAATAAAAATGATGGCAACTATATTATATTGTTATTGTATGTAGATGACATGCTTATTTCAAGGTATAACATGCATGAAATAAATTTTCTTAAAGGAAAATTGGCAAATACATTTGCAATGAAGGATTTGGGTACTGCAAAACAAATCCTTGGTATAAGAATAAATAGAGACAAGAAAAATCACAAATTAACATTGTCTCGGAGTGAGTACATAGAAAAGTTTTGGAAAGATTTAATATGCATAATGAAAAACTAGTTAGTGAACCTCTGGCTAGCCATTTAAAACTAAGGAGATGTGTTCCAAGACTCAAGAAGAGATAGATTATATGTGTAAAGTTCCGTATGAATCAACATTTGGAAGCTTAATGTATGAAATGGTCTGCACAAGACCTCATATTGCACATGTAGTGAGAGTTTTAAGAAGGTATATGAATAATCCAAGAGAGAATTGGATGGCAGTGAACTGGATTCTCAGATATTTGAGAGGTACCACAAATAAATCTTTATGCTTTGGTGGTTTAAACATTTCTCTACAGGGATATGTTAATGCAGATATGGCAGGTGAAAAAGATAACAGGAGGAGCACCACAGGGTATTTTTTTACTATAGGTGGAATAACTGTCAGTTGGGTTTCAAAGTTGCAAAACATTAGTTCACTTTAAACAACGGAAGCAAAGTATGTTGGTGCTACAGAGGCTAGTAAAAAAATGATTTGGTTACAAAGGTTTATGGATGAGTTGGGAACGAAGCAGGAGATGGAGATGTTATACAGTGAAAACCAGAGTGCCATTCATATTGCAAAGAGCTCAACATTTCATTCCAAGACTAAACATATACAGATCAAGTAGCATTTCATATGGTCAGTGTTGGAAGATGGAGTGTTGAAGCTGGAAAAGATGAACACTAGCTAGAATCATGCATATATGTTAACAAAAGTTGTAACCATGGAGAAAATGAGATCCCGATCAATTTCTATTGGTTTCCAAGTATGATGATGAATATGAGAAACAACCATGTCCAAAGTGGAAGTATTGTCCAACAAGTGAAGCAACGGTGGAGTTGCTATAGTCAGTCTCCAAGTGGGAGATTATTGGCATGGAGCCTAATTATCTTCCTAAATGTTAAGAGGTTTTTTTGTTTCAGATGTGTTGGATCCCTGTTCCTAACAGGATTTCAATGCCACCTGTTTAATCGCCGACTAGGGGGTTCTAGAGGCTAGCGAGCCCCCGAAGCCAAAAAATAGATGAAAATTTGCCTTGTAAAATATCGTAATTTCGTAGTCAATATGGGACATTCATTAGGCATATGATTTGACGGTATAAGTTATGTTAATTTATGGTTTTTATCACTAGAAGGAAACCCTTGGTTTATATGAGGGAATTATATTACGATTGTGTATTATTATTCTGAGTGAGTGAGAGGGAGAGGATGTCATGTGAGAGCGAAGAGGAAATTACAGTGAACCTGTTGTAGGTTGCATCTCTTCATTTTTCTAGATATTATAAAAGGAAGGAATGGTTGTTTCTCTGTTGATGTAGCCCAAATTGGGTGAACCACGTATATCCATGTATCTCTTGTTTTATGTGTTTCTATATTTGTGTTTATGTGATATTTTATGTATTTCATTTCTCCGTTAATTAATTTCTAACATAAATGATGATGATGATGATGATGAAAATGTGAAAGCAAGGTTTAGAAAGGGTGAAGTCAAGGCTCAAAGAATCTTATTTGAATCTATTAAGGATCATTTGATTCCACTTGTTTTAGAATTATCCTCATCATAGGAAGTGTATGATACCGTTGTTATATTTTTCTCAGTCAACAACATTGGTCAAATGATGTCTTTCAGAAATCAACTTCGTGATGTAAAAAGTCAGTAAATGAAGTTGTGGCCTCCTACTTCATGAGAATTTCTCACACTAGAGATCAACTACAAAACATGGGTGAATTTATTTCTGAATCTGAATTAATTACCACTGCTCTAAGTTCTTAATGGCCTACTAGATCTATGGGTTTCATTTGCAGCTAGCATGTGTGCTAGAAATAATACTCCAAGCTTTGAAGAATTATGGACTAATTGCACCTAAGAATAATCTAGAATTTTCTCTAAAGGGAAGGTCCAAAGACATGATGAAGTAGAATCTCAAGTTTTTGCTGCAATATTTAGAAGGAATAATGGTAAGAAGAAGTTTGGTTCCCAAAATAAGAAGGAAGGTAGAAGATCTAATCCCCAAGGAAAGAAAGACTTGTACAAAATCCGATGTTATGGGTTTCAAAAATTTCGACATTATAAAAAAAAAATTCTTGAAGCATTGAATGATAAGAAGAGAAATGACAATGATGATGATGAACATCCTCATGATAAGAAGAAATTAAAGAATGATTAGTTAAAGGCTTTAGAATCTGATGTTAAATACTTATATTACTAGGATTATTACAAGTAATATAGGAGTAACAGGGAGATGAAGGTGTCCCTCACATTAAATTAGAAGTTGTTTAGAACCCTTCTTAAAACTATTTAATAGTCCCCATAATTTTTTTTGATTATAAATCTCTAAGTTATGTAGATAAAACCCAAGAATTTAGAACTAGTTGAATCTTTTCGCTAAAAGAAGAAACCATAGCTCTTGAAAGGAAGGAATGACAACTGAATGATGGCAGGGACAAAAGTTGAAAATGGATGCAATGAGTATAAACTTGAAGAGGGAGCTTACATTCTTCTCAAAAGATAAGTATTTTGTATCTTTCTTATTTTATTTCTTGTTGTTATTTAGTCTCTTATCTTTAAATTATCTTATTGGTTGTAATTGTTCTTCCATGGACTCTTGTGAGGATTGTAGGTACATAGTAGAAGCAAGCCGATTGTTTGAAGTATGTCAAAGAAAATTCAATATCCAAGCATTAAGGGAATTTTGAGGTCTAAAATGGGTCTCCTAAGGAAATTATAAAATAATAGTGGAGATAATAAAATAAGATTATATTACATCATCAAAGTTTAGAGGGAAAAAAGAAAAAACTATTTTTTCAACTCATATTTTCAACTTATCTCCCTATGGGTTTACTCAAATTTCGAGTGGGAACACTTGTTGGATGCAAAATTTTATTCCTCATCCAAGGAGTACCCATGTTGCATACTTTCGATGGACCCTGCTACATGAAAAATTATAAATACATAAAAAACGTGATTGTAATCACATTTTTCATGTATTTCTCATTTTTTCGTGTAACAAGAGTTGATCTGTGGTTGTCATTGATGTAAACCCAAGCAGCATCAGGGGCTACCCCGATCTTGCATGGGAATTTTGACTTGAAAAATTACTCTATTCCGAGTCAAGGATGTTTTGGATGGTTTATAATTATCGAGATGCTTATGTTGATATATGGCATGCCACGTAATTTTTCACGGTTTGAGAGATATTCATGTTTGAAGTTAGTAACCCCAATTAGTGGGCTAAAACCCCATGGGGTTGTGGCATGAAACTAATTATTGGTTGTGGTCATTGAATATTCAATAACTAATAATTTTCTAAGTTCCTAAAATCCCTCAAACGTTCAATTTTTGAAGACCCTCTCAACCTAAGCATTTATATAAATTTTGACCTTCATATCCTCCTCATGTAAGGATTTCGCTACTTAAAACAAGTCATCGTGGAATTTTCACTATAAATTTTTTTTTCTGTGAAGTTTTAGATGCTAAAACAAAAAACCCATTTGGGCGAAATCCCGATGAAGCGCTTTTCCGAATTTCATATATTAGTTCATTATATTTTCAGATATATGATCTGAGGAAGTTAGGGATTTTGCAGGCTCCCGAATTTCATGTCAAACATGTGACCTTGGGAAAATCGTCATAACTTTATCTCTGAGAATTGGATTCAAATTTTCTAAAAATTAACAAAAAGAGGACGGGCTTTCGTTTGTTGAGTATCGTTTTTAGGACCAAAGGTTGAAACAGTGACACATGACACTTCGTACAAGTTCGCTCTATTGAACGAGTCTACAATCAAGTCATTGTAGGAGATTGGGCATAACTATTACTTGAAGAATCCAATATTGATCAGACCTATGGGGTTGGAAAGAGGACTCATAGGGCTACCACAGAACACAATTTTAGACCTTGGAGATATGAAATTACATAGATACAAACGATTCAATATCGAGCTTCTAGAGGGCAAGAAAAATATGCATTCAAGGATCACTACATTAAGGACAAAACATCAATAGTCAAGGGTAAGTTTGCTACAACAATGTATGTATGATTAATGTTTTAATTTTAATTTGAATATCATAGTTGACATGTGTTTTTTCAGTAGAGTGTAAGTATTTTTTATGTATGTTTGAATGGGTTTTGTTCATAAATTTTGAACATATTTACATTTGAATTTTGAATATTTCTCTGACATATGGTTTGCAGGACAGTGTAAGTATTTTGTTTCTATATTGGTTTGGGTCTTGTTTATTAATGCAAGTGCAGGAATGAGGACACAATAGGACAACTTAGACACGTAATAGAAGGACAATTCAACGCCAAAGTACCATTACATGAAGCAAGCACAACAATATGTCAACAACTGCTAGTGTTCAAAGAAGCAGTATCAAGTCAAGTATCAGGTTGTGTCAATAGTCAGTATTGTAAAAATCATCATTGCAAAATTGTAAAAGAGTCATTATTATAAAAGAGTCATTTTTCCTAAAGTTGGAGAGGCATTGTTGGGAGGTATAAGTGTCATTGTTGGATAATGTTATGGTAGGGTTGTAGGTCATAGTGTGATTGGGTGATTGTTCTAGTTCAAGAAAATTATTATGAATCATATTATATCATGGATCATTGTCCCTGGTATGGGGGTCCAAACTCTTGTCTTATTTATGATCATTATAGGGTGGTAGGGAGGTGCTAGGTTGGTGCATGAAGTCACCTACAGGTTGGAGCCTGTGAACACTACAGGGTAGTAGCTTAGTCTAGGATGTCAGGGCATCCATTCAGTTGACTATTGAAGAAACCAGGGCATTGGGGCATCCTTCCAATGGGAGCTGGCGAAGAATGATTTTCTAGAATTCTAGGAAGTTGTACCTTTCGTTTCAGTTGGGGCTGAAGATTAAATAATTTATTAGAAAAGCGTTCGGTGGCTTTTGGCCCGGAGGGGGTTTTCCACCTAAAATTCATGTGCCTATTATGTTCTATTGTTACTGGATAAAAATCAAGAATAATTGAAGATTAAATAATGCTCTAAAAATATTTAAAAGTGCTAATTGATAAGAAATGTGGATTCACCCCCCTCTCAGTATTTACAACAATTGGTATTAGATCTTGGTTCCTTTAATAATAGTATAATAACTGGAAGGAGGTCATGGAGTATACTAAGAATAGATTTCCTCTATTAAATGGAAATAAATACGCACTTTAGAGTGGAAGAATGCAAGTTCATTTGCTAGCGCAAGGATACAAAGTATGGGAAATTGTTGAAAAAGGATTTACAACGAACCAGAATGAACAAGGAAAGAAAAATATGGTATATGATGCAAGGGTGTTACACTAAAATTTGTCACTATGACATTTAGCTATCTATATGGGTTCATCATTACCTATTTATTTCTCCCTCATAGGTCTTAAAACATAAAGTTCCCCAAATCAAGTCTTGGAACTGGAAGAATCTCTTAAAAGTCCCAAAAATCCTACTCCTGCACTTTTCCTAGTCATTCCCTGCGGTACCGTGGCTAATTTCTATAAAAACTGTGGTACATCCCGCACGTAAAGCTCATTAAAACTGCAGACCCCCGTAAAAGGTAAAATAAAGAGAAAAGTAAGTTCTAGAAGCCCAACTGGTCGAATATTATCCCAGCTGGGGCCTTCTAGAAGCGCTATCTGGTCGAGCTTCACCCCTTCCATTCATGAACCTTCATCCCTTCATAAATGGAGCTATCCCTTGGTTTTTGGATCTGAAATCCCATGATGAGAGGGCTTTATCCCTTCCTTTTTGGAGCTGAAACTACCTCTCTTCAACTATAAATTTTGACCAAGTTTCAGTCTCAAGGGTACTTTTTGATACTTACTTCTTAGCTTATAGAAGAGAATTGCTGAAGAAATTATACTCTCCACATTTGGCATCGATGGCATGAGAGAGATTACATACTCATGGCCATAGTCTTATGCTAATTCAGAGAGTTGGAGTCTTGTCAAACTGAGGAAAACGGTTGTTCGAGACCTCGGAAGAACCTGTACAAACATCAAGGCGTCAAGGTTGTAAGGTTTCTTCTTTTATTCAAAGTTAATACAAATGGATTCTATTTTCTCATTGAGTTGTTCATCTATCTTTTGAATGATTTAATTCTTAGACTCCTTGATCACTAAGATAGATTATTGCTTTTGAATTATCATATTTTGTAGATGCTTTCGATCTGGTTTGCCTGTCTTTGGTTGCAGATCTTATATGTTGGATCAATAACTTCTGGAGCGACTGGATTGAAGACCGAACAAGCGTTGGACTTCAGGTAGGAGTGTCTATTCATAGTTAATGAGTAATTCTTAAGAAAAATAGTCTAGAGAAAATGGTTTACATCTGTTTATTTGTTTCTAGATATCCTTAAGATACTAGGGAGATCGCTCTTTTCCGCAAGAGGGATTCGTCTGTGTAACAAAATGGCGACTCCGCTGGGGAAAGTCTAAACTTCGTTTTCTTTTATTTTCAGTTTGATTTTTGAGATTTATTTGAGATTTCTTTGACTAAGATTAGCTCAAAACTTGATTGGGTAGAAAACTCAATAGGATCCCTGACTGTAAATCTGTATTTTTATTTTTTCTCTACTTTTCCTGCCTTCCGCACTTTTTCCTTTAAAACAGAGCAGTAGACTCCGCAATCTTTAATAGAATAAAGTGTGGTATCACACCTTATTCCATTAAAAATTGCGGATCTCTGGAAAATTTTAGAAAAAGTAGAAATTTTGTTTTTTGGCATGCCATTACTTGATTTTTTGTTCTTTACCCAATTTTTCTTGATTGTCAAAGACTTCTGTGAAAATTTTCTTTCAGAAATTTTTTTGATTAAATGATCTATTCAGTTAATTTGCATATTATGAGTAAACAATTTGCCTAGTCCTCCCATTTCTCTGAATCAGAAAATTTTGTATACCTCAACTACTTGGTATTTCATTACTTTTCTGTTGAGCCATTGAACTTGATGCAATTGTTATTCGTATGAAAATTTGATTTTATTTTCATTTTCAAACTTGTAAAACCTTTAGATTGATAAGGACTGAATTTCATTTTAAAACTACTTTTGGATGCTTTGATTTCTTGCTGGAATAAGAAGAAAATTCTTGGTTAGATTACAAACCAGGCTTAAAACATCCTCCAACTTTTAGATAGAGTTCAAGATTAGACATTTCTTTTAGTTTTGAATTTTATTATTTAAGTATTTTTAGTTTTCTTTTAGAAGAAGTTTGTTTTTGTTTCTGATCTAAATGATATAAGGAATTTCATTTTGAGCAAAATATCTTTTTAAAATTGAAATCTCTGAATTGTCTTCTTTTCAAATGTTTTTCATACAGGAAAGAAAGAATTGATATTTTGAAAGTTTCTGAAAATCTCTCAACTCTTTCCTCTAGTTAGATTTCATTGAAAAGAAATGAGTTGTTTATCATATAGATGCACTGTAGAGAATTTTGAGTCGGGTCATTAAAACATAATCAAGTTTCATTTCCATACCCATTGTCCTAAGAAACTACCAATTAAAAGTAATGCTTAATTAAAATCAATCTAGAAATTTTATATTTTCTAGGGATCTTTTCACCAACATAGCTTAGACTAGTATCTTGGAATATGTTTTAGTTAACTCTCCAAGACAGTAAAAACAAACAAGTAGTCGATCTTGCGATAGGAAAGTCCAATTGTAGCATGTATGCTCTGGGAAGCTCCTCCTAAAGGAGTCAAGCACGAGATCATATCCGAACCAGTGAGGTAATAATACCTATCTCATTGGGAACGTTAGAAGGTGTGCATGTATTAAAAATAGTAAACCTCGGATAGACCATTGTCGAGGAGCCTGGGGTCACTTGTCGGTAAACCTTGGATTATGTCGAGGAGCCTTCAAGAGGATTGAGGTTGTTACTCTGCCCTTGCATGTATATGGGATCGTAGAATGTTCCCCCAGGTATATGTGTTCCCGTTGGTGACCTTAGTGGCCATAAACTTTAGGATTCTTTCCCAAGGTGACGGTGGAGGGGGGATCCCACTATACCTGGAGAACATGTCGACTAGACTCACTTGGACTCTCCAGAGGGTTATCTTCACTCGAGATGGTTTAAGTGGAGAAACTTGCACCGGTCTGTTTCATTAAGAAGGTTGTCAGGTAACTGTTCCAACCACCATTTGTGCATTAAAATTATACGATGTTGGATTTCATCACCAACTAATGTTTTTAGTGCGGAGATCTACTGTTTGTGTGTGGATTGATCTCTTAGATTTTTATAGGCGTGTGATTCATTTTATTGTTTCCTTAGTGACTTTAAGATTTGTTTGAATTTTTTTTTTCTTTTTTTGCGTGTGTTAAAAGTTTTAATCGTGGATGAATTACCAACACGATCACGTAGAACTCAAGGGAAGCACTCGGAGTACACACCAAGCCAAATAGAAAGACTTAAATCTCTGATACCAAATGTTATCGGTAGAAATGGATTAACGGAACAAGGAGAGTCATCCATAATTATTCATCCTAATTCTAAAGTAGATAAACCACAAATAGCAAAACATACTCCACAGACAGTTTCAATTTCTGAATTAACTGAAGTTGCTTCTACAACAAGTGAATTATCACCTGAAGAACCTGAAATTTCTGAACCGGAAACTGAACCTGCTACATCAGAACCTACTTTATAATTCGCTACTCCAACTTCCATTTATCCTGATTCACCCAAAGTAAGAAATCATATTACAAAAGATATTCCTCCTGGTCCCATTAGTATTGAAGAAATCACTTATATAGAGGAAGAAATTGTTCTTCCTTCAACTCAGGAAAATTTAGAACTTAGAGAACGTGAATCAATTTTTTATAGTCCTTTTAGACGAGATGCTTGGTATTATTCATTAACATATTTTCTACAAAATGTAGGTCTTCAGTACTCGCCACCCTGAATTCCCTTTTCCCCTCACCAATAGGTTATAGACCTCCGCTAAACATGTCTAGTGAGTCATCTATGTTTACTGAATCACCAGAAACATTTCTGTATTGTGGTCTGTCTGTTCCTGTAGGCTATCAGTCTCTCTCTAGTACATTCTCAGGAGCATCTCCTCTTCCTAACAAACCAATGTCATCATTTGGCCCAAATGAATCAAATACTGGAACTTTGAACAATGAGAAGGTTTATATGATGTCTGGAAATATCCTAAACCCTGGTTCTCAAGGTAATAATTTATCAATTGGGGGGCAACCTCAAGGACAATACATACCTCAAGGTCAATATCAACCTCAAGGACAGTACATACCCCAAGGTCAGCCTCAAGGACATTATATGCCTCAAGGTCAGTACGTGCCTCAAGGTCAATATCAACCTCAAGGGTAGTACTCAGCTCAAGGATTGCAACCTCCTTTAGGACAAAAGTTCTATCCAAAAAAAAAAATGTTACAAGGAGGTGGAAATTATCCAGTCAATTATCAACCATATGTTCAACCAAGTTACGGTCCGTCTTTTGTACAACCTTCATTGGGACCTTCATATCCCGGAATGGTGTGGGATCCATCTCAAGTCCAACAGAATTTACAACCAAATATGCAAGTACTTTATTATCAAGATGGACAACAAATTGGTTATAATCAACCCCAAAAATCTATCCAAACTGTCATTCAAACACCTACATTTGGTCCTGTTCAACAACCTGGTCCGAGTACACCTACGACTCCGCCCCAAATTGCTGCTCAGACTTTTGTTCAACCGACCACACCTATTCCTGGAGTGTCTACAACTCCTATCACATCTGCCCCTCAAACATCAGTACATATTCCTCAAATTTCTATTCCACAGTTTGGACCTACAATTCAGACTACTGTTCAGATGCCGATAGGACAACCTGGTACAAGTACAGTTATAACAAGTCAACCTCAGTTTACTTATCAAACATATCAAGGGCCGTATCAATATGGACCTGTTCAAACTACAGTATACCCGCAACAACCGTACCCTGGGTATACATATCAGACACCTATTCAACCCCAGTATGGTCAGGTTATTCCTGGTTATCGAGGGGGCACTCTAATTCCAAATGCACAACCTATTCTAGGTTATCCTAGATATCCTCCTCCTAGGACTGGTTTAGTCTCACAAGGTTATCAACAATACCCTACCCATCGATTTCCATTCATAGCAACTTTAGATTTACCGGATTTATCTCGCCTTACGAATGATCCTATCTATTATCATTCGTATTGGCTACCTATGTTGCATAAGTTGCCCAATGATATCCTAAATTTTGAAGGAAAATCATGAGAGGATCCTTCTAACCATGTCATGACTTACCACCTTTGGTGTGCATCCGACTCATTAATCGATGATTCCATTCGACTTAGAATTTTTCAGAGAACGTTAATAGGATTAGCTGCCAAATGGTACATTGAATTACCACGAGGCTCATTTACCAATTTCAACGCTCTAGAAAATGCTTTCTTAAATCATTTTCAGTTGCCAATCATATACGACAATGGCATGGAATTATTAACTTCACTAAAACAATCTACGTCTACATACATATCAGATCATATTCATGAATGGAGACAAAGAAGACATTTGGTAAAAGTTTTTATCCCGGATCAAATATTGGCGGAATGGTTTGTCAAATAATTACTACCAAAAATCACAAAAGATGTATCCAAAGCAGGAGTTGTCACCGAAGAACAAGTTATTGCTCAAGCTCAATATCTTAACTTGGTATATACCTAGTTTGGAACTTTGTACGAGAAAATTCCTGATTTATAGCATCCTGGTCAGATAACAACAACTCCTTCAGGGTCTCATGTCGCTGATGGTGTAATCAGTTCAGTTAGTATGACTAAGAGTAAGAAGAAATATTCAAAGGTTACTTCTCCCATAATAACTTTACCTGATACACCAAAAGGAGAATCTTCCCTGCAAACTTCTGCCGATATTCACACTGTAGATTCATCAACTTCAAAGTCGAAATCTGGCAACAAGAAAAAAGGGAAGAAAAAGAATAAACAGACTTCATCTCCCAAGGAAAAAACTGATAAAAATGAATCAACTGATGATAAAAAGAGACCTCGTTATCATTGTCTTATCTTGGACGAGGATCATTTCACCAAGGAATGTCCACATAGGGCCGAGGTATCTAAATTCATCAAAGGTTCATCCACCCATGCTATTTTGAAGGATCCTTTTCTTGTTCAAGATAGAAAAATGATTGGATCTTCCTCCAATGCATCAACAGATATTTTGATGGTTGCGACTCGATCACAAGATTATGGTAGTAAAAACCTTGTTACTAGTAAAGAAGTAGAAAATTCTAGTTCTGCACTAGCTACATATCCTTTGGTTTTTGATCCACTGCATATCGAGAAACCAAATCCTGATTTAGTAATCAAATCACCTGCTAAAGGTGTACTTTGTAAATCATCTTTCAATCCACATGCGAGAGTTGCTCAGAATTACAACATTGTGGAGGATTTAGAAATTTATCCTTCAGCAATGTCGGCCTTGGAAGTGCTGCAATCATGCCCAACACAAAGGAAATTACTCTTATTAGAAATTAGAGATGTAGATCTTCAGGATTAAAACCTTATGGTCTTCGATTTAGAACATTTTATAGCTCGTCTCGCTCATCAAATGGATTTTCAGATCCCAATACTAGTAAAAAATAGACATTTCTTTCGTACTGTTATTGATGAAGGAGCATCTACGTGTATCATGTCGTTAAACTGTTGGAAATCACTTGGTTCTCCAACCCTTAACCAGTCACCAACAATCCTCAAAGCTTTTAATGGAAGAGGATTCCATCCATTTAGAATTTTACAGGATCTACCTATAGAATTCGAAGGAAAAACCGTTAATTTAGATGTGGAAGTAGTTGATGCCCCTCTAGGTTACAAACTTCTTCTGGGTCAAAGTTGGTCTTATGCTATGATTGTTTTCGTGTCATCCATATTTCGGATAATTATGTTTCCTCATCAGGGAAATATTGTGAAAGTCGAACAACTCTCATATTATTTGTCTGACCCAGCTTCTACTTATAGTATTCATCACATAGGAAAAACGACTATCCCTTATGAGGATGTAGGAGTAGGTTTAATCAAAGATTCCGCTTTAATGGGAACTTTTTCAATGCCTCCACCTAACGTACCGCATAATATTGCAAATATCAATATGATTACGTCAAGCACTATTCCATTTGCTGATCCTTGGATAGTGCCTTCAACATTAGAACTGGATTCATTCAATGACAAGATGCCTTTGAGTCCTTTTGAGTTAGCATATAAAGCAGTACAATCATTTTCTGATCCTTTATCAACTGTTTTTGATCCAATGAATGTGATCAACGAAGAATCATTTTCAACATCAAGGTCGGCTACAACATCAATTCCTGATCCTTTTCAACAAGTTTTTCATACTGATGAAAGCATTTGTGAATTCTTGTTTGTAGAAAAATTGCCATGGGATGATCTTCATCATAGGTCATCATTTTTATCTAAGCTTGATAAATTCAAAAATAATTTTTCCTCTATTTTTACAGCTGACCATGTTGAGGAACCTCAGAGTCCAATCTCAATCACAAATTTAGATTCTAAAGTAAATTTGGGGAATATTTATTCTACAATTCCTATTGAAATCTTAGTAGAACCCGGAATTATTGAAAACATTCATATAGGTGCTTCATGTATGCCAGATGAAATTTCTACATATAAAGCCCTATTTCAAGAATTCCACGACATATTTTCCTGGTCTTATGAAGAAATGGCGGGAATCGATCCCAACATTGTCATTTATGAAATAAAGACTTACCCGGATGCTAAACTTGTTAGACAGTGACTACGTCCAATACATCCACGAAAAGCTACTGCGATTAAAGCCGAAGTTGAGAAATTACTAAGAGAAAGTTTTATTTATTCGATCCCGTTAATGGATTGGGTATCTAATATCGTTCCTGTTACGAAAAAACAAGGAACAATATGAGTATGTGTTGACTATAGGGATATTAACAAAGTTTGTCCTAAAGACAATTATCGAACTCCTTATATCGACCAAATTATTGACGATTGTGTTGGAAATGAAATGTATTCATTCATGGATGGATTTTCCGGATACAATCAAATAAACATATTCCCTGCCGATCAACCAAAAACGACATTCATTTGTCCTTGGGGAATGTTTTCTTACTGTAAATTACCTTTCGGATTAAAAAATGTTGGGGAAACTTTTCAAAGGGAAATGTCCTATGCTTTTCATGACATTAAACACATTGTGCAACCTTATCTCAATGATTTACCTACTCATTCATTACACAAGGAAGATCATCCAACTCATTTACGAGAAATTTTTATGAGATGTAGGTGTTATAAGATTCGCTTGAATCCACACAAGTGTGTTTTCTGTGTACAATCTGGTAGGTTACTGGGATTTATTGTTTTGAAAGAAGGCATTTGTGTCGAACTTTCGAAGGTTGAGGCTATTATCAATTTACCTCCTCCTTCCTCACTCTGCCAACTCCAAAGTTTGCAGGGGAAAGAAAACTTTCTGCGTAAATTCATCCAGAACTATGTTGAGTTAACCAAAGGTTTTACCAGGCTTTTGAAACAAAATATTCTTTTCATTTGGGATGAGATCACTGATCGATCTTTTGATGCTTTAAAACACGTGTTGACCCATGCACCGTTACTGCATCCACCAGATTATAGCCAGGATTACTTTTTATACTTAGAAGCCTCTGATTCCACCATTGGAATGGTATTAGTTCAAGAATATTAATTCCACAACGAGCATGTGATTTACTATCTTAGTCGGAATCTCAATCCCACAGAGCTTAAATACTCGCATGTGGAGAAATTGGCCTTGGCAGCAGTTCAAGCTGTCCAACATTTTCGTCATTACATTTTGTTACGAAAAACAACTGTGATTTCTATTTGCAACCTGATGATGTACATTTTGACTAAACAATTGCTCTAGGGAAAATACTCGAAGTGGATAGTTATCCTTCAAGAGTTTAATTTAGCATTTGAAAAATCCAAATCAAAGAAATAATTGGTGTTCGACGAACTTATGTGTGACTTCCCAAATACTGAAACATAAATTGTGGTAGAGCATCTGATCGCTAATGAATCTCTGTTTCTTATCCGTACGTTAGATCCTTGGTATGGGGATATCATCATTTATCTCCAAACCCAAACGTTTCAGCTTGAACTTTCACGTTCACATCGACAAAAGATCCGTTACCAATCTCAGTAATACAATATTGTTGGAGACATGATTTATCGTGACAATGCAGATTCTGTATTTTGACGCTGTTTAACTCATGAAGAGGCTGAACGAGTTTTGAATGACTGCCATTCTGGAGCATGTTGCGGTCATATGTCTGGGTATGCCACAACCCAAAATATATTGTGCGTTGGTTATTTTTGGCCTTCGTTATTTAAATATTGTATTCTTGCAGTCCGAAAATGCCACAATTGTCAAATTTTTGATCGGAAAATGCATGCACCACCAGCTCCTCTTCACCCCATCATTTCTGTCAGTACTTTTGAAAAATGGGGCATTGATTTCATTACATGTAACCCTCACTCGGCCGGGAAGCATGGTTATATTATTCTAGCAGTAGATTACTTTACCAAATGGGGTGAGGCGATGCCTACATTTGCGGCAGATGGAAAAACTGCAGCTACTTTTGTATTCAATCACGTGGTTGCTCGATTCGGTGTACCCCAAGTTATCGTTACTGATCATGGGAGCCATTTTCAAAACATTATGATGACCGAACTTTCTGACCAGCTTGGCCTGCGCCATGATAGTGCTACTCCATATTACCCGCAGGCTAATGGTCAGGTTGAAGCTATCAATAAATTTTTAACCACTATGATTAAACTAATAATCGGAATTCATAAATTGAATTGGCATACTATGTTTTTATCAGCACTTTGGGCATACCGAACCTCAGCAAAAACCGCAACAGGTTTCACTCCTTTTCAACTAGTCTACAATTTAGAGGCTGTGTTACCGATTGAATGCGAATATCGTCACTCCAATTAGCCATAGAGTTACTACCAGCTACCTCTGAGGATGAAAAACACTTTTTGTACCTGGAACTATTATATGAGACTCGACGCATCGCTGCATTGGCAGCCGAAGCTCATAAAAAATGTGTTAAATCTCAGTATGATCGAAGTGTTACACCTTGTGTTTTTTCAGAAGGTGACCTAGTATTAGTATATGACCAAGCTAATGATAAATTAGAAGCTGGGAAATTTGATCCTATGTGGCATGGTACTTATATTGTCAAGCATGTGCTTGAAAAATGGGCTTATGAATTGATTGATTATGATAGGGTCTCTTTAGATAAACCTAGAAATGGACTTTAACTGAAGAGATTTTATGCTTGATTTTTTGTGTGAAGATCGTACCTGTAGATTAGTTATTTTTTCTAGATTAGTTGCTTTAGATTAGATGAGTGTGTCTATTAAAGTTTGCATTGAATACTATTACTTCTTATCTTGATTACTCTTGATATTGCAGATGTCGATGTCCCTTCAAGCGTACATTGGTTTTGTTGATGGTGCATGTCGTAGTACACGAAATATCTCTTTCGTGGCTTGGGTCATCTATTCACCCACCAATGAGTTAGTTTCTATGCATGGGGTAAGCCTTGGTCAAACAATGGATAATGTTGCAGAATATAGCTCAGTGATTGAGTTATTACCTGATGCCATTTAATTTGGCATTCGGATTTTGATCGTTAGGTTAGATTCTAAACTCATTGTATTACATTTAAACAGAGTATACACAATTAAAAATCCAGTGTTACTGATATTATTCTTGAAGGTTCGTCTCTTGGAAAGACAGTTTGATTACATTGAATATCAACACATTCCAAGAAATTTAAATACATTGGCTAATGCGTTAGCTAATAATTTATAAATAGACATTTGCAACATTAAAACAGTAATTTAAAACAACATTCGATAAGTGTTGAACAAGATAGCCATCAAAAGTAGTCATATCATAGATAGATTTTGTATTTCAAAAAATATTACATCGTCTAGGACCATAGGTTTAAAACACCTTATGATATGAAAGGTAGTGATACAAAAAGAAAAAATACAATGATCTACGATGATCATCCACTATCTGTGGTGATGATCATGATAATACACTATCGCTTGTGCCACTCTATGCAGATATCTCCGAAACTGGCCAGTAACACCAGCAACATGCCTCTGGAGGCGTAGAGGAATATCATCCATACTAGTCTCTAGAATGTCTCAGGTTAACCTCTCCAGGTTCTGCTCTAAATTAGTGAGAATATCTACTGCTTGATTCTCTGACAGTGCAATAGCGTTTGTTTGCTTCCTCTCGAAGCGACAGAGATTGGCTGGTCTTCATGGACCAACATCTGCATTTAGATTTTTGTCATCAGTACTAGAAGATTGAAAACAAAATAAAAAAATTATAGTTAAAAACACATCAAAATGATTGATTTACCTGACTAATCCCACTATGTTCCTAGAGGAAGAGGCATATCAGGGTCACCGCGGAAATCTATTCCAGCATACGGAAAATATTTAATGGTAAAGATATAGTTCTGTAGCCACTGAAAGTATGCAGGTGTAAATCAAACTATCTGAAAACCCTCTCCATGACGGGCCATCACTTGTACCCAGTGGGCCATCTGAGGCTCTGTGACTCTACCAACACCAACCGAGATAAGTTGGGGGGCAAGAGATGGAATCCTCTCCAGAGAAAAAGATACTACGATAGCTCCATATCCAAAGTTTTTCAACTTTTCATTCTTAGCTCTGGTCAATTGGCCTTTTACATTAGCCAATAATCCTTCACACCAGTTGAAGATGGTGCCTCTGTAGCATTCAACCATTGTCTGCATCTGGGCTTTAGTATCCACGTGTGGAGCTGCATTCCCACACAATCTAGCCATTGTAAACGCAACCACTTTTAGTTCAAGATAGATAATGGTTTTTATATCAATGTGGTTGTCTTTTGGATCAGCCTCTTCGTTACAAAATTCTTGTTGATAGCTAGCTATAGACTGGCCACCTTGCCTAGTCCCAAACAAGGAAATAGGTTCTCCTCTTTTGGAAAAACCTGTAAGGAAGTATATATCCTCCAACTCAATTTCGAGCCGGTGATCACTGATAATGAAACACTGTTCTTGAACATCCCACCTGTTCACCAACCATGTCAATAACTCTACTTGAGCCCTCATGCCTTGCATTGCCCAATATTTGTATAATCCACAGTTTTTCAAAACACACAATGTGGGTAAACTTCCAATAGCTGCCTCATCTACTGCCTCATGTTCACGTTCTCTCCATTCAAGCATTGTGGATACTCTGCAATAGACACATTGAAATATTAGATCCAATTAGAATGGAAAAAATTGGCTTAATTTGGGAGAAATCATATTTTTATTTTTTTCACAGCGCCTCCGCACTTTTTGCATTAAGACAATGCGAGCTACCACATGCGTTATACACGAAAAGTGCAGGACCCCGATAATTTTTCTTTGGAAAATTATCGGGGTCTGCAGGTACTGTGTGTTTTACCTGTGGTATCCCGAGAGCGATTTTTTGAACCTATTTTTCTCTTAAAAAATTATTCTAAAGCCTAAAAAGAGAATGTAAACGGAAAAAAATGAAGAGAAATGAATTGTGGATTACCTGGAGTCGACGGTTTTGGATTTGGATGGTCGGTTCTTTTGATATCTCCTTCGGAAATTTTTCTACCAAAAGCTCTCAACTTTCACTTTGAATGCAAATGGTAAAAATGAATTGGTTAAAATACTTTTTATAAGATTTTTTGAATAAATAAAATAATATTTTATTTATTTTCCACTTTGAAAGGTTGTTTTTCAAATAATTTTTACTTATCTAAAACGTATATGTTTAATTTTTTGGGTTTTTGTACAGAATTCAGGATTTTCGGGTGAAATAACCATTTGGAAATGAGTATGATTTTTGTCACGTTTTCAAACTCGTTAAAAATTATAGAAAAATCGACACTATATGAGTACATTTTTATCACTTTTTCAAACTCGTTAAAACTTACAGAAAAATAAAAACCATGGAGTCCTCTTTTAAGCCCTTTTCAGACTCTCTAAACATGAAAAGATTGTCGAGTACTTGACTATTTGAACTCGTTAAAGGAAATGAATAGTCGTCCCTTCAGTATAAGTTTACCCCTTTTCCAGACTGAAATGGACTATTTACGAAAAAGGTATATGTTGACTAATCATGGTCAATAGAGTTCTCTCCTGCATTATTTTATCCTTTTTTGAGCTTGAGAGACTAAATTTACAAAAAAGTACACCCACGGAGTTTTCTTAAGTTTTTCTTCTGACTCCTTAAAATTGAAAAACACCGAGTTTAACCTATACTAGACTCGTTAAAACTTAATAGTAAAGGACCTGTAAATTATAAATAGGAATGAACCACTCCTTCTTAGGGTTTGATTTTAATACTAAGTTGGAATCATCCAAAGGATGAGCTTATATAACAAGCAAATGTTATCCTCCTCAATCTTGTCAAAAATAAAGAGGTACTTGCCATAAATGGTGGGGGAAAAGAGAAAAAATGAATCCAATTGTCACACTTCGTTTCAAAAATTTGTATACCACTCTTGAACATGACACTTTTGTCACATTCATGTCTGGGTTTTGGAAAATCCTTTGGCCAAACATTTAATCGAACTACATTGAAATTTTTCAGCGGGTTTATGGGTATTGGCTTTAGTTCAATAGTCACCATATATAGTGTCATTATGTGTTCAAGAGATCAATTTAATAAACCATTCATTGCAAACATTTGTCTCCATTCGTGTTGACCATCCCTGAGTCAGTCCTTGCTTAAAATTTCTTCAAAACTTTACCTAATGGTTTCGTGTCGTGGGCTTTCCTATGAAAGATCACTTTCTATCGACGACAACTCTTCATCTAGAAATTTGATCTAGAATCCTAATAGTACCTTGGAATCTACATGCCCTAATGGTAGGTTTCTCGCCTTCGACGATAGGTTGCATCATTGACCTTCGATCGAACGATTCTGTGAAATGTTCGACTTCATATCACAAATTCACATTTCATAGATTGTATTGAGTAATTTGAGAACCATTTTCATTATTGGTGGTTTCTCTCACACTTGTTAACAGTTCACATCATTGACTGGTAATCGAGTGGTTTCTACCATGTTCGACTTCGACACAATCAATCGCATGGATAGAATCGTACTAGTTTGAGAAGCAAGAATCAAGACCCTGGATCTAGTTTCTACCATCCAGGCTACGAGGAATTTTATTATTCATCATATAGTAGACTACTTCTAACAGATGAATGCATCCATACTGTGTCTACTCTTTATGTAATTCTAAAATCATTTCTGTATCAGAACATGTAGTTAGTTTTGATCTGAGTATGGGAATGCCTACCTCAACGATGATATACATATATATATGCTTGCATTGAATGTTTTTTCAGGATTTCAACCAATGTGCCTACAGCCTGATCCTCAGAATGATAAAGCACTTCACTCTTCAGAACTCTTCAGACTTCACACATTAGGGGGCAATCTGTTACACTAAAATTTGTCGTCGTGACATTTAGCTGTCTATATGGGTTCATCATTACCTATTTATTGCTCCCTCAGAGGTCTTAAAACATAAATTTCCCCAAATCAAGTCTTGGAACTGGAAGAAAATCTTAAAAATCCCAAAAATCCTACTCCTGCACTTTTCCTAGTCATTCCCTGCGGTACCATGGCTAATTGCTATAAAAACTGTGGTACATCCCGCACGTAAAGCTCATTAAAACTGTGGACTCCCGTAAAAGGTAAAATAAAGATAAAATTAAGTTCTAGAAGCCCAACTGGTCGAATATTCTCCTATTTGGGGCCTTCTAGAAGCGCTATCTGGTCGAGCTTCACCCCTTCCATTCATGAACCTTCATCCCTTCATAAATGGAGCTATCCCTTTGTTTTTGGAGCTGAAACTACCTCTCTTCAGCTATAAATTGATACCAAGTTTCAGTCTCAAGGGTACTTTTTGATACTTAGTAGTTGATACTTACTTCTTAGCTTATAGAAGAGAATTGCTGAAGAAATTATACTCTCCACATTTGGCATCGTTGGCATGAGAGAGATTACATACTCATGGCCATATTCTTATGCTGATTCAGAGAGTTGGAGTCTTTTCGAATTGAGGAAAACGGCTATTCGAGACCCCGGAAGAACCCGTACAAACATCAAGGCATCAAGGTTGTAAGGTTTCTTCTTTTATTCAAAGTTAATACAAATGGATTCTATTTTCTCATTGAGTTGTTCATCTATCTTTTGAATGATTTAATTCTTAGACTCCTTGATCACTAAGATATATTATTGATTTTGAATTACCACATTTTGCAGATGTTTTTGATCTGGTTTGCTTGTCTTTGATTGCAGATCTTATATGTTGGATCGATAACTTCTGGAGCGACTAGATTGAAGACCGAACAAGCGTTGGAATTATGGTAGGAGTGTCTATCCGTAGTTAATGAGTAATTCTTAAGAAAAATAGTCTAGAGAAAATGGTTTACATCTGTCTGTTTGTTTCTAGATATCCTTAGGATACTAGGGAGATCGCTCTTGACCGCAAGAGGGATTCGTCTGTGTAACAAAGGGCTAAATATCTCATTATCAATGGGCTCATTGAATCCATCTATATTAAGGTACTGAGTTGAAAAAGTGCTAAATAAGTATGGGGCAAGCTTTAGAATATATATGCGGGTGACTCAAACGTGAAAGAAGCAAAGCTTCAAATTTACAGGGCAAAATTTGAGCAACTCAAAATGAATGAAGATGAAAATATTGATGCATACTGACAGCCTATTGATGAAATAAAAAATGCATGGGAAGGTTTGGGAGAACCTATCAACACAAAAATTGTTGTCTAAAATATCCTTAGAACCTTTCTCGCAAGATTCAACCCAAAGGTATTTGTCTTGGAATATATTTCGAATCTAGCCAATATCAGCAAATATGAATTGCATGGAGTTCTTATGGAATATGAAATGAGGATTGAAGAAGAGGATGAAACATCTCGCCTAGAAAAAACATTCACCACATCCAAGAAAACTAGTAAGGACAAGAATAATATGAAAGCGAAAACTTGTAGTTGTAAGGAAGAAGATGAAGAATAATTTTCAGATAAAGAATTTTCCTACTTCACGCGAAAAATGAGAACAGGTACGAGGAAATTCAAAGGTAAACTTCCATTGATATGTTTCGATTGTGGTGAGGTTGATCATTTTGCAGTGAAGTGTCCTCACAAAAATGAGGTTGTTACGAAAGGAAAGAAAGGTTTGAGGAAGTTCAACAAGAAATGCAAGAAGAAATGGTTTAAGAAGAGTTTCTTCTCCAAAGAAGATAGCTCCTCTTCTGATGAAGACAATGATAATGAAGAAGAAACCAACAGAAGAGTATTTTTTATGGCCAAGCATAATAAGCAAGAAGCATCTGACGAAGAAGAAGAGATGACTAAGGTTGAATTTCAAAACGAAGTGATCATGGTTATCAAAGATATCAAGGTCGAGAAGAAGCATGTTAACACTCTTGAAGACAAATTAAAGATAGAAAGGGAACATGTCCTAAATCTTAAAATCAAGGTTGAAGAATACAAACGATTTGAAGAATCTCCCAAGGAAGAATTAAAGGAAGGTAACAAGGAAAGAGAAGAATTGGAAGCTAAAATAGTTTCTCTTCAAAAGCAAGTAAAAAATGGAAGAACTCTTCAAAACTACACCAATAGCTCCAATGAATTGGAAGAAATCATCAACAATCAATGATCAAATAGTGACAAGACTGGTATTGGTTACAAAGAAAAAATTGAAAAGGAGCCAAGTCCTTCTATGAAAACAAAAGAAGATGGATATGAAAAATCTAACAAGCAGGTAGACCTTCCAGCCAACTCAAGAGATCAGGACTCGGAGGAAGAACCATGGAAGACAATTCCTCAAAGAATATTTCCTCCTAGGTATCAACCTATCTTCTATGGTCATTGCTATTCATGTGGAAGGTTTGGACATAGAGTTATAGAATGTTGCAGGTATGTTTGGAATACATACAGTTTTGGAAATATTTCGGAAATGGATATTCCAGAACTCAGCATAATATTAACAGATTTTATCATTTGAGAGATGATGTCGAATGTTACAAATGTAACAATTTTGGACACCTAGCTGAAGATTGTAGACTTAGAAGTTCCTCAAATAAATTCTCGCAAAATCAGAATGAAGAAATATGAAAAAATAAGACTGAAAAATGTGCTATCTCTCTCAAGGCTCAAAGAAACATAAGTATTTGGTATGTTGATAGTGGTTTCTCAACTCATATGAATGGAGATAGGAATAAGTTCATATCCTTGAAGGAAAAGAAGGATGGAACAATGTCTTTTGAAAATGAAGGGTCTTCAAACGTCATAGGAGTAGGTACAATCACACTTGGAAGCAAGAATGCATTAGCAAAAGATGTGTCGTTGGTTGAAAATATGAATCACAATCTGCTCAGTTTTGGACAAATGTGCGATCAATCATACACACGATGCTAATTGAACCTAAGAAATGTGAAATCAGGAAAGGCAAGTTCGGTAAAATTGTGGCTACACCTAGCAGAGCTCCAAATGACATATATATTTTGGATGAGACACCTAAAGGGTGATTTTTGGTGAAAGAAGACGAAATTTAGTTATGACACAAACACATGGGACATATAAATTTCAAGAATTTGGTTAGAAAGCAGTAAGAGAAATCCTAAAATTTCAAAACCCACCAATACGATATGTGAATATTTTTGGCATGACAAGCAGACAAAATTTGAGTTCAAGACAAAAGAACACTTTGCATAATGTCCATTGGAATTAGTGCATACTAATATATGTGGTCCTATGAGAACAAAAGGTTTAGATGGAGAATTATTGTTGGTTAAATTATATGTTTATAGTTTCCAACATTAAATTATCAATCCGGGACTCATAAGCTTCGAGGCACAAACACAGGTAGCACGGGATCAGAGCATCTAACCTAAACTAGGGCATAAAATCAATTTAATTACTAAGTACATAATCATTGTTTCTACAAAAGAACACACTCGTGACTTGCTATAAAAGAACACACCATTCATTTGCTAGAAGGAAACTCTAATCTATCACTCATTTGTTGAAAAGAACACTCATCTAGGGAATTAAAATAATCTCATTGTGACTCCTAAAAAGCTTTCAATTTAAAGGCTCATAATCTAATGAAACATGAAATTCATAATGAAAATAAATAAAACCAAATGATACTAAACTAATGCCTCTGTTATGGAAATAAATTCACACTCCGACTATTTTACAAAGCGATTAGTTACTCTAGAAAAGAACAATTAAATTAACACTAAGATTTTATGAAGCAATTGGTTACACTATGAAAAAAATTAAATAATCACAAAGAAACTATCTACACTATGAAAGACAATTAAATTAATATTCAAATTTATTTCTACAAAGCGATTGTCTATACTAAGAAAAAACAATAAGGCTTTTAAAGGAAATCTATGAAATACTTACAAAACTAAACTATGACAAATGATAGAAAAATTCAATTGACACACTTTGATGCAAATGAAAACCACAAATCCATTTCCAATTAAAAATATAAACACTAGATCTAAATCCCGTGTCTCACAAATTCACTACTTTTAACTTCAATAAACAAAAATGCATACTTATATTGATTTTCACACCAACTAATTTCAATGAAAAATCGGATTCTTAACACAGAAAACTTAATGTAACATCTAGTTCTGTACTTAAAACAAAAAAAACAATGTAAAATCTAATTATGTACTTAGAACAGAAAACTAAAAACTTAACTCAAAACAGAACTTTAAGTACAGAAAATGATTTTGCACAATGCTACCAAATGTCGCCGTGATCGATGTTAATTTATAATTTCATTCATTCAATCAACCATGAGTTTAACTAATGCAGACAAAAGAAGATTTACTCGAAAACCTTAATCACAATTCATGAATTAATCACACGAAATTATCATACGGCTCAAGTTATGTTCAATTGATAATTCGTTTTCATTTGAATGAGCTCAACACTTCTTATAAGAGATAGAACATGGATTTGCATTAAGGATTTAGGCACACTCTGGTAACAACATAAATAAAATCTCAGAACGATTTATGGAATACGATGCGAAAAATGATATTTAAAGCAGAGATCTATGCAATCACAACATAAAGCTATTGAATTGTCACGAAAGATTAATATAATCTCACAACTGTATACCTATAAAATAACAAACATGCTCAGTTCCTAGATTGTGGTGGGCCCTTTCCACGCCTGGGTGAGCCTGAAATATTTACAGAGAGAAGGAAATCTAAGGCATTCGAATTAAAAACTCACCATGACCATAACTTCGCGATGATCTGAATCAAAACATGCCCATAATATATAATTGGAATGAAATCTTCAAATACAAAATGAACTGTTTTGCTTGCAATTACATTCAACAACTGATAATTATGTGGCTTAGTCTCTATCCATATCCTTTGTACAAGCTGAGATCTTTGCTTTTTATACAAAGGTGCTGATGAAACAAGAGATTAATTACATTCCAAATAAACACAACAACAAACAAATTCATGTCGTATTTAATTTTTCTAGATGGCCTTTGAATAGGCTATGTTTGGGTTTATTCTGATCAACGCATGGATGGAGGAACAACCTCCATGTTAGCTCATCCAATATATTTCCTCCATGTGGAAAATCCAAAACCATGGCCGAATTTGTCAAACCGTTCACGTTCAGTCTGTTTCTGTACTTAAAACCGTACTTAACAATTGTTTTAGCCTTCACTCCCTTTTGGTGATGATTTTTTCCAAACGGTTTCTTGGTTATATGAAACATGGTATTCTGAGCGTGATGAAAGTATCAGAATTTCAAGTTTCCTCACCACTTGATCAAAAACATCATATTTTCACCTACAGCAATCTCGTTCCATACTCAACTTGTAGAAACTAGTTGTACTTGTGGAGAGTTCCGGCAATGAAACCTTGCAACAATTAAACTTATAAAAAATTTCATTAGTAAATCATGGAATAATCATCTTTAATCCTATAAAATCTAAGAAAACTTAATGATAACCAACCATGGAGTGTATTTGACGGAAAGTTATGGAATTAGGGTACGGAACTGGATAAAAACCTAGGGTTTTAGGGTATGAATGGTGATATTGCATGATGAAAACATGGTCATATTCGAGGCCCAACATCCCCAACATGGGAATATTTGAGGCCCAACATCCCCCCATGCCTGAGGTTTTGCATGTCCTCATCATGGAAAATTTTAGGGGCTAATATTCGCAGGTGGGCTAATTTTCCATGCTTTTTCCAAAAAAAAGATTCACCAATTTCCATTTAAAAAAAAATTTGATTTGCCCAAATTTTATAGTCTAATAATATTTTACCTAAAAATCGCAACAAAATTATATATACTAATATAAAATGATTAAAAAACTAAATATTTTTACAAAAATAACATCAAAATTTTTTCAATTCACATATTGGGGACTACTAAGATTCGCCAAGTTTTTAAATTTTAAGATAAACGTCCATCCTTAAAATTTTCCCTTGTCCTCATGTAAACAAATACTTTGCTCATACATAGGTTTTTATGGCATCATGGCTTTGGGAAGGATTAGTTCTTGTGGAACAATCACTGCATGAATATTTGATGGTGTTGGTTCTTGTGGAGCAACACCATTCTTATTTGATTGCCATAGATTTGATTTTGAGAGCGATACAAATTGATGAATACGATGATAGGTGACAATGGAAATGGTGGATGAGATGAGGTGGTGATAGAGATAGTAATATATGTGCTAGCATGCTCTAATTTTGCGAGGCCAATGCTTATGGATGGTTCCTTTATGAAAGGCGGAAATGAATTCACCCTCTAACAATATGTGTGAATGTAGGAGGTCCAAATCTACTATAGTTACTGATTTTTTTTACATGAACCAATATGATTATGACCTTATTAGAGTAGCATGAAAATGGAGGGTATATGAAAAACCAAATATACATAATATGTGGTGGTTAATCATTAAAGATTTCTTAAATTTATAATGAATTAAAGAATTTTAAGCCAAATTTACCTCAAGTTTTACCTTTGTTGTTGATGTCCTCAGCGCTGCAAGATGAAGTGAATGATGGAATGGATGGAGATGATGTGACTGTTGATATGACCTGCTGAAGAACATGAAGGATAACATGAAGATGTTAAAAGGTCTCAACATCCACATTATCTCGAAAATGTTGATGCATGTGTATTTTTTTTATCATGGCTTCCTGAGACAACAAAAGCACCATAATCAATAATCCTCTTTATTGGAATAAAGGAAATAGGTTAGATAAAAAACAATTACCTGATAATGCTCCAAGTTTAAGATACTAGCCCAAAAATTGTGATAATGAAAACCATGAGTAAGCATAAGGTGGAAATGTGAATTAAACATAAAAATTCCAATAATTTCTCTCCTAATATCTCTCTCTCCCTCCATGCCGATCAGTTTGCATGTCCACATGAAAGAAAAACCTCTGATAGAGACCAAATATTAATTAAGACTAAAGGCTAGGGTTTCTATCTTAGAGCCATGCTTTAAACTACATGGCTAATTAAGTGAGAGCATGTTAGTAAGTTTAATGTGATGCCAACTTCCTTTGCATCAATAAGATAAGAAAAAGCTATGACCGAGGATTCAATGATGTCAAGACTTACCTTTATTATTCCAAAAGAGTAACTAATGTTAGGGCTATTAAAGGAATGCTAACAATGTTGTTACTACATGGATAATGTCATCCTAAAATGGTTAACCATAAAAATTTCCACAAAACATCTCAAGAGTAGTCCAAAGCAATAGGCCTTCAATTTCAATAGCATCATTATTATAAATAGAGGTGACATTATTTAAAAACCAAGGCATTAAAATGGATAGAAATAGGAAAAATAAATATGACAAAATGATACCGTTCGAGGATGATTATCTTACTATTATCCAAGCATATAGTTGAAGCTCCTCTTATTCAAGCAAAGTGAATCATCTGCACTAAGGGTCTCACATCCATGAAAACCAAATTATTTCTTAAAGATAGAACTCCAAAGCACATTGTTGAAATGATCTTAAATAAATTCTCAGAGAGATATGATAATGAGTTTAGGGAAAGACAAAAAAAACCGAGTAAATCATATTGTAAAATTAACTTTAATACCATAAGCATGGCCCTGCTGCTAGCAAGTGTCTATAGCCTCGACAGGGATTCCTCCTAACCCAATGAAATGTCTCTGTCCCACCTATTAGATATAAATTCAGAGTCATTCAAAAGCATTTACTTTTATATGGGAATTAACTGAAGACCATTGTCCTTGCTTGGTAACCAGCAAACGACAGTGCCATTCACAAGAGATAACAAGAATGAACAAGTCAGCTTGCGATGAGACCTCCTGTCTTCCATTTTTTCAACTTTAAAGCCATTACTTTGGCTTGATGACTAGCATCGGTAATATCATTCCCATTAAGACCAATGATCATAGTAGGTGGGCTCATAATGAGACCTCCTATCCCTCAATTAATCTGTTTATGTTAAAAAAAAAACTTCAATTATGATTAACCTCAGATAGGTTACTTAATAGGTGGGGAGGAAAATCTACTCCTTAGGAGCACAGGATGGCATGAAAAGTTTTTAATTACAAATCTTTAATGGTTGGTCTTGCTACCCTAAATACACATTAAAAAAAACATCTTAGATAATGACTGAAAGATTCCTCGAGTTGGTCATGCTAGGGTCCTTATGAGAGCTCATTATGGTTTTATAGGAGTGGTTCTCCATAAGAGAATTCTCATCAATACCTTCAAAGAGAAACTTGACAAGGTCTCTTGGATGACAACCTATCAAGATTATGAATGGAAAGTACAATAATAACAATTCCCCTAACTATCCCAGTAAATAATATCGGCCAATAATCAAAGTCACTTTATAAAATATGAGGCATTAAGAGTGAAATGCTTCTGACAAGTCTTACCACAAGAGTGTATAATGACAAAAATTTCAATGGATGTGCCTTAGGAATTTCAGTTATAAGAATGTTGTTGTAACAATTTTATTTTAAATGACAATACTACCCTACCCTACTTTAGAGAGAGGAATATCTCCTTCAAGTGTAGGAGTAATTCCAATGTAACCATGTGCGTAGAATGCTAAATATACTCATACTCAAGTTTAAGGAATAAACCTCAACACATACCAAAGTATGAGAAACCAATTGCTTTAATTAATATGGTACCAAAAGTTGTTGAATGATGAGGGAATAGGGTGTATTAACGACTAATTGAAACCAGGATTCAATGAGATCCACATATTTATGAATCTCTAGCTTATGCTTGTATTCCACAGTTTTATAATCACTCCCTTGGAGGCATAAGGGATCTATTGAAATACAAAAGATAAATCCCGCAAGTTCAGGCTCAAATATCTGCTTTTCAATTGACTAGAATGGTCAAGGGGAATTCTATGGTTTTGATCTTCAACAATAGTTTAGAATAGGTTCCAATTATAGATTTCTCCTTTAATGGTATTTGAGCTAGATCTTCCTGGGGTAATTTTTTTGTAGTGATAGGAGATGTTACCAAAGTCACCATATCCTTTTTTCTTTTTTTTTTCAGTGGGAGAATCAACACGAAGAACAAGTGTTGTAAATTGTTGTTCAACCTCCTTGTTTGGATTAGGTTTTGGGTTAAGGTTTGAACTACGGTTTGGTTTAAGGCTTGGACTAGGATTTGGATTTGGACTAGAGTTAGGTCTAGGGTTTAAGTTAGGGCTAGGATATGGATTAGGGTTAGGGTTAAATAAAGGTTGCACATGTACTTGATACCATGAAGGATGATAACTTGATGGCACATTGAATGGAAATTGTGATCGTTGTTGATTTTTCATGAAATAATTCCCTACGCAAAAGGTTCCAAACCATGGGGATATGTGTCTCGAAGAGGAGGGCCAAGGAGAGGGCCACTGTGGCCATGAAGTAGGGTATTCAATTGGAGTGGATTAAAATTTTTCCATGGAACTGCACGATTATAAATCTGTTGAGGAACCTGCTGAGGAGAATACAAATTATTCCAAGTATAAAATGGTGATGGGTTTTGAGTTATACCTGGAAGTTGATTTGATTCCTTGCTCGATTTCCCGAGTACCTTTCATAATTGTGGCAGTGATGAGGAATGTTTAGTTGTGTGAACATCCTCACAAATTTTGCAAACTTTTAGACCGCTAAGTGGGAACTTTCCAAGGAAGTGCTTCTTTCTACAGTTGGCACAAAATATAAGCAGTGGTTCCTAATCATTTTTTTGTTCGTGCAAATCATCCAATTTCAAAATCAAATATTTAATAATAGTAAATTTATGTTCAAGAAAAATATTAAATTCTGCACTTTTTAATTCTTCGTTGTATGACTTATATGTCTCTGTAACAGCATCAAAACTCCTCATTAAATGATTCCTCAAAATACCATTCTCTTTTTCTCAACAAGCCAATTGGTATATTCTGTCATCACATGGATTAGTACATAAGGGTTCTTACAATACCCCAAAAAAATTTTATCTTTAAAGAGTTCAAAATTTTAATCTAAATGATTTAAAACTGCTAATTGCAATAAAACTCACCAAACTTTCTTACTTGGAAAACCAAACTTTGGAGTAACCCCACCATAGTGGATGCATGGCTCTTCACTCATGTCTTACGATATACTCTCCTCCCTTTGGTTGTCCTGCAACTAAGATCACAAAAAAAACTTGTGAAAGAAACTAGACTCTAATCCCTTTAGCACCTCCCTGGAAACGATGCCAAAATGTTGGTTAAATTATATTTTTATAGTTTCCAACATTAAATTATCAATTTAAGACTCATAATATTTGAGGCGCAAGATCAGGTAACACACGATCAGAGCATCTAACCTAAACTAGGGCATAAAATCAATTTAATTCCTAAGTACAAAATCATTGTTTCTACGAAAGAAAACACTGGTGACTTGCTGTAAAAGAAACACACCATTAATTTGCCAAAAGGAAACTCTATTATATCACTCATTTGCTAAAAATAACACTCATCCAAGGAATTAAAAGAATCTCGTTATGACTCCTAAAAAGCTTTCAATTTAAAGGCTCCTAATCTAGATGAAACATGAAATTCATAATGAAAAGAAAGCAAAACCAAATAATACTAAGCTAATCCCTCGGTTATGGAAATAAATTCACACTCTGACTATTTTACAAAGCGATTAGTTACTCTAGAAAAGGACAATTAAATTAACACTGATATTTTATGAAGCAATTGGTTACATTATCAAAAACGATTAAATAATCACAAAGCAATTATCTACACTGTGAAATAAAATAAAATTAATATTCAATTTTATTTCTACAAAGCGATTGTCTATACTAAGAAAAAAACAAGAAGGCTTTTAAAGGAAATGTATGAACTACTTACAAAACTAAACTACGACAAATGATAACAAAATTCAATTGACACACTTTGATGCAAATCGAAACCACAAATCCAATCCAATTAAAAATATAAACACTAGATCTAAATCCCGGGTCTTACAAATTCACTACTTTAACTTCAATAAAAAAAATGCATAGCTATATTCATTTTCACACCAACAAATTTCAATGAAAAATATGATTCCTAACACAGAAAACTCAATGTAACATCTAGTTTTGTACTTAAAACATAAAACTCAAAGTAAAATCTAATTATGTACTTGAAACAGAAAACTAAAAAATTAACTCAAAACAAAATTTTAAGTACAGAAAACGTTTTTTCACAATGATACCAAATGTCACCGTGATCGATGTTAATTCAAAATTTCATTCATTCAATCAACCATGAGTTTAACTAATGCAGACAAAAGAATATTTACTCGAAAACCTTAATCACAATTCATGAATTAATCACATGAAATCATCATCGGCTCAGTTTATGTTCAATTGATAATTCATTTGCATTTGAATGAGCTCAGCGCTTCTGATAAGAGACAGAACATGGCTCTGCGTTAAGGATTTAGGCACGCTCTGGTAACAATATAAATACAATCTCAAAATGATTTACTGAATATGATGCGATAAAGGAAATTTAAATGAGAGATATATGCAATCACAATAGAAACCTATTGAATTCTCACCGAATATTAATATAATATCACAACTTTATACCTACAAAACTAACAAAGAGGCGTAGTCCCAGATTGTGGTGGGCCCTTTCCACACTTGGGTGAGCCTGAAAGGTTTACAAAGGGAAGGAGATCTAAGGTATTTGAATTAAAAACTCAATGTGACCATAACTTTGCGATGATCTGAATCAAAACATGCCCATAATATATAACTGGAATGAAATCTTCAAATAAAAAATGATCTATTTTTCTTGCAATTACATTCAACAACTAATAATTATGTGGCTTAATCTCTATCCATATCCTACGTACAATCTGAGCTCTTGGATTTTTATATAAAGGTGTTGATGAAACAAGAGATTGATTACATTCCAAATAAACACAACAATAAAAAAATTCATGTGGTATTTAATTTCTCTAGATGGCCGTTGAATAGGCCGTGTTTGGGTTTGTTCTAATTAATGCATGGATGGAGGAAAAATCTCCATGTTAGCTCATCCAATCTTGATCCTCCATGTGGCTGACCCAAAACCGTGGCCGAAATTTTCAAACCGTTCACGTTCAACCCGTTTCTGTACTTAAAACCGTACTTAACAATTGTTTTAGCCTTCACTCCCTTTTGGTGATGAATTTTGCCGAACGATTTTTGGGTTATATGAAAAGTGGTATTCTGAGCATGATGTAAGTTTCAGAATGTCCAAATTCCTCATGATTTTATCAAAAACTTAATATTTTCACCTACAACGATCTCGTTCTGTACTCAACTTGTAGCAACTAGTTTTACTTGTAGAGAGTTATGGCAATGAAACCCTCCAACAATTAAGCTTAGAAAAACCGTCATTAGTAAATAAAGGCATAATCATATTTAATCATAGATAATCTAAGAAAACTTAATGATAACCAACCATGGAGTGTATTTTACAGCAAATTATGGAATTATGGTACAGAATGGGTTAAAAACCTAGGGTTTTAGGGTATGAACGGTGATATTGCATGATGAAAACATGGGCATATTCGAGGCCAAACAATTATATTTTATGCTAATGATAGATGATTACTCTAGAACTTTTCTCACTTATGCATGTTCGAGAAAAATCAAGGTCTACCAAATGGATGTTAAGTCAACCTTTCTAAATGGTGAATTGGAAGAAGAAGTTTACATTGAACAACCCAAAGGTTTTCTGATCTCTGAAAAGGAAGACTATGTTTGCAGATTAAAGAAGGCACTATATGGTCTCAAGCAAGCTCCTAGAGCTTGGTATGCTCATCCTAATGGATTTCTTCTTCAACAAGGATTCAAGAAAGGAAGCACCAACAACGATCTCTATATGAAAGTGGATCAAGATAACCTCACAATTATCGAGGTATATGTAGACGATATAATTTTTGGAAGCAATGATGACATATTAAGTAAAAAATTTGCCACAAAAATACAAAGTGATTTTGAAATGTCTCAACTTGGTGAGCTAACATACTTTCTAGGGCTTCAGATATCTCAGTAGGATAAAGGAATATTTATATATCAAACCAAGTACATCAAGGAAATTCTCAAGAAATTCAAGATGGAAGATTACAAGCTTGTCCTTACCCCATTGGTAACAGGTTCCAAGTTAAGTTTAGAAGATTCATCAAAGGATGTGGACTAGAGGTTGTATAAATCTATGATTGGCAGTCTTCTATATGTGAGAGCTTCTCGGCCAGACGTAATGTAGGCAGTTGGACAAGTAGCAAGATTCCAAGCAGCACCAAAATAATATCATATTATTTCTGTCAAAATAATTCTCCAATATCTTAATGGAAAAACATAATATGGTTTATGGTATCCTAAAGGAAATAATCTAGTTACCCAAGCTTATACAGATGCATATTGGGCATGAAGTGTTGATGATTGAAAAAGTACTAGTGGAGTAGCATTCTATCTAGGTGGTTTCCTTGTTTCATGGTTAAGTAAAAGGCAATCTTTAATCTCGTTATCTACAAAAGAAGCAGAATATATCGTGGCAACAACTTGTTGTACTTAAGTTCACTGAAGGAAGAAAACTTTGCAAGCTCTTCAAGTCAAGTTTTATGAGCCTATTCCCATCCTTTGCAATAACACCAGTGCCATTGGTATCTCCAAGAATCTTGTGATGCATTCCAAAATAAAGCACATTACAATCAAATATCATTTCGTTAGAGAGAAGGTCACTGAAAATAATATCAAGCTTGAATATGTTGGCACAAAGGAACAAATTGCTAACATATTTACCAAACCATTACCTTGTGAATCATTTGAGTATCGTCGCCTAAAGCTTGCGATTATACCAAGTTCTCATTAGAATATTTCTCTTACCTAATTAAGTAAAAAAAAGGGAGTTGAGGTGTATACAGGTCCGCAGGATGACATTTTTCAACGTGAGTTATAATTTTCCATTGATGACAAAGGGGGAGATAATGTTGTAGGAAGAGGTATCATGATTGTAGGGGGAGTACTTGTGTTTCCATCAATGCCAAAGGGGGAGATTGTTGATCTATGGTTGTCATTGATGTCAACCCAAGCAACACCAGCGGCTACCCCGATCTTGCATGGGAATTTTAACTTGAAAAATTACTCTCTTCCGAGTCAAGGATATGTTGGATGGTTTCTACTTGTTGATATGTTTCCGTTAACATATTACATGCCACATAATTATTCACGGTTTGAGAGATATTCATGTTTGAATTTAGTAACCCCAGTTAGTGGGCTAAAACCCCATGGGATTGTGGCATGACACTAATTATTGGTTATGGTAATTGAATTGTCAATAATTAATATTTGTTTAAGTTCCTAAAATCCCTCCAACATTCACTTTTTGAAGACCCTCTCAACCTAAGCATTTATATAAATTGTGACCCTCATATCCTCCTCATCTAAGGATTTCGCTACTTAAAACAGGTCATTGTGGCATTTTCGCAATAAATTTTTTCTCCAAAGCCTACGATGCTGAAACAGAAAAACATTTTGGCAAAATCCTGATGAAACACGTTTCCAAATTTCAGATATTGGTTCTCTATATTTTCAGAGATATGATTTGAGTAAGTTAGGGATTTTGCAAGCTCCCGAATTTCATGTTAAACAGGTGACCTTGGAAAAATCGTCATCACTTTCTCTTTGAGCATTGGATTCAAATTTCGTAAGAATTAACAGAAAGAGGATGGGCTGTAGTTTTTTGGCTATCATTTTTAGGACCAAAGGTTGAAACAATGACACGTGGCACTTCATACAAGTTCGCTCTATTTAACCAGTCTATAATCAGGTCATCGTAGGTTATTAGCCATAAATATCTCTTGAAGAATCCAATATTGATCAGACCTATGAGGTTGGAAAGAGGACTCGGAGGGATACCACAGGACACAATTTCAAAATTTGGAGATCTGAAATTACATAGGTACAACAGATTCAATATCGAGCTTCTAAAAGGAAAGAAAAATATGCATTCAAGGATCACTGCAGTAAGGACAACACATGAACAATCAAGGGTAAGTCTTCTACAACAAGGTATGTATGATTAGTGTTTGAATTTTAATTTGAATATCATCTTTGACATGTGTTTTTGCAGGATAGTGTAAGTATTTTTTATGTATGTTTGATTGGGTTTTGTTCATAAATGTTGAACGTATTTACATTTGAATTTTGAATATTTCTCTGGCATATGGTTTGCTGGACAATGTAAGTATTTTGTTTGTATATTGGTTTGGGTCTTGTTTATTAATGCATGTGCAGGAAGGAGGACACAATAGGACAACTTAGACACATACTAGAAGGACAATGCAATGCCAAAGTACCATTACTTGAAGCAAGCACAAAAATACCTCAACAAATGCTAGTGTTCAAAGAAGCGATATCAATTCAAGTATCGGGTCGCATCAAAAGTCAGTATTGTAAAAATAATCTTTGTAAAATTGTAAAAGAGACATTATTGTAAAAGAGTCAATTTGCCTAGATTTGGAGATGCATTGTTGGGAGGTATAAGTGGCATTGTTGGATAATGTTATGGTTGGGTTGCAGGTCATAGTGTGATTGGGTGATTGGTCTAGTTCAAGAAAATCATTGTGAATCATATTGTATCATGGATCATTGTACCTGGTACGAGATTCCACACTGTTGTCTGATTTCTTATCATTATAGGGTGGCAGAGAGGTGCTAGGTTGGTGCATGAAGTCACCTACAGGTTGGAGCCTATGAACACTTCAAGGTGGTAGGTTGGTCTAGGATGTCGGGGCATCCATTCAGTTGACTACTGAAGAAACCAAGACATTCGGGTGTCCTTCTAGTGGGAGCTGGAGAAGAATGATTTTCTAGAATTTTATGAATTTTTACCTTTCATTTCAGTTGGGGCTGAAGATAAAGAATTTATTAGAAAAGTGTTCGATGGTTTTTTACCTAGAGGGGGTTTTCCACCTAAAATTCATGTGCCTATTATGGTCTATTGTTTATTGTTGTTACTTGATAAACATCAAGAATAATTGAAGATTAACTAATGCTCTAAAAATATTTCAAAGTGCTAATTGATAATAAATATTGATTCACCCCCCTCTCAGTATTTCCAACAACAGGGTCCATCGAAAGTATGCAACATGGGTACTCCTTGGATGAGGAATACAATTTTGCATCCAACGAGTACTCCTGCTCGAAATTTGAGTAAAATCATAGGGAGATAAGTTGAAATTACAAGTTGAAAGAGTAGTTATTTTATTTTATTATTTTTTAATATTTTTACCTTTTTACCCCAAAAATGGTGAATCATCCCCCATGGCTGACATCAATATGTTGAATCCTATTGGTTCTTATAAAGTTTATTTTTGATGTACACTTTTATTAGGAGGACCATTTTAGACCTCAAAAGTTCTCTAATGCATGCAGTAGATGGCAACTTGGAATCAATATTTAAGAATGTTATCCCAACAAGAGGGAGTGGATCATGTCAAGAGGTTTTCCTCAATTATGAGGGTTTCCTCAAGTATTTAAAGGACATGAAAAAGAATCGTCATAATTAAGGAACGCTTTTGGGCTTGTTTGATTGAGTCAAGGATAATCCTATATATTTTTTTTCTTAAATGAAAGTTGAAGGACTCATGTGTCAGAGGTAGCAACTATTTCCTCTAGAGGAAGCTTCCAAAACCCCTGTTAGACCTCTCAGAGTGTTGACCATAAATTCTTGAATAATGGATTGTCACCTTCTTCTGTTTGATTTCTTTGATTATGAGTATATCTCACTAATGGGTAGATAGCCAATATGTTTATGAAATATCTTTCTGAAGAAGAGTTTGAGGTACCTCTTTCATTGAGAGTGAGTGATGATTATAGATATGGTTTCTCTTTATGTCATGTACTTTGACTTGATTAGGGAGGTTATCCCTGTGTCAAGTACATTGAACAAAATTAGGGAGAATGGTTTGAAATATTAGATAACATCATGGGCTGACATTCTTCCAATGTCATGCACTTTGACCTGATTAGGGAGGTTATCCCCGTGTCATGAACTTTGACCTAATTAGGGAGATTATCCTTGTGTCATACACTTTGACCTGATTGGGCGTGTTATCCTTGTGTTAAGTACACAGAACTTGGTTGAATAATGGTCAGGTGGATTCACATTCTTCTTATGTCATTGTATAGTGACATAATTAGGGTTGTATTCCCTGTGTCACTTTGACTTGATTAGGAAGAATGGTCCTGTTTACTGACATTTTCTTATGTCATTGTATAGTGACCTGATTAGGGCTCTAGTCCCTGTGTCACTTTGACCTGTATAGGAAAATGGTCTAAAAAAGGATAGTCATTCTCATTGTGTCATTGTATAATGACCTTATTAGGGAGGTTATCCCTGTGTCACTTTGACCTGATTAGAGAGATTGGTCCTAGAGGTTGTAGCCTCCCAACATCATGCTATGATCTCTTTCTAAGAGTGATCTTGTGTGCCATACGTCAGGGGTATTAACTAGGCTATGGAAAGGTGGTTTATGCTTGTAATGATATTGATGATGATGCTTATCTTAATATTGATCTTTCCTTAGAAAATTTTGTCAACTTGAGATTATCTTGTTCTTCATTATGAATACCTCCCTAGCTAAGAGGGAGTGTTGAAGATTGTAGGTATGATAATTATTCATATTATATATTTATCATTGATGTACATGTAAAGCATGATCTTCAAGCTCAAATTATTTTTATTTATTAAAAATCACATTTAAATGTATTTGAAGCCCCAAGTGTCCAAGTCGACCTCTCTCCTCCTAAAGTTGGCTCTGTCCCTTTTGGCATCCATTCTACCTCATGCTTGACTATATATTGAAGTTCCTCATCATCTGTAAAGGAAAAACATATAGATAAGAAAAATTTGTTTGAGTATAGGAAGGAAAGATTTGGGCATCCAAATTCAAGAAAAGAAGCAGATCCAAAACATGTGGTAACACTTCTGAACAATTCAAACCTATGATACTTGGGAATTTGAACCTGTGGTCATAATATGGGCATCCAAACTTGTGGTAACACTGAATAAATCAAAATATGTGAATCTTCTATACAATCCGAACCAATAGTCATACTATGGGAATTCTAACATGTGGTGACACTTTGAAGAAATATGAATATGTGAAGCTTGTGAACAATCCAAACCTATGGTGATACTCTGAAAGGATCTGAATCTGTGAAGTAGTATGAATTTGTAATTTGAAGTGATTTGAATTATCAGTGGTATATTGTGTGATATAAATACGATTTGGTATAGAGGTCTGACTTGGTGATTGGTAGAATTAGTACAGAGAATCTTTGGTGACTTCTGGTGAGCCCTGGTATTTCACCAAGAGTGCTGCAACTCGGAGGGGCTGCCCTACTTTAATTTATCAACCCGGGGTTCGTACAAACTTGGAGGTGACAGTGCTATATACACAACAGATGAAATCTGTTCATGTCATCCTCTTCTACTTTACGAAAGGGTGAATTTTTTTTAAACTATGATAAGAACTCGAAAGTAAATTATTGGAAGGAAATGACGGAAAGGAAAATAAACTAAATTGCTGAAAATGAATAACAGAAAGGAAACTAATTCTAAACCAAACTTGACTTGGCCAAATAGTTAAATGCACTCTATTTATCCTATGATCTATTTACCATGCTTCTACCCATGCAACTAAGCTATCCATGATTTAATCCTAATTGAAAAAGTGTTGATTTTTCATCTTGGAGGAAAGAAAAGGGCTAAAGAGGATAATGGAGCGATTGACACATGAAACAGGGCTAAGGAGTGGAAAGCGGGAGTTTCATCCTTATAAAACATTATGACATGGCGCCAAGATGATTTTGGAGCGGAATGATTGAAATATGCGATGGCGGAATTATGATTGGCGAATAGAAGTGCAATATGCGATTTGTGATATTGCAATCGCAATGTCGCAAGGTTGGAGCGGTAAAGGTTAACAGGAACAAAAAAAAAACTGTGAAAGGCGATTTGCGATGCGGCGGAGTTCGGAATCGGAGTTTCGAGCGGTAAGCCTTAAAGAAACAAGGAAAAGGTGCGAAGTGCATTTGCGATGGGTGATAGAATGGTGGGACCGGTGGCGGAGCGCGATCATAATATTGCAATTGGTGTTTGAAAGCGTTAAGTCTAAAAGAAATAAGGAAAAGGTGCGAAGTGTGGTTGCGAAAGGTGACGTGGCGGTGGGACCGGCAACGGAGTGCGATCGCAATATCGCAATCGACGTTTGGAAGCGGTAAGTCTTAAGGAAACAAGGAAAAGGTGAAAAGTGCGACAAGGAGTGATGGTAATTCCAAAGGGGAAAAATGCAGTTTATAATGTTTTTGACTATTTTTAATAAAAGAGCAGCGAAGGTAAGTAGAAAGGGATATTTTATTCGGGCTTGGAATGAGAGAGCATTAACAAAGATCACAAGTGATTTGCGATTTGTGATGGAGTGAGGTACAATGAGTGGGAGTTTCAAGGAGAAAGGGGCGAAGGTCTAATTCTAATGGTTTTCAAGCATTTTGTGTTAGAAAGGGTAAGGAAACCATGAATGATAAGTCTTAAAGGAAAGAGGGAAACGGTGTGACGTACAAAAAGGTTGAGATCTGTGATATGCGATATCGCAATATCGCAATTGGCAAAAGAGCGGTAAGTCTTAAAAATAACCGAATGAAAACTGTGATCGGCGATCAGCAAAGTACGGTAGTAGGGATTTCGAGGAGGAAAGACAGAGGCCAACTTCGATGGTTTTTCCAGTGTTTTTGCATTAAAATGAGTAAGGTGACCATAACCAATAGAAACGAAGGAATAAGGCAGTTGAAGGTTTTAAGTGCTTTTAGGGGAAAAATGTGGGGACAACCGTTAAAATAAGCAGAAAAAATGAGGGAATGGAGGCATAAAAGAAAGTTTTAGAGGCGTAACACAGAGATGGAAATAGTGAACATAAATCAATGTTTTTGGTCTGTGGGAAGGCTTACTCTCCTCGAGCTCTATCAATAGAGATGAGAAGGGAAGTCTACATCCATGGTTTTTAGAGTTTTATCCTCTATTCTGCTAATCACAAGCAAATGAAAACTAAAACAACAAACTGAAAGAAAATACTACGCAACAATGAAACTATTACAAGCATAAATAATTTAATGACAAAAATAAAACTAGCTTAATGGAAGAAAGGAAAAGATAGTAACAACAGAGAGGCTGAGGCACATGGATTGGGCCCTAACCCACAAGCCTAGATCTCTGAAACTTAAATCATTCGAATGAAATCAGTCTGATCATTTCATAAAAGAATAACCTCGTACATCTCTGAAAGTTTGATCATTGAGTAAAATAATAAAAATCTCAATAGCTTGCAACAAAGTTTCACGTAGAATCGACTAACTCTTCCTAGCTCTAGCTTTGCTTTATTTATTCTACATGGCAGCTACCAACAGCTCCCTAGAAAATAGTGATTGAGTCCACTTAACTCCAAGTAAACAAAGATTGAGTGCACTCCTCTTTGAGTTGCTTGGCTGCCTCTGGAATTTGAATTGTTGGATAGAATCTTAGGGGATCCTTTGGCTTCCTTTGAAATTCGAATTTATAGAGAGAATAGTTGGGATCCTTTGGTTGCCTTTGAGAGTTAAGGAGGGTGGACAATCCTCCAATAATTTCTCCTCGTTGTCTCCTCTAAGTATTTATGATAAAATCCTTATAAAAATGCTTAATAAGTCATGATTTGCTGCACTCAACCTTATATTAGGCACTTAGAGTATGTTAGCCTTAATCACCACCTATACTAGCATCATAAAACCAAATAATAATAAAAATTCAAGAAAAAGAGATCTAAGAAGGAAAAAAGGTGACCATTAACCCCTCCAAATATGTCTAATGATGGGGCTCATCATCACCCCCATACTGAATTGTTGCTCATCCTCTGAGAACCTAATTCTCCTCCTGCATTTCCTTCAAGGCTTTGATATCCCCCCTAATTTCTTGAGGAAGAAGTGTGGGAGTTTCCCCAAGGGGTTAAAAACCATAATTCTTTTCTGCATTCTCCCATTCTATATCTTGTGGATCTGTGTCCTTTTCATCATTCAGCCCCAGCAGCAAAGGTGGGTTGAGCTTTAGTCCCAATCATTGTATCTTTTTGGCCTACATGGCCCTCTTGTATAATGGTTCCCTTTCCAATGCACCCCTCAGTCTTTCTGGAGTATGGTACTCCCTGTTCTTGAGGATGTGAGGGAGGCTGTTCCATCTTCTCTGGCTAGTCATAATGCACTCATATTATATCTTCCTAGAAACATCATCAACGTGGCCTATCACGTGGGTTTGAGTATGAAGATAACTTTCAACCAGTGTAGGGTCCCTTTCAATCTCTCAACGGTTAAGGATGACTCCCCTTGGGCTGAAAAATTATGGTCTGATATATAAGGGTTCTTTGCTTCTTCTTCCCATGACTCTCCACATTTCTTTTTCTCTAGTGTCCTCATTCATCATCCAAGATATTAGAGCCATCAACTGCATATCCCCCATTGTAGGATTGGGGTCCCAAGTATCCAGATTTGTCAGCACAAGGTTATGCACATAAAACTCTACCACCTTTGCCTGATCAACCATATTAGTTTTCTTGTAGAAATTCATGAATTTCCTACAATCTTGGAAAGGTAGTGATCCATGGGAGGCTAGAGTTTTGATTTGAAATAGGAAGCATTGCTCCTTGAGGTACACATCATATGAGTCAGAAGGGAATCTGTGCTGAAGGGCTTTTATGCATAATTCTGCCATGGTGGCTACTTGCTGCATTTTTTTCTGCAATTGCTCCTTCAGTGCTACATTCTCTACCTCTGCCTTCTGCAACTGCGCATTCAAAACTATTTCTTCAATTCTTTCCTCCTCCCTTGGTGATTCTTCAATGATAATCGGGCTTGTGGGAGGAGTTTCTGGCTCTATCTAACTCTTGTCAGCTCTAAAATACATGGAGGTCTATCTTTTTCTTTTTGCACTCAGAGGAGCTACGATGGCAACTACCTCTTTGTATTGAGGGGATGTGGTGCTATGTTGTGAGTTTGTTTCTTGCCCATTTTCTGCTATCTCTATGAATTATATGGCCATCTCTTCTGTTTTTCCTTGGCCCTTTGTCTCTTCCTCTTCTTCTTCTTGTTCTAGTTTTTCTTCTTCTTCTGGTTCTTCCTCTTCTTCTGGTCCTTCTTCTGGTTCCTATTCTTCTTCTCTAAGGCTAGGAGTGGAGTTCTGCCTTGTTTGGGTTGCTATAAAAGCTTCCCTACTCATATTTATGAAATAGGACCAAGCCATGGGTAGGGTGATGTTTTTTTTCTATTGTTGTTGCACGTTGTTCAAATATGCAGCCCGCTCTCGGTAATGTTGTGTTGTGGCTTCCTTCAGTCTCTCTCCCCTTAAAATTTTTTAATTTACTGGTTTGGAAGAGACGGGGTCTCTTTTTATTAGATTTCACAACTAAGTTTTGAGTTCTTATGTAACTCGGCTCAACTCAAGTTTCTTTTGTAGACAACTATTTCCTTCTCTCTGTTAATTCATGATGGAATGCGTGTTTCCTCCCCTCGTTCTCCTCTACTCCACTTGATTTAAATTATTTTCTTTTGCATGCCTAAGTGGCATGAATTTGCAATTATCCCTGGTCATACTTCACGATGGTGGCCAAGCTAATTGGCCACCTTTCTGCCCCTTAAACTCTAAGTCCACAAATTTAATTATTTCTGGCTATTATGGATGCATAGCGAGGAGTGAGAAGCTATACCTGAGTTTACCTATCGTTTCCAAGGCGTTTGGAGGAGTTAGATTGAGGAGACAAGCCTTTTAGATGCTGCGTTCTTCACTATTTTCTGTTCTTTGAGTGAGAAGCTCCCTTGTTTTTCTCGTTGTTCAAGAACAGATGTCTGCGCTGTAGGAATTCCCTAATGTCTGTAGCAGCCTGTGTCTTGCTTCCCTTGCTACATTGTGCTCAGGAATGGAGGAATGTGGTGTATGGCGGTGATGGAGGAAGTTATGAAAATGAATGGAGTGAATGATGGGATGGATGGTAAAATAGAAGAAGGGAAAAGAAGATGAATGCTTCCCTGTGTTTCCAGAAATAATTAATGACCTGCAAAACAACAAACACAGAAAACAAAAAGATGCATATGTAATTTTGCTTTTGTTTTTTTCCTTCTTCTTTTTTTTTGAAAGCAAGTGGGCTGCCTCCACGAAGGTTTTCAACCCACAAACTTGCCTTGGGCACCTCAAAGAGGTTTTCACCCATGGATCTTTATTCTATTTTTTTTTTTTTTTTTTTGAGAAAGTGAGCTGTCTTTATCGAGGTTTTCAACCCACAAGCTAGCCTTGGGTGCCTCAGAGAGGTTTTCACCCATGGATTTTTTTTTTTTAGGAGGTGTGGGAAACTGTCGAGTTTCCCATCACATACACCTCTCTTCTTATGGAATTTATGAACTCTTCCCTTGACAAAGGCTTCTTGTAAATTTTAAGTCTGTGACCATTGACAAGCAAGGGGATTCCTTCCTTATCTATGGTTTTTATTTGAACTGCGCCATTATCCAAACATTTTTCCACTGTGTAAGGTCCCAACCATATTTTCATCATCTTGCCTTTGAAATCATTAAACCTTGAATCATACAACAACGCCCAATCTCCTTCTTGGAAGTTATTTTATTTTATGTTCTTGTCATGCTAGACCTTCCTTTGCAACTAAAATACCTCTGTGTGAAGAAGTGCTTGCATTCTGGACTCATCCAATCCATTTAGTTGCAACAAGCTCTCTTTTTGGGCATTTGATAGATCTAGATTTAATTCAGCTGCCATTATTAAAGTATTGAATTCAAACTCAGCTGATAGTAGAGCCTTCTTACCATAGACTAGTTCATAGGGAGTGAATCCTATTTTTTTCTTCCAAGTAGTGTTGTAGGCCCAAGTAGCTTCTACCAAAATGTCCGCCCAATATTTTATGCTGCTGCTCACAACCTTGGTGAGGATGCTCTCCAAATCTCTGTTAGTTACTTCTACTTGGCCATTCGCCTGAGGGTGATAGGTAGTAGAAATTATATGTTGAATCTTGTGCTTCCTCAAAAGATTCTCAATGAGGTGAGAGGTGAATTGTGCTCCCTGATTAGTGACTATTTATCTGAAGTATATAAAATTGTAAAACACATTATCCCTCAGAAGTTATTCTACTTTCTACTCGGTTGATACCGTCACCGCTTTTTGTTTCAGCCCACTTTGTTAGGTAATCAATGCAGACTATGATATACTTCTTTTACCCGGATGGTGGATCGATAGGTCCAACAAAGTTCATGCCCCACTTACCAAATGGCTCAAGAGCCATATGAGGGTGCAAATTCATCTCATCCCTTTGTGTGGGTCTCCCCATCCTTTGGCACTGATCACACCTACTGGTGTATCTTCTGGAATCTTGGTGAAGGGTAGGCCAATAGTATCCTGCCTGCAAAGCTTTGTAAGTAGTTATCTTTGGAGAAAAGTGGCCTCCACATGGGCTGTCACGACATGCAGACAGGATATCAAAAAATTCTTCCTCCCTCACACATCTCCTTAGTATTTGATCAGGGCCTAGCTTGGAAAGGTTTCCCCCAATCCATGTGAAAGGGGCACTTTTTTGATGATTTTTCTCCTTTCCATGAAATGAAATATTAGGAGGGAGTCTCCCAGCAACCAAGTAGTTGGCTATATTAGCAAACTATGGTGAGAGTGTTGATATAGCAAGGAGGTGCTCATCTAGCGGTCGGTCATCTACCATTCCTTCTTCTCCTGTAAGGAGAGCCAACCTCGACAAAAAATCCGCAACAACATTCTCCTTTCTAGGTTTATCAATAATAGTCAAATCAAATTGTTGCAAAAGTAACAACCATATGATTATCCTAGCATTCACATTTGGTTTCTTCATTAAATACTTGATGGCTGCATGGTCAGTGTGAACAAAGGTCTGATATCTAGTTACATAATTCCTGAATTTGTTCAATTCATGGACAATGGCTAACATCTCCTTCTCAATAACAATATAATTCAGCTCGGCCTTTGATAAATTCTTGCTGATGAAATAAATGGCATAAGGGATTTTATCCTCTAATTGTCCTAATGTTTCCCCTATAGATTTGTCGGATGCATCAGTGTGGATGTGGAAAGGAAGAGCCCAATTTGGAATTCATAGGATGGGGGTAGTAGTCAAATGTTCCTTAATGAGCTTGAAAGCCTCTTGACAAGGACCAGACCAAATAAACTCAGAATCCTTGGCCAGTAACCCAAATAATGGCAAAGTCATCTTACTGAAATCTTTGATGAACCTTCTATTGTAACCAACTAAGCCTAGGAAACTCCTGACATCTTTCTGCTTTTGAGGAGCAGGTACCCTTTTGATGATAGTGATTTTGTTTGGGTCTACCTATATTTCTGCTTGAGATATGGAGTGTCCTAACACAACCCCTGCTTTCTTCAGGAATTCACACTTTTATGTGCTCAAGGAGAGATGCATCTCAATGTAACTTCTTAGTACTTCACCCAAATTGGAGAGAGATTCCTGGAAGTCATCCACGTATGGTGTGAAATCATCCATGTAGATTTTGACAAATTCATGGACTAACTCAGAAAAGATGCTCTGTACAACTCTTTGGAAGGTAGTTGGGGCATTGCACAACCCAAAGGGTAAGACTCTATAAGAGAATGTACCCCAAGGGAAAGTGAAAGTAGTCTTATCCTGGTCTTCAGGGTTGATTTGAATATGATTGCAACCACTGAACCCATCTAAGAAGGAAAATAACTTCTTCCCCGCAAGGCCATCCAGGACTTGGTCTATAAAGGGAAAAGGGAAATGGTCTTTCTTGGTGGCTTTGTTAAGTTCTCGATAATCAACACAAATTCGCCACTTCCCATTCTTCTTGGGGACTAAGACAAGAGGAGATACCCACTCACTATCAGATATAGGATATATGAACCCTACATCCAATAGCTTTTGTAGCTCTTCTTTGAATATGTCCTTCAGAGTCAGGTTCATCCTTGTTTGGGGTTGTCTCATATTCTTGCATCCTTCTTTGATATAAATATGATGTTTTCACACTAAAGGATGCACCCCTTTCATGTCTTTGTAATCCCAAGCAAATGAATCTAGATTCTCTTTCAAAAACTGGCACAATTGCTTCTCTTCTTCATTCAAGAGGATTGGGTTGATTTTCAAAGATCTGGATGGGCCAAACTCAATAGCCTTGGTGGATTCAGAGTTTGACTCAATTGAGTGCACTTCCATCCAAGTTTGGCTTTCAGACTCTTTGACTAAGGTTTCGAGAGGAATGTTAGTGGAGGACTGGTTTTGAATGGCATGGTCGATGATTTCATCTTCATCAAGCTTCCCCCATCTAAGAATAGCATCTATGGTACACATAGGGGCAGTGTTATATAACTCATCTTCTTCATCCTGCAACCATATAGGGATATCATGATCAATGGAAGGTTGGGCTGGAGGATATAACACTAGATGTTTAGACAAAGGCCCATTTTTTATAGTCATGTTTTCGGCCCGACAACTAATATAAGCATCTGTAGTGGCTAACCAAGGTCTCCCTAAGATGAGGGGATAACCATTAAACTTGGTTTTTGGTTGCAGGACTAGGGAAATCTGTAGGATACTCCCAAGAGTCAATGGTAACCATAACATCCTCAACAATTCCTTTTGGAGTTACTGTGGACCGATTTGCAAGTTGCGAAACTGTTGTGGTTTTCCTCAATGTCCCTTGGAGATTGAGTTTCAACATAGTTTCCTTGGTCATGATATTTATGGCATCCCCTAGATCAATCAGAGTGTTGGGGACTATGACACCATCTATATGCACATCAAAAAATGGACTAATAGGGTCCAGGTATTTTGGAAATATCACCTTCCCCAGCATTAGGTCAGATAGTTGTCCTACCACATTGATGGTGGGGGTATCTCCCTTCCTTCTCCCAGGTTTCTTGAAGCACTTTTCTTTGATGAGCCTATTGTAGATAGGGACATCCTTAATGGCCTTGAGAAGTGGTATTTGCACACAAAGTTTCCAATTCTCTCAAGATTTTAGTCTCCTCTGGGGTGTGTTGAATACGGTGGATCAAGTGCTCAGGAAAAGGAGGTTGTTGGATCTCAGTGTTACCTTCTTCCTTTTCCTCCTCAACCTCTACAGATGGCGATGGAGGATTGTTTTCTAGGATTAATCTTCCTGGCCGATGGTTAACCTCCTGTATCTCCACAACATTAGCTGGATAGGATGTTTCTCCATTGGGAGCCTATTGTGCCTATTTGTTGTTCGGGTTCAGATTGGGTTGTGCAGGTATAGGTAGCCTAGGTGGAGCAACATGAGTAAGCTGAGATTGAGGTTGAGGTGGAGGCTTTAGAGCAGGTGGTTGATTTTGTTGAGGCCTCCACCCTTGGGATGGATTTTTCCACTGAGCTTGTTGGGGAACATACTACTGGAATGGTTGGTTTACTGGCTGGGGATGATATGAAGGGTTTTAAGGCCAAATAGGAGGTGTAGACCAGGATGGAGGAGTGGGGGTGTACGAAGGTTGCATGGGTGCACTCTGATTGTTATGATAGTAAGAGTAAGGTGCACCTTGCATACCTTGTTGATATGGCCGAGGGCCTTGAGGCCTTCTCTGGTTGATGAAACAGAGTTGCTCTGGCATTACTTCCCCACCTTGATATACAAACTTAAGTCCATGTAAGGAGGGACACTTGTTTGTGGCATGATTCTCCTCACAGACTAAGAAAACCTCTATGACATTCAATGGACATTCATTTCTTGGGTGCTTCCTGGTACATCTAGGACAAAATATGGCCAGGTCTCTCTCTGCTTCCTCTTGATTCCTTTTGACCTGCATTGTGTCCATTTTAAAATCAAAGATGTGTAGCATGTCACTCTTGAAGTCCTCTAGCATGTTTCCAATCTCATGTTTTATGAAGGTGGAAGAGGAAGGGGTATTGGATGTACTTTGGATAGCTTTGAACTTCTTCCTAAATTCCCTAGAATGGTTCTGGAAGACAATTTTGATTGCTTCATAGGGTTTTTGTTAGATATCTCCTCCTGATAGCATATTCAAGGTTTATATCATCTCTTCTTTGATCCCTCGAATAAGTACAAGTTTAAGTGACACGGGATCAAGAGTGCAATTGGATCTCTTATAGTTTAATTGAAAGCTCTCTTCATAGTCCTCTAGGGATTCATCAGGTCCTAGATTCATCCTAAATATTTCATCCTTATTTTCCTTGGACCTACAGTAGTCTCTGTATTTGCTGTCGAAGGTCTCTTCCATTTGTACCCAGGTAGTGATGCTATCCCCAGGTAGACCCATCAACCAGCACAAGGTTACATCCTTAATGGTGGATGGGAATAGCTTCAACTTCTGATCATCAAAGGTGTAGTCATAAGTCCTACAAACAACAACAAAATCAAACATGAATGTGTCAGGGTCCTCAGAGGTGAGTCCATGAAAGTGTGGGAGAGCTGAGGGGCTAATTTTTTTCATCTTATTTTCCCCATCTGCCTCTCTTATGGGAAAGGTTCTCTGGGTCCCAGCCATGGTTAAGATAGTTGAAGCAGGTCCCTCAATTGAAAAAAGGTCTTCTTCTTCTTCCCTAATAGGATCCTCAAAGTATTTAGAAGGCTCTCCTATAGGGGGTTCAATCACACTGCCATTGAAGAAGAGTGAAGGGTGGCTAGGAGGTGATGTGGGGGTTTTGGGTAAGGTTTTTCTTCGGGTATTCCTACTCCTACAAGGCATGAAAGTCAAATATTTTTGGATCTTTTCAATATTTCTGAAATGACAGGAAAATAAAGGAAAGAAGAAAAGAATGCTAACAACAAAATCAAAACATCTACTAGACACCTCCCTGACAACAACACCAAAAAGTGGTGAGCCCTAGTATTGCACCAAGAGTGCTACAACTCCTAGGGGCTGCCCTGCTTTACTTTATCTACCCAGGGTTCGTACAAAATTGAAGGTGATAGTGCTATATACACAATAGATGAAATCTATTCATGTCATCCTCTTTCTATTTATGAAAGGGTGCTATTTTTTAAAACTATGATAAGAACTGGAAAGTAAATTGCCAGAAGGAAATGATAGAAAGGAAACTAAACTAAATTACTGAAAATGAATGGCAAAAAGGAACTAATTCTAAACCAAACTTAACTTGGCCAAATGGCTAAATTCACTCTATTTATCCTATTATCTATCTACCATGCGTCTACCCATGCAACTAAGCTATCCATGACTTAATCGTAATTGAAAAAGTGTTGATTTTGTAACTTGGAGGAAAGAAAAGGGCTAAAGAGACTAATGGAAGGCTTAACACATGAAATAGGGCTTATGAGTTCAAAGCGAGGGTTTAATCCTTATAAACCCTTATGATATGGCACCAAGATGCTTTTGGAGCGTAATGATTGAAATATATGATGGAAGAGTTATGATTGGCGGATAGAAGTGCAATATGCGATCTGCAGTATCGCAATCGCAATGTCACAAGGTTGGAGCGGTAAAGGTTAACAAGAACAAAACAAAAACTGTGAAAGGTGATTTCTGATGCGGCGGAGTTCGGAAGCAGTGTTTGGAACAGTAAGCCTTAAAGAAACAAGGAAAAGGTGCAATGTGCGGTTGCAATGGGTGATGTGGTGGTGGAACCGGCGGGGGAGCGTGACCGCAATATCGCAATCGGTGTTTGAAAGCGGTAAGTCTTAGAGAAACAAGGAAAAGGTGCGAAGCGAGGTTGCGATGGATGACGTGACGGTGAGATTGGCGACGGAGCACGATCGCAATATCGCAATTAGCGTTTGGAAGCGGTAAGTCTTAAAGAAACAAGGAAAAGGTGCGAAGTGTGATGAGGAGCGATGGTAATTCCAAAGGGAAAAAATACATTTTCTAATGTTTTTGACTGTTTTTAATAAAAGAGCAGCAAATGGAAATAGAAAGGGATATCTCATTCGGGCTTGGAATGAGAGAGCATTAACAAATATCACAAGTGATTTTCAATTTGCGATGGAGCGAGGTATGACGAGCAGGAGTTTCAAGGAGAAAGGGGCAGAGGCCTAATTCTAATGGTTTTTAAGCATTTTGCGTTAGAAAGGGTAAGGAAAATGTGAGTGATAAGTCTTGAAGGAAAGAGGGAAATGGTGCGATGTATGAAATGGTTGAGATGTGTGATATGTGATATCACAATATCGCAATCGACGAAAGAGCGATAAGTCTTAAAAAGAACCGAATGAAAACTACGATCGTCAATGAGTGAAGTATGCTAGCGGGGATTTCGAGGAGGAAAGGCAGCGACCAACTTTTATGGTTTTTCCAGCGTTTTTGTGTTAAAATGAGTAAGGCGACCATAACCAATAGAAATGAAGGAATAAGGTGGCTGAAGGTTTTAAGTGCTTTTAGGGGAAAGAGGTGGGTGCAGTAGTTAAAATAAGCAGAAAACAAGAGGGAATGGAGGCGTAAAAGCAAGGTTTCGAGGTGTAACACAGAGATGGAAATAGTGAACATAAATCAATGTTTTTGGTCTGCGGGAAGGCTTACCCTCCTCAAGCTCTATTGACAGAGATGAGAATGGAAGCCTAGATCCATAGCTTTTAGAGGTTTATCCTCTATTCTACTACTCACAAGGAAATGAAAATCTACAACAACAAACTGAAAGCAAATACTAAGCAGAAATGAAACTATTAGAAGTAGAACTAATTGAATGACAGAAAGAAAACTAGCTTAATGGCGGAAAGGAAAAGATAGTAGCAACAGAGAGGCTGAGGCACGTGGATTGGGCCCTAACCCACGAGCCTAACTATCTGAAACTTAAATTATTTGAATGAAATCAGTTTTCTCATTTCATAAAAGAATAACCTCATACATCTCTAAAAGTTTTATCACTGAGTAAAATAATAAAAATCTCAATAGTTTGCAACAAATTTCAACTAGAATAAACTAACTCTTCCTAGCTCTAGCTCTGCTCTATTTATTCTACAAGGCAGCTACTAAAAACTCCCTAGAAAATAGTGATTAAGTCCACTTGACTCCAAGTAAACAAAGATTTAATGCACTCCTCTTTGAGTTGCTTGGCTGCCTCTGTAATTTGAATTGCTGGAGAGAATCCTTGGGGATACTTTGGCATCCTTTGAAATTCAAATTTCTGGAGAGAATATTTGGGATCCTTTGGCTACCGTTGAGAGTTAAGGAGGGTGGAAAATCCTCCAATAATTTCTCCTTGTTGTCTCCTCCAAGTCTTTATGATAAAATCCTTATAAAAATTCTTAATAAATCATGATTTTCTTCACTCAACCTCATACTAGCATCATAAAACCAAATAATAATAAAAAGGCAAGCAAAAGAAATCTAAGAAGGTAAAAAGGTGACCATTAACCCCTCCAAATATGTCTAATGATGGACCTCATCAACTTCTATGGTTGACAGTGGTGACATAATGTTGACTTGGAAACTTGGTGAAGTTGACCATAACTTGAATTTCATATCTCTTTTTGGATTTATTCTCTAAGGAAAGAATATTTTTGGGTTTTCCCCTGCCACTGGCCTAATTGTGGTGTCTCTTGTATATTGTGGACCGTGATCTTTTCTTTCTAGTTTTTGTTAGTTAAGATTTTGAAGTGTAATTATTTGATGAAGAATAAAGATTGAAACAATCCTTAATAATTCACAAATAATTATCAATAATTCAGAAATAGTACTAGTACACATTATAATTGGTTTCTCAACACACTCTGCCCCTAATTCGGCTTGAAGTAGTTCCACCAAATCCATTGGTCCTCTGAATATCCATAGGGTAAAATTCCTTATGAGGGTTTTGAAGTGGACCTCCCACTTAGTCATTGGAGGATCTCCCTCCAAGCTCAAGGTATCCATGTGGATTTCCCACCAAGTCGTGGCACGGTCATGTAATTTTTTGAGAATGCAGCAAGATGATGGAGCTAGTGAAATGAAGTCGCCTTCACTAAGTGGGCCCGCAGGCAAATTCTGGCGCAAAGTCTATTTTTAGACTATGTCTATTTTTAGACATACGGAGCATGGTTCGGGGATTCCAGTTTGAGATTCTTGGAGTATGCAACATGTTGGTAAAAATAGATGAGACTCTATTTTTAGGTCAAAAGAGGTCAAAGTCTATTTTTAGACTACCTCTCCTAAAAATATGGAAGTCAAATATTATTTACCCTTAATAATATTTAGACTATAAACAGCAGTTTACTCTCTTGGAGCACTTCAGTTCGAGCTACAGAAGTGGCTCATGCATCTGACAGAGGAATCACGTGTTTCCCAAGGGTTTGATGGCATCATGCATGGTTGACTTCAGTTGGACTTCAGTGGCAGAAGTTTGGAGGAGTTAATGAGATAGATAGTGGAGTTGTGTTCTGTTTATTTTAGTTGAACTGATTGAGATTAGTTTAACTAGCTAATCAATTAGTTATGAGTGGATTGAATTAAATATTATTTAATTCATTAATTAGTAACTCATTATTCAACTCAAGAACACATCAGTTCACTACAGTGCATGATCAGTTCAGTGGAGACCAGTGAAAGAGGTAGATGAAAGGTGGAGTTAGCTATCAGTGGCGACATCAGTTGTGCATGAGATTTGAACCACACTTGGAGGAATTTCCCATGATGATTGCGCTGTCAAGCCAAGGAGATTCGAACCTTGGATCTCTATATAGACAGGCCTGGATTGCGCAATAGAGGTAAGGCAATTGGCGGTGAGTTTTGAACCAGTAACCTGTTCAAAACTGAGCTAGATTGTGGGTAATTGTATGAGAAAGTACTGAGTACTTGTGAGGAGTATTGTACTGAGTTTGTTACTTGATTTCTCCATTATAATATACACAATAGCTACGGGGTTTTCAGCTATAAGCTTTCCCCATACATACCGTGTTAATGTGTATGATGATTTGATGTGTTATCGCTTGATTTTATTTCCGCATGTTTGATGATCTGAGTGGAAGAGATTATGTGTTGCATATAAATTCGAATTGTATGTGATCAGGATAGTCTCGGATACCAAATATTCAGCAAATTCTCTTCTAATTTCACTTGCGCAAATGAAATATTCTATTCTTCCTTGATACGATGAACACTGAAATACACTTCTAATTGCTACAACTAGTGATTTAGATTTAGAGCATCGATCTCACCTTGGTAATAATTGATGTTGACCTTCGTTTTCATTTTGGATATGGATTTTGAATGGTTCACAACACTCAAACTAGGTTGATTTCTTTTAAGTGATTTATTTAGATGGTTCTTAATTTCTTTTAGATCTCCCGATCTCCCCTCTGATCAATATTATGCATTACAACCCCCATATTCTTTGAGTAGCCCGAACTCATTGTTTAGGGCTAACATGAGGAGTTTCAAAGTAAAAATTATATCTGCAACTTGTTCTTCCAGCTGTGAAAATCTATCCTCTCCAAGATCGGGATGGGATATTCATAGATTCATCGGCCATGATTATGGTTTTACGAATTTTGGCTTATTTGATATAGATCCACTGCAAATCTCCATAGTATACCTAAATAATTATTCTCTAATACCAATATGATCCATAAAATGTTGTGGATATTCCACTAGACAGATTGTCACAATAGATTTGATAAAAGTATATTTAAAAATTTGAAATATACACTATTGTGGTTTTATTTCTCTTTATATTTATGGATCTGGTAAACCCTTTTAGGAAAAAATCCAGATGGAAGGTGAGGTCACTCTATTCTCTTTCTCTAAATATAAAATGGTTGCAACTACAAAGAAGTAAGTCTTATGGCCCTTGAGCTACTACAGTGCACGCATCCTCTTTGAGAGCTCTCTCCCAATCCCTCTTTCCCATTTAGCTCATCTATGGAAAAAGTGCACTAAAAGATAATGGAATCCATTTTCCTCCTAGGGGGCTACTTATAACACAACTCACTAACTTACTAGTGGTTAGGTTTGACTACCTCAACTATTAACCGTATTTACTATATATACTCTTCTAGAGTCTTCTTCATCATAATCACGTGGCTATATCCTTTTCCATTAGTTATGGGGGCTGATGTGGCATCCTCTCGATTCAAGGTGGTGAAAATAGTAAGGTCAACTTCCAAGTGGCATAACGTTTGCATACAAACTTCAATTGAGACAATTTTTGGATAGTTGGAAAGGTATTTGTGTGTAGAGTATGAAAAAAATTTGTGGCGCTTAAGCAAAAAAAAATTACCCCCCAAAAAATGTCAGTTGATGCCTTAAAACGCTCCTATAAGGTTTAAAACCCTAAATTTCCAAACTAGGTCCCACTGGTAAAAATCGTCATGTGAGATAATTCCTCAACGTTTTCCACTCTGAAGAATCAAGATGGATTACAAAAAATATAATTATCCTATTTGGGTCAAGACTCAACAAACAATAATCCAAGGTAGACTTCCTTGTGACATGTGCCCAAAAATCCTCCTCAAATGACCTCGAATGCTCCATCCTAATAAATGTGTACATTTGGGCCCACCGCTTCTGCATGATCATTCCTTGATCCAAGGGTTTTGAATTCAAGTAAAATCTTCCACGCAAGAAATAAAATCTCCTCTTTCCATCTCAAACTCAAACACCCTCCAAGATGCTCAACACTTCTCCACCAAGGTGAGTCATCCTCTCAACAAAGAAACCAACCATGATGTGCATGCATCATGAAGAAGTCACTAAACTACATATGCATCCAATCCCCTAAGGAAGCGTGCCACATAAGCATCAATTCAAGGAATGGTAATTCATGGACAATTTATTTCCAATGTTTATGTATATCATGGTAAAAAAAGTCCAATAAATACATTATGCACCCCATGTCACATTAAGCAACTCCAAGCATGGTGTAAATATTTTCAGAGTAAACTTAAAAGGTAACATACTTGAAAATGCCAATAGAAAAAAAAGCGTACTTTGGGTGATCCTCAAGTGATTTGGGCCATAATTTGAAAAACTATAGTGTCACATTCACTGGCTTGAAAGAGCACAATACCTATGAAATATTGGAGATACCAAAAAGGTTATATAATGTATACTTCAATACCTATGTCTTTTCCCTTTGTCCTTTGGTGTTGAGTTTTTAATACTAGTTTGTATATATTTTATTCTCATTTTTTTTTTCATTGTCATATATCCAATTTTATTTCAAATTATTGCAATGTCAACTATATTTTTATATTATGGTAAAAAACAATAATTTTATTGAGAAATGTAACTAGTCATTCTTCATAATTGTTGTACTCATTTAAATATGTATCCTATGTAACAAACAAGAAAACGAAAAGAAAATTATTATTATTAAAGCATAGGTTTCATGCTCATTATTAATGGTCTTTTAGGTAAAAGCATGTTCTTCGTGCTTCTAGGGTTTTTTAGGTCTTAGGATTTATTGTCATGAGTCAAAGGAGTCAAAATCATGTTTTTAAGACCCTTCCGGGAAATTTGTAATTGTAAAAAGAATTATTTGTGAGTCTAGAATGTCCTGGAATATTCAAGAGTAAAAGTAGACCTAAAGTAGGGAATTTGACCCCCTGAGAAGGCTGTATAAAGAGTAGTTCAACTTCATTTGGTGATATACTCACTCACAAGTTTGATATCTCAAGAAATAGTTTGATCTATAGTTGGGAAGCTGGAACAAGAGAGCGAAGGTTAATTAAGGAAAAGGAAGAAGAACACATTTTCTTGGTTTTTGGGATATTTCTCTCTCACATGTGCGAAGTTCTAGGGTTTTTTAGTTGTAGGAAGAGGCCAAAGTTGTAGGATTGTGTTGCAGTAGGACGAAGCACAAAAACTAGTAGCAAGAAGGAAGGAATCTCTGTCAAGACCTCACTGACCTTAGGAAGAGATGTATTGCTCCTGGAAGGTCCTAGAAGGAGGTAAAATTAGGGTTTAGTTAAGAGTTTCAAGGCCAAACCAACCCAACCATTCAAGCAAGCGATCCTCCTATTTCCGAGCCAACTATGTTGTTTATATCCATCTAGGTTGACTCCACCTCGGCTCTCCAACGAGATACATCTGACTTGATATGCCATTATGTGGGTCAGGACCTGCTTATATGAAAATATGCCCTTTCTATCTTGGTTCTTCTTCTTATTGGTTTACAACATATTGGTTTTTCTCTCTCTCTTTCTTGTTGTTCCTGCCCGACCTGTCGTTGTTGTGTAGGTGGATTTGGTGCACAAGTGTACCAAATCGCACCTGCTTAAGAGGAGTGGTTTTTTCCTCTTAAGTTCCTGGTCACAGGTAGAAAATCAAGGGAGTCAGCAAGTTAGTGAACATGCCAAAACATAAAACATACTAGATAAAAAAATTACATGCATATATAGAGAGAAAATAAAAATTAAACTAAACACATAATACAAAATCTCTAAATAGAGTCAAACAACTTCAATAATCCAAACGATGGTGCTTACGTCCCCTCTTATTGAGTGCTGGTAGGAATAAAGGATGGAACGTTTACCCACTTACCAAGGGACCCTTAGAACTAGAAAGTTCTATGACCCGATGCAAGGATGTACTTACTTCCGAGCTACCTTGGCGAAAAGTCCCTCTCTCTACTCCGAAGGATTGGAGTTGTGGATAGCCAAAAACTGAATCCCCTCTATATCTACTCCAGATCACACACTTCTAGATTGCTTGGGGAAATTCTGGACAACATAACAATGTGTTCTCCATTTTCTCATCTCTTGGTGGCCTTTTATAGGAGAATTCAAACACTCCTTCTATTTCTTGGTACATTGATGGATGGTGACCCAAGAGAGGCAGGTGATTCCATTGTGTGCCACATTATTCCATTATGTGCTCCCTTGAGGTCCTAAGGAGGCTTGGGCGGCTGTCCTTAGGTGGCCTCAAGTGTGGGATTAATTTATTAGAGTGTGCCTTGTGGTCCCAGAAAGTCACTTCCACCACTCTCAAGTCTGTGCGGATAGCTGCGCAAAGTTGCGCCTATCGAAGAAAAGTGCACGCAAAGGCGCATTTTGATAGTTTCTTCAGTGCACAATTTGATTTTCCTCTTGGACCTTAGAGATTTTTTAAATTCTTCAGACCCTCTAATGTTCCCCAGCCTTGTAAATCCTTCTGCCTGAAATTTAATAATGTCATCTTTATTTGCCCGATTTTCCAATGATAACAATTTCCCCCTAATGTGCGAGGTCTAGGAAGAAATGTATAGCAAAAATACATTATAGTTTCTTTTCTGTGTATTGTGCAGAGAGAGAGAGAGATACCTGTGTGTAGCACGTAGTTGGAGACACCTTACATTGGGTCGAAGAACGACCATGTCCTATGGGAACTCTGCAATCAATGGCATAATACAATAAATATAATTTTTCTATGAGACAGGCATGTCCCATGCTCCTGATGCTTTGAATAGATAAAAAAATCTATTTGAAATATACAAATTCTATTGGTGTCACTAGTATGGTAGTGATCTTGTTGGTTGATGACGATGATTGCTGACGCCCTCAGGGGCATTTTTATTTGACAATAGGTGGAATGTGGTACCCATATGCGTAAGCTAGGTATGGCATATAAATGTGCATTGTACGCATGGGTGTCTAACTGGCCAAACCTTCCCGTGTAAGCATTGCTGAAAGAGATGCTTATAAAGGCACAGGTCTTCGAAAAATTTGATCAAAGTGCAATGGTTGTAAGGTACGATAGAATCTTGACATGAAAGCTTGTGTTGTAGTCGAATGTCAGGAGGATTGATGACATTTCTAGGCAATGATGTCTCCCAGAGTGCCACCAGAGGATGTCCCTTTTGTGGAGATGGGTGATCCAAGGTACCACTTACTTTTTGGAAAATAGGTGTTGATGTAGACAAAAAGGAAGCCTCAACCGAACAAGAGAGTTACTGATACAAGGGATTAGGATCTTAGATGTGATAGGTTTAACATAGGCATGATGGTGAGGGGTGACTGAAAACTGGTGATGGGGATTCAGTGGCCCAAGGTCTAAGTATAAAAAGAAGCTTGGTAGCAATCATAACTATTTCTAACGAGGAAATCCCTGAAGTGGGTAGGACGTCCAAGGTGGGTATATATTGGTTATGAATGTCATGGTGGCTTATGCGTGAAGGGTGGGATACTCCAACCAAGGGTGACCAGGGTCTACTTCCATGGCAGAAAAAATGGATGAGTGAATGGGGTACATAGTGCACCATTTGCAGTCTCTGTACACTTACCGAAAGAATGAAATAATGGGGTTTGGTTTGTACAAAACACAAAGACGGGTGCCCCAAAACATGAAAGTGTTCACTCACAGATGATGTGAGGAAGGTGTTTTTCTAAGGGTGGGGGCCCCATTGGTTGGTCTCATGTGTGGGGTTGATGAAGCGGATGGAAAATGTCGCGAATGGGACTATACTGATGGAGGTATGGTAGGCCAAATGCGAAGCGCGATAGTGCACTTTTGATCTACTTGCAAAACCTGGTAATCCAGGAAAGGGGTTTTAATTTGATGTGGTAAAACTTGACCTGATGCATGGTGAGTGAAATGGGCATGAGGTGCTTCCTAGACTAAAGTAGTGTGGCCATGGCGTCATGACTTTTGTGATATATGGTGTACTTTGGGTGATGTGCGCCATGGAGGGGAGTCTCTACTGACCAACAAGGATGTTTATCATGTGTAATGTGGATTGATGATAAACATGGTCGGGTGCTTGGAACCTATGGCTAATTTCTTATGGAGAAATGATGTCAGGATAGGCAGAGTTTTTCTGGGACTCTATCATGCTGAGGGTAGAATGATAAATTCTCTAGAACTTTCGGTGGATGGAGCGATGGATGGTTTGCACAATACCTGCAAAAAAAAATACCCCAAGTGAAAGCATCTTCTTTATTCAAATATTATTGAAAGAAATGTGCTAAAAAAGAAGATGAGAGAGGGCATACCCATTGGTACTGAAATTTTATTTTTTCGAGAGTGCAAATGTGTCGCACCGCCCTTGGGTGTTATGGAGTGTTGATCACATTGTTGCTTTTGGTCCTATAATTGGGCCTTTTGAGCTCTTGTTATGGTCCTCCAAAGTTACTAAAAAGGGCGACATATAGACGAATATGGCTCAATTCAATTTATTTGTGTTAGTTGAGCATTTCAGGTTTTGAGAGGTCAGAGGCTTCTGTGGAGCTTTTCTTGCCATTGCGGTCAGCCTGAGTACCCAGGACTAACGATTTTTTAGCCAGGTAAGCCCCATGACGTCCTGCATTTTAATTTTTTCAGTGCGTCGGTGCCAACGTCCATACAATATTGGTTTGTACGGATCCTAGGCCAACCTTTGCCTTGACCGCGCGGGCGATCAAGGCATAGGTGCGCGGCTTTCGCGCAAAACTAAGGGTTATGCGTGAACTTATCACACCTGTACTAGCTTTGGGTGTGCCTTTGTTGCGTTTGTGATATAAAAAAAAATGCACACTCCTCGCGTATGTTTGAGGAATAGGTGTGCGGAGGGCCAAAGATACTTTTTGCAAAATTTTGGGAAATTTTCTATTTTTTAGTATTTTTAGTGTGACTGATGTGTGCCTGCTTGATGATAGGATGTTGTGGAGGGAGAGGGACTGGACTGATCTTCGGGCTGCTTTGGCTGCTGATGCTCATGCAAGTGCATTGGGGTCTTCTCAAGTTTATGGAGAATGACCTCTTACGATCATAGGATCGTATTCTCCCTTACTTGATCCAATGCTGGAACAGGCGACACAAGGTGATGGTGCTGCGGGGGTGCGACCTTGTTATTCATCCTCAGACGGATATCTATTTTGTGACTAGGTTGCTGCCTTATGGTGAGGTGCTTCCTTATCCACTTCCCCCTGGGAGAGTGGATCTTGAGCGGTTTTCAGCAGGCCATTATGGCGAGGCACCCCTTACGAAGGGGTGCATAGCGATTGCTACTGTGACCGACCTAGCTAAGTGGTGTGCTCCGTCTACTATTGTAGACTGGTGGGGTCGTCTGCGCCCCATCGAGCGTCAGGGCCACATATAGGTATTTTGCACTGGTTGAGGGCTAGCCACTTCTTCGATTTTGCCCGTTTTTTCTATGACGGGATGTTGGCTCAGCTTCCCAAGGTCCGAGATGGATTAAAGTTGTTCACATATGCTAGTATTTTATGTAGCATTATGTATGAGCATGTGGTGTTGTTGAGACCTATGGTGGTTGTGCCTGCTGAGGGGCCACAATAGCCTCAAATGAGGAGGTAGGCCCCTGTGATGCCTCGCAGAGGGGGCAGTAGGGTGGGGCGTTATTGGAATGCCACCACGAAGGCTTGGTTTGAGGCCAATCCTAAAATGTTTTTATCGTTCCCTTATGCAAGGATGGACTTTCGGGGAGACCCAGACATGGGTCTGCCTGCTGGATATGCTTGGGGGCCAACAGGTATGTTTTTGTGTTTTCTGCATTTACATGAGTATTTATGTTTTGTATGTGTATTATGATGACACTGACATATTTTTGTTACTCTTTCATATGTTGGCGAGGTCGAACGTCCCGTGGCTCGGTTGGTGGGACACCATCTGATTCGACCACCTCGAGGTGCTCCTCACACAGGCGGGGGACATGGAGGAGCTATGGTGCAGCCTCTGGGTGGAGCACTTGGCGGGGGGGTTAGTCCCTCGGGGGAGGGTAGCAGTTCAACTACTGCTGAGCGAGCTCGTCATGAGACGGCAGAGGCTCGCGTTGCTGAGTTGACAGAGCAAGTGGCTGCTCTAGAGGTCAGAGCTCGGGTGCTAAATGATGCATGGGTTCAAGTGGACTGCTTGACCCATGGGATGCCTACCCGAGGTTTCGTGGATGACCTTGAGGATGCATGGTTGGAGACATTGATGGCCCAAGAGAGGGGCTATCAGCCAATATTGCATCGGGTGGCAATCTCCATTTTGACGGCGGCTCCAGTGTTGGTACCGGGAGCAGTTGTGGGTCCAGGTGCCCCACCTAGGGGAGCACCACCCTAGATTTTTATTGTACAAGGAGAAAGCACCCATTATGAGGATGCTTCCCATATTTTTTTCGACTTGTATATTTGTATCTTTTAGGATGACTTACGGGTCAAAGACACTATTTTTGTACTCAGACACATATACATTTTGGTATATATGAGAGATATTTTTTGCGTCTCTACATGGTGTGCCCCTTGTTTTGTTTATGGATTATGCTATGCTGATGGATATTTATGTTTTTTGTTTTTTTTATGTATGATGGTTTATCCGAGATGCATTCTAGTTTAGAATATTGTTAGCTATAAGATCAACTATTTGGTTTTGAATTCTTGATACATGTGTGAATGTAATGTGGTCAAACTGTCGGCTTAATATTTTTGCACGCAAGTATTTCCTAAACAGATATGAATCTCGTATCTCAAATGCTTGGTTTAACTACGAGACTACTAACTGGGAATCAAGGTAGATATGCATATGGCGTATGCCCTGATTGAGGGCGTCGCACATAAGTCCGATGACGACGTCATATTCTGCCTGATCGTTTGTCTCTAAACCACGGTACTTGTATTAGTGCGATTGAGCAGACAAGGACAAGTGATAACCCGGGCGGTTCTTTGTGCTTTCAGAGACCATTGTGATGCTCCATCAGAAAATCCAATGTAGTGGTTGAGTTGGTAATCCATTATGACACTAGAGTGTATTTTGTGACAAGTATTTAAATTTTTTTGGGTCTCTGTACGTTTACTCTAGGGGTGGGCCTTCTCGGCCCTTATGGGTAAAATTTATTGAGGTAAAGGCTTTTGACGGGGTTGCTGAGGCATGTTCCGTCCAGCTCAGTCAAGATGTATGCCCCCTTGAGAAGGCAATGTTTTATGATGTAGGGTCATTTCCACAAAGTTTCAAACTTTCCTGGCCCTAGGGCTTCTTTTGTGACATCTTATCGGAGGACCAGCTCTCCCTCAGTGAATGAACAAGGGTTGATGTGGCAGTGAAATGATTCTTTTACCCATTTCTTGTGGGCCTCATTGTGTTACATTCGTTGACAAACTATAATTGTACTAGACATTTTTCTAGAGGTTGGGTATCATCGAGGAGTTCGATGGCGGCATGTAAATTTAGGATCTCGTGTAAGATAGGTACAGATGACCGTGGTGCCTATTTTTCAAGACGAGAATAGGATTAGAAACCTGGGATGTGATAGCCAGGAGTCATTAGATACATGATGATATGAATCATATATGGTGTATCGTGTCATCAGCGTTTGGTGGGGGGAAAACATCCATGATGGGAGCTTGCGTGAGTGCAAGGCTGGGTCCCTCATTAGGATTGTCAATTTCCTATCGGTGGAAATTGTGCCTGGTGCAGAGGTGCCTGAAGGTTCCATTAGTGGGCATGCCTCTGGTTCATGGTTACGGCCAGTGCAAATGATGCATGGTATATATCATTGTGCGAACTAAGTAGATTGTGTGGGAATCAACACTACTCCTTGCCCCAGAAGTGGACGCTCGGAAGGGATCAGACGTAGGGTAGGAGGACTTCTGCTTCCATTTCCGAGTTTTTAGTGTGGGTATGTCTTGCTATCTTGAGGAGTTTAGACTTAACGCCACTCTTTCCACTCTAAGCTTTGGGATATGATCACATTTTATTGTGTGATGAAAGTGTGAGAAAATCCGGCAATAGTTGTGCGTGATTTTCTCTTGGTTAGAGAGATGTCTTTGTGGAAGGTAAGAGACTATGCAAAAAATGTTTGCGAGGTGCTTCATTTCTTTGCACTGATTGACTCGGTGGACGATTAGGCTGCATAGTCCACATGTTATCCTAGGTTGAACCTGGGTCATGCTTGGTTGGCGCGCCTTCCTAGCTTGCCTATTACGCAAACATGGGTATGGAGTATATTTACTGGGGGAGTTGTGCCTTCCATATTGGTTGATGATATCCTCACGTTTCTTCTCTAATATATGTATCATTTCAATTAGAGGATGTGCACACGGGATAGAGGTATAACTCTGGTCATGGTGATTACCCCAACACACTAGGAAAAACATCCTAGATATGGGGATCCTGTCCTGCTCGCTTTATGGTGTGACTAGGTACCCGCGGCATATCACTTCTAGGTCAAGGAAAGTGGCGACTACATCATTGGGAATTTTACACAACACACATGTTGGTCTTCCTTGTAGAGGGCGGTTGGGGGTAATTAAGGGTTCCCCGATTGGTTATTTTTCAGCTGACAGAAAGAAGATGGATCTACTCGTCACATATTTTTGAGTTGTCGAGTTGTTCATGGATTCAGAGTCAGAGCCATTTGGGAGAGGTGGACTATGGTCGATCACATACAAGATAGTGCTTCACGGATTCTGGGGATATAGTGACAATGGCGTAAAGGATGATTGCCACTGTATATATGGCATGAATACTAGGTGTCTGGGTTGGTGCAGTATACTACATGGACCAGATACCACCGTTGAAACATTTCTAGGGTTGGGCAATCGACGATGAAATGGTCGCGTTCATCGTAGAGTACACAATGCTTGATAGGGGAGGGGGAAAGGCTGGGAGTCTTTTAGGTAATTGTCGTTCCTCCTGTAGGCATAAAATGATGCGAGTTTGATCTCCAGCTGACTAAATAGAGGGATCCTCTTGATAGGATTTCTCAATGGCATGTAAAGCGTCCCTATAACGTGGGATATCTAGGCAATGATGGGCATAGTGCCCATAACTTCTGCAGATAGCGCATGCATGATTTGTATGAAATGCCTTGCCTTGAATTTTGATGGCAGGTTCCTTTTTATGGAAACGTGTAGCCGCGATGTCTACGACAAAGCTAAGGAGTGGTTTTAATGCATCTAGCTCTGGGCATATGTGGGTAGGGTGGCATACTACGTCACATATGGCGCATGGTGGAGATTATCATTGCGAGGTGGGATGCTCCACCTTCTTTCCTCTTTTTTTGGTGTTCTTGGTTGTGATCATCAGTTTTGCAGTAGGAATTTCCTGCATAGGGATGTTTGTGACAGTCTCCTAAACGGGTGGGGCCTCCTCTGGACTGAGGGGGACTAACCTTGTAGAGGTGATGTGTGTGGCTCCCGTTCCGGTAGGTGGGACTAGGCACTAAAATGGGATTGCAAAAGATACATTTGGTAACATCATGGTGGCCAAGATTTGTTGGGATACAAAACCAGGTGGGGGATAGAGAAAAAGGGTTTGGGAGGCGGCGTAGGCTAGAGAGGTTGTCGTGGCCGAGGACTCGGTGTCATTACTGCTCATCTCCGTGTCTTGATTGGCTTCAGTGCTTGATGAGGAAATCATGCACACTGGGGCCTTTGTGAGAGTCGGTGATGACTCAGGTATAAAAAAGGGGTCTCCTAGGAATGACCCTAGGATGGATGACAATTTGAACTGGTCGGGGCCATATTCCTTGTACCGTGTAAGTGTCTCAACAAATGTGTCTACGTAGGGTAAAATGGAATTCACATTTGTTAGGGGTCGCTTTTCACTGTGTGTCAATTGGTCGATAGTAATGATGCGGTCCTCATGGGGGAACATTGTAGTTCGGAAGACAGAGGAGGCTATGGATGACATGGCATACACAATACTCCGTCCAAGGAGTATATTGTAATCCAGTTGAGCATCCAAGACTTTAATTTCTATAAGGACCGTCTTGCCGGCTAAGCAGAGCAGACCGAAAATTTTTGGTAGAGGTCGACGAGAGATGAAGGGTGTCCATCGTATGCTTTAAGCGTGATGTATGATGGATTTAGTTCGGGAGACCCTAACTTCTGCTAGGAATTATTTGACATGATGCATGTGAATGCACCCTCATTAATGATAAATTGGTCAATGGTGATGTTTTGAACCGACATTGGTATCTGAAAAGCGACCATCGAGGAAAGCCTAGGGGTGGATTTGTCTAAATCAAAAGCCTTTAGGTGCAAATCGACAGGGTCGATGGTGCCTAATATGGAAAGTAAGGCTTTCCTTTGCTTTGGGCATGATTGTAATACCTCCAAAGCTGACATGGCAGCAGGAGATTGAGCTAGATCATCCACAATGCTATAGTTATGGGCTACTTTGGAATGGTTTCCTACCCGCCTAGTTTGTCCCTTAGCCATTTTTGGCAAAGGTTCAAAAGGCATCTTTGATATGGTCAAAGGTGTTGTTGGTGCACTTGTACTAGCCCCTGACGAATTGGTGTCTGGTGGGGTATCGTAATTTAGGTTCCATGTCTGAAAAAAAATTTCTTCCCCAGCCATTATATTTCATGGATGTTTTTTTTCAAAATCTTTTGGAGTTTTTTGTTGTTGTTGAGTGCTAACTGTCCCTTGATGGGGGAAAAGCTCCTGCATAACTACTATCTGCTGTGAGGATCCCCCTTGCCCATGATTACCTTGCAGCTTCTTCAACTCAGGGAGGTTGGGACAATGGTGAGTGTAATGGATGTACTCACCATAGATTGAACAAGAGTGGTTCATCCATAGATTCTCCCTCTTGTTATGCCTTTGGGGGTTGCTTGGCTCCTGGTTCTGATTTCGGTTGGAGTTGCCTCCAGCCTGAGATCACGGAGGGTGTTTTTGATTGTTGCCCCCTTATCCAAGATTTCCTGTAGGCTTGTTTTTTCCTTTTTTTTAGTCATGTTAGGAGGATAATTTGGATTCTCCTGATTGTGTGGTTGGCACGATTGGACTTGGGAAGGTTGCACAAAGGTTACCTGTGCATTATTCTACACGGGTGGATTTTGTGCTGGGGACTAAGCATATTTCAGTCCTTGTCTCTAGTTTATGAATGGCTGTTGGGGGGGGGGGATCTTCTGTTAGCATGTATAGTTGCATACTGGGTCCCTTGAGCTGGAGGATATGGTCCTCCTTGCTGATGGTGGTACGAAGATGCCCTCTTAACCACATTTTGCGAAGGTGCATGATGACTTTGGTAACCAGGTTGTGGTGTGTTATGGGTATAATAATATGCATAACCGGGGTATGGAACACTGCTGCTTAGGTGATTTTGGGTCAATGACCCAATCAAACCATCTGCAGAGTTTGACGTGCCTGGAAATTCTTTGTAAGTTTGCAGGCGCGAGGCATTAGGCAGGATATTGTAAATGTATCCTGACTGCATATAAATCAGCTCGAGTTGTTGGGCCTTACTGGTGGCGTCCTCTTTAGATATTGGCCTTTGTTGTGCCACATCCTTAGAAATATCTACAGTGAGAGTTTTCAAGAACAGGTCTAAAAAAATCGATCGTCTAGTTTGGCTTTGTAAAAACTACGACACCGCCGCCATTCGTGGAGATGGTCCAATATATGGACAATAGGTGTTTTCCTAAAGTGGGTCAGTAATTCCATTCCAGAATCGTGGTGGATGGATAACTGAAAATAGGTCAAGAATTCTGTAGCGAGGGCGCTAAAGGTTCCATGTGTAATAGAGGGCTACTCCACATACCATTTCACGGCTATTCCGGTTATGGTGCGTTAAAATAGTCTCAGTTAAATAGTATCATCAATGATGTTTTTCGATGAACACGACAGGTGGAAAGTCATAACATGATTTCTGGGGTCTTTCACTTGCTTTCCTTCGAACTTTGGAATGTCCGAAGGGAGATATGTGGGCATGGGTGGCCATGTAGGGTTGTGTGCAATGGGGTCATTTTTTAACTTGGTTAAATCTGGTAAATTTAACAAAGCTAAGAAAGGTGATTGTGTGTTGGTAGCCATTACACCCTATGAAAACACTGAGTTCTGATTTGGTATAGGGTTTGTCTGTGACATACCCTGCTGTGAGTTCACCTGGCTTCTTGAAAGGGTAGCGCTCCTCAGTCCCCTAGCGGTTGTGGGAGGAGTTGTATGCGGTGACCCTATGGGGGTGTTCACCGATGTGGCGTTGGGTGACCGACTAGGGTTCCCAACTAATGATGCCCCAATGAAGGATGAACCAATAAGGGTGGCAGTTTTCCGTATTTGACGCCTAAATGGCGAAGACCTAGAACCCCTCCCGGTAATGGGGGGAGGTCCAAAAGACATCTAGATTGATGAGGTCCCGTTGGGTCCGTTCTGGCGTCAACTAGGTATGATTTTGGAAATATTTGAGAGGATAGAGATTATAATCAAAGAAAAAATCCAATTGCATACATAAAACAAAGTGAAAATAAAAGATAAATTTTCCCTTTAGATTAATCCTATGTGATCAGTCAATCAAAAAATATGTTTTTTTCTTATTTATATATGACACTCAAATCATAGAAGACCTACTCATCCTCACACGCTCAAATGTAACTGGGCCTTGAGAATATATCTTGCGAATGTTGGCACAACGTCCCGAAAGAACTGGCAATGCCCCTAGTCAATCGAAGAAAATCGACCAAAGTAAGGGTAGAGGATCTAGTGTTGCCTACACTGTCACCTATAGGGAAGGATTCCCTAGTTTTGGCCACTAATTACCTTCGTCCCACATGAGTGTTCGAGTCTTGAGCTTCTTGGTAATTAAGCTACCAGTACCGAGTATTAGACGAGTCAGGTAGCCCCAAATAATAATGTACACACTGGGCCTAAGATTAACCTCGTCTTAATCGGGTCTCTGTGGTGCTTGAGTTTTCTTTGCTGTGGGAAGATAGACGGATTTGAAAGTTCCCTAAACAGTCAAATTTTATGTTTCAAGATGTAGACTGACTAAGGCATCTTATTGGATGCCTACCCCCTTGGTCCTAACTTACACTATAAATTCTCTTGTGGCCCTTGTGGGGAGAGTTTAATGAGTTTAGTTAAGTTAGTTTTAGGTGGGTTTGATTCAATTAAGATGTGAATGTGTGTGAGCAAGAGGTGAACAAGCACATAGTTTGAACATATGGATATGCGGTGATCCTTTTCAAAATCCTCTATTTAAACTATGTTTCCTTGCTCAAAAGCAAAACATACGCAGATATGGGCCGCTTAAAATGTTTCCTAGTTAATCTAAATGATCAACTATAGGGAGATGGTGAATTATTAGCAGAGAGTATTCATATTCTTGCCTAGGATCACCCAAGGGTGCAAAGGAAGCATATATTACTTGCTCTCTAAGGATAATTCGATCTTGGTCCTGTATCCTAGTGCCAAAAATTGAACTAAAACTAATGACTTTTAAACTAGGAAAATAAAAAATATTTAGCTAAGCATGCGTGGAATGGGTCCACTTACTTTGGCTAATTACCTATATGTTTTTTTGTGCCTAAATTCGCAAAACAGAAATTATTTCAGAATCCAAGTTAATTTCCCCCTACTTAAACTATGTGTTCACTTTGCGAAAATCAACTTGATTTTTTTTTAAACTAACACCTAAACTACTAAAATGCATCCAAGAGTGAGCTTTAACAAGTTGTGGGAGACCTGAACTAGTGCTGGAAGATTTATTATGGGCTTCCAGTCACTTTACAAATAGGAAATGAAGGGAAATGGCAGAAAATTTCTACCTTTGGTTTCCGTGCGCAAAATGCTTACACAGGCGTGAACTCTGCGCGCAGGTCACTGTTGAACGTGCGCGGTCGAGCGCATCTGTTTGTGAAAAAGCTGCGCAAGTTTCTTGCAAAGAAATTTTGGGAGCTTTTGAGCTTCAACCTCTCACTGAGGGTGAACAGGAAGTGAAGGATAGAAAAGAGGTAGTTCCAGCCACACTCCAAAGCAAAGAAAGAGGTCTTTACAAAAAGGCACAACCACATAAACTTGGAAATAAAATTAGTGGAGTCACCAATCCCGTGTAGGTGGATTTGGCGCACAAGTGTACCAAATCGCACCTGCTTAAGAGGAGTGGTTTTTTTCTCTTAATTTCCTGGTCACAAGCAGAAAATTAAGGGTCTTGGAAAGTTAGTGAACATGCCAGAACATAAAACATACTAGATACAAAAATAACATGCATATATAGAGAGAAAATAAAAATTAAACTAAACACATAATACAAAATCTCTAAATAGATTCAAACAACTTCAATAATCCAAACAGTGGCGCTTACGTCTACTCTTATTGAGTGTTGGTAGGAATAAAGGATGAAATGTTTACCCACTTGCCAAGGGGCCCTTAGAATTAGGGAGTTCTAATACCCGATGCAAGGATGTCTTTACTTCACCTTGGCGCAAAGTCCCTCTCTCTACTCTGAAGGATTGGAGTTGTTGGATGGCCAACAACTGAATCCCCTCTATCTCTACTCCAGATCACACACTGTTGGATTTCTTGGGGAAATTCTGGCCTGCATAACAATGTGTTCTCCATTTTATCATCTCTTGGTGGCCTTTTATAAGAGAATTCAAACTCTCCTTCCCGCTCTTGGTACATTGATGGTTGGTGACCCAAGAGAGGAGGGTGATTCCATTGTGTGCCACATTATTCCATTGTTTTCTCCCTTGAGGTCCTAAGGAGGCTTGGGTGGCTATCCTTAGGCGGCCTCAAGTGCGGGATCAATTTCCTAGAGTGTGCCTTGTGGTCGCGGAAAGTGACTTACGCCACTCTCAGTTCCGCGCGGCTTTTTGAGGGAAAGTCACGCAAAGGCATGCCTATCAAAGAAAAGTGCACGCAAAGGCGCATTTTTCTGGTTTCTTCAGTGCGCAATTTGATTTTCCTCTTGGACCTTAGAGATTTTTTAAATTCTTCAGATCCTTTAATGTGCCTCAACCTTGTAAATCCTTCTGCATGACATTTAATAATGTCATATTTTCTTGTATGATTTTCCTGTGATAACAACTGTTGTTGTTATTGCCTAGTCGTTGTCCCTAGCGGCAACGTCCATTGCCGAAGTAGGAGTTCCAAGTTGCAAATCGAAGTTACAGGTCGAGTAGCAATGTAGTAGTTGGCAGGTAAAAGTTGCAGGGTATAGTAGTTTGGTGTAGATACAAGAAGGAATTAAGGGATGACTTGATAATAGAGAAGGATGTGGTCTAGGGATTGGGTCTCTGTATCTCATTTGAAGTAGATTCTAAGAAGATAAGAGTTTCCAGGTTTTCCCCTTGGTGGGGTTTTGTCCTGGTTGAAAGCCTATATTCATGTCCTTTTGATTGTTGGTTTTTCTTGATATTGTTTGATGAATAGATCTAAATAAATAACATAAAGAAGATAATTAAGATTCACAAACAAGTATCAAGGATAAAGAAAATGAATTTAATAAGCCGCCACCTTACATTTTCTAACATGGGATCAAAGCTAAGGTTAGCAAGGAAGGAAATATGAAGGACAATAGAAATAATTGTTAATTAAGGATAGGAAGCTCTCAAGGCCTAAAAGAAGAATATTGTCTCTTTAAGGGATCTAGTTAAATAACACCTTTCCAATCTAGAGTTTCTATATTGAAGAAGATAAAAAATACACCCATGTCGCAAGAAGGGTTTTGATCTCGAAAAAAGGAATTCTATTTGCAAGGCATCAATCCTGGAAGTTGTTCGTGGAGGAATCCTAGGGAACATATTTCAAGGGCATCTTCAAGAAATCTCCAAATATCTTGAAATAATCAAGAAGGTTGGAGATATTATTCAAGTAACTATCACACTATCTCATAATGGTTGAATCTTCAAGTCATGTAGGCTCCTTTTGCAAGAAGAGAAATAGGATCATTGGGGCTTAAAACTATCTAGCATGGAAGACTTGATACTCACAAACCAATATGTAATGGGATATGTTACGAGAGAATTTACTAAACATGAGAAAGACAAGACACAAGAACTAGTAACGTACGAGAAAGGGGAAGTAATAGCTCAAAGGATCATAGTTGAATCAATAAAGGATTCTCTTGTTCCATTTGTGGAAAACTTGAAATACAATAGGTCAAAATATGTAATTATAGAACAAAGTATATAGAATGAAGAAATCGAAGGATGAGGATATACATGTTTCCTCATGAGAGTCTCTACTCTAAGAGACCATTTGGAAGGACTTGGGGAACCAATCACTAATTTTGAGGTGACCATATTTGTTCTAAATTCATTACCACTAGAATGGGGTAACTTTGCAACAAGTTTCTACTCCAAGAAGGATTCAACTTCCTCTGATGAGTTGTGGGCACAATTCATACTGGAAGAATCAAGGATCAAGGTCAAATATGACATTAGATCAGATGAGTAGTCTCAATCATTTCTATATCGATACAAGAATATGAAGAAAGGAACATTTGGCACGTCCAAGAAGAAAAATATGTTGAAGGTGGAATGCTTCAAGTGCAACGGGTTTGGACACTATAAGAGGGACTTTCCAAATCAACGAAAAAATAAGAAAAATGATAGAAGTGAATCTCATGTATTCGAAGCAGTGGGAGAACCTAAGTGGAAGGAAAAGAAGGAATAAGTCAAGGATATTTAGTACTGAAAGAAGTTTTACTGAATTCTAGGTTCTTTATATTGATTTATCTTTAGACGGTATGTCTTGCATAATCATCATAAGATAGAATCATATGATAGTAGCGTGTCTAGAATTTATGATGTTTCTTATTAGAGATAATCTAGGATATAATTTTAGACCATTTTTCATAATGTTCATCCATATTATGTTAGATATTATTACCCTTATTAAATGGATCATTATGATTCTTGAAGGACCATTATATTGAAAAAAACATCATGAGAGGAATAGTATATATTCTATGTAATTTGGAAACACACTGGTAAAAAGGGATGAAAGGATGCAATGGGTCTAGATACAAACTTATTGTGAGATATATGGATATATAGATGACTGGATGAAAGAATTGGAATGTATGTGGAAGATAAAACTTTAGGTAAGACTCATATGTGAAAGAATATTATGAAAGGAAGTTGATTATAAAGATATACTTAACTACCAATGATGTTGGAAAATTATAGAATGTGACTTATGTAAGAACGTATAGAAGTCTATTGGAAATTTCTCTAGAATATGTATTTGATATTGATTAACATCAAGTATAATATCTTGAAAAAATTTGTAACTTGGTAATCAAGTTTGATCCTTAGGCACCTTGATGGATGAAGAAAATTTCAAGTGGAGATGATCAATGAGGATGTTGATGAGAAGGTCATCATGGTGAGGTGAGTCTAATTTATTTATGGTTTGGTTATTTGGCTAACATATTGTTTTTGGATATTGGGAAAATGACATTGCAAGAATACATAATGACACTTGGGAAAGTTAAACTATATGGATGGAGAATGTTGAGAATTATTGGTACTTGGAAACTATCAGTTCAAGATGAGTCCATCTTGGGATTGAAAGGGTAGTTGTACAAGAAGACAACATGAAGGTCAAAGAATATCACTTTCATGATCAAATTGAAGATTGGGAAGGTTCAATGCAATGCATTTATGATTGAAGAAGAAAGTGATGAGCAATTAAGATGATCTGGATCTTGTCACAAGAAAAAAAAGGTGGAATTGGCTCTATGATACCTCCGGAGATAACAAGTGATGCTATAGAAACAGGGAGCCATGTGGCTATAAAGATCAAGTATTTGATACTCTCATGAAGAAAAACAGTGAGGCTTGTGATGTTGGCTTCCATTATTGGAAGGAAGGAATCTCCTCTAGTTTGAGAGGGAGAAAAACGAGTCTTCGTGAATAAGGAGTAAGGTTCGATTCTCAAGTTTAAGGGGGAATAGGGATAAACTCTCTAGTTGAGTGGGAGTGATGATGAAAATCACGTGTGCATTCCCCTCTTCAGGGTGATGAAGAGAGAATGGCAGAGGATTGGATAAGCATATATGTTTTCCTTAAGGATATAACATCCATGAAAATGAAAGGATTGACTCTCTTTGAGGATGGGACAAGAATAAAAGAGAAGAGTGGTTGAAAAGGATGGATATTCTTTGAGGACTTAGGTATGGAAATCCAAGATACGAATAGTCCTAAAATGACATACCTTGTGGAAATCCAAATGGGGTATGTACCTTAGAGAGGTAGTGCGGTATCACACATAAAACATCTTAACATAATGCTATTGAATAAAATAAGAGCTTGTTCAGTTAGGTCTGAGGGACATTGTTGGTTATAATGATGATGCTTATAGTATGGCTTATCAATCCTAATCTTCTTTAGATCTCATTAGTTTGAGATATGATGTTGTACTCGTTGTACAATTATGAATACCTACCTAGTTAAGAGGGAGTGCTGAGAAATGTAACTAGTTTTGGTCTTCATAATTGTTGTACTCATTTCAATATGTACCCTATGTAACAAACAAGAGAAGAAAAAGAAAAATTTATTATTATTAAAGTATAGGTTTCATGCTCATTATTGATGGTATTCTAGGTAAAATCATGTTCTTTGTGCTTCTATGGTTTTTTAGGTCTTACAATTTATTGTCTTCAGTCAAAAGAGTCAACATAATGTTTATAAGACCCTTCCAGAAAAAAAACTATATTTGTAAAACAATATTTTTTTTAGTCTAGAAAATCCTATAAGCTCCAAAGTACAAGTTGACCTTGGGATCATCATGATGGCCTAAAGGAGGGGATTTAACCCCTTGAGAATGCTATATACAGAATAAATTTGATCTCATTTGGGACACACTCACTCACAAGTTTGATATCAGAAGAAAGAGTTTGATATGTAGATGGGAAGGAAGAAGAAGAAGAGTGAAAGTCAAGGACAAGCTAGAAGGAAAAAATATCTAGAAACACATCTGGATGGGGCATGTATCTTAGAGAGGTAGTGTGATATCACACATAAATACTCCCATCATAATGCTATTGAATAAAATAAGAGCTTGTCCAGTTAGGCCTCAATGATAGTGCTGGTTATAATGATGATGCTTACACTATGCCTTAACAATACAACTCTTCTTGAGAACTCTTAAGTTTGAAATATGAGGTTGTAATAGATGTAAAATTATGAATACCTCCCTATTTAAGAGGGAGTGTTGAGAAATGTAACTAGTTTTGGTATTCATAATTATTGTACTCATTTCAATATGTACCATATGTAACAAACATGAAAATAAAAGAAAAATTATTATTATTAAAGCATGAGTTTCATGCTCATTATTGATGGTCTTTTAGGTAAAATCATGTTATTCATGCTTCTATGGTTTTTTAGGTCTTAGGATTTATTTTCATGAGTTAAAGGATTCAACATCATGTTTATAAGACCCTTTCAGGAAATTTTTAATTGTAAAAAGAACGAATTTTGAGTCTAGAAAGTCTTGGAATTTCTAAGAGTAAACACCGGCCTCGGGATCCTCAAGTCGACCTAAAGGAGGGAATTATACCCCTTAAGAAGGCTATATAAAGAGTAGTTCGACTTCATTTGGTGATATACTCACTTACAAGTTCGATCTCAAGAAAGAGTTTGATTTTAGCCGGTAAGATAGAAGAGGAGAGAAAAGGTCAAGGACAAAGGCGAAGGAAAATTTTCTTGGTTTTGAGGCTATTTCTCTCTCACACGTGTGAATTTATAGGGTTTTTGAGTTGCAGGAAGAGGGAAAGTTGCAGGGCCAATTTGTAGTAGGACGAAGTGCAAAAACCAGTAGCTGGAAGGAAGGAAATTTTTTTTAGACCTTGCTAACCTTAGGAAGATTTGTCTTGCTCTTGGAAGGTCTGAAAAGGAGGTAAAATTAGCGTTTCTTCAAGAGCTGCAAGGACAAAGTAGCAGGTTGAAGTTGCAAGTCAAAGTTGCAGGTCAAGTAGTAGTGCAGTACTTAGCAGGTCGAAGTTGCAATGTGTAGCAGTTTGGTGTAGATACAAGGACGTGAGGAAGGGATGACTTGACACTGGAGAAGGACGTGGTCTAGGGATTGGGTCTCTATATCTCATTTGAAGTAGATTCTAAGAAGAGAAGAGTTTCCAAGTTTTCCCCTTAGAGGGGTTTTTCCCTGGATGAGAGCCTATATTTGTGTCCTCTTTTATTATTATTGTTTCATGATATTTTTTGATGAATATATATAACTCAAGAACATAAAGAAGATAATTAATATTCTTAAGCAACTATCAAGGATAAAGAAAATAAGTTTAATAAGCTTCCACTTTACATTTTATAACATGGTATCAAAGCTAAGGTGAGAAAGGAAGGAAACCAAAAGGACACTAGAAAGGATTGTTAATCAAGGATAGGAAGCTCTCAAGGCCTAAAAGAAGAAGATTGTCTCTTGAAGGGATCCGGTTATAGAACACCCTTCTAATATAGAGTTTCTACATTGAAGAAGATAAAAAATGCATCCATATCACAAGAAGGTTATTGTTCTTGAAAAAAGGAAGTCTATTTGCAAGGAAACTGATAGCACTGGAATAAGCACTTGGATTGTGACAAGTGCCTAACCAGACACATCTTAAGCTCAAGGGCTAGTATAGGATTTGGATTGGATTGTAGAAAGAGATTGAATATTACATTTGCTGAAAAGGTTTCAAATAGATAACTCTCTTTCACATATATGAGGGTACTAAGGCTTGATGTGGTAGCAAGGGTAAATTGGTAATTTGTTGGCTAGGAGAATATGCAAAAGGACAGTGAGTCTATAGAATATAAGTTCATTGTTTGGATAGAAAAATAACACAAGCTACAGATTGATAGTGCATGAATGAAAGAAAGCTTTTAGAAGTCTTACAAGAATTTCATTGTACACCTAAAGATATCTGTTATAAGGAATGCTCACAAATAATTTACCACACATGTCTTATCAAGAAAGCTTTCCAGGCAAGACTAAAAAAATTAGATAATCATGCATGGATATAACATGAGACTAACAAAAACATGGAACAGAGTTAACATAACAATATGGAACTGAAGAATTTAGATATGAAAACACATGAGATAAGTAGAAAATACACACAACAAGATTTCATAAGTCCTTAACAGTGCTTCTGATATATTATATATTCAAAATGTGTAACAAAATATGATCTGTAAAAATACAATCATCGAACCCTTTTGTCTTTGCATTACACCATATTTATACAAAATAGGAGCTCTGTATAGAAGCCTCCAATAAAAGTGGAAATATGTTTTAGGAATTTATTACAACTCTCTACGTATGGTAGAGTTCATCTAAAAATTTAAAGAGGAATCTGAAAATGGAAATGAGATAAGGTGTGGCATTATGGAGCTGAATTTGGCCGAGTAAATGTGGCTAAGTGTCCTCGTAGCTTATCAAAATTGTCTTCAAAAAAGGTGGAATCCATCAACTGAAAGGAACATCTGTGAACACCTATATGCATATATGCTAAAATATAGGAGTGACTAACCAATTGGAAGCTTACCTGACACCTGGAAAAAACTCATCATAACAGATATTATATTCACTTCATCAACCCTAATGTCATCCTTGTGGGAGTAAAACCAAAAAGTACCTTTTCTTCTCCATACACTAATTCCGAAAATATTAGCTACCCCTTTTTGAGAAAGGGTAGATATATCTGAAAATATTGAAAATAAACCAAACAGGAAAAGATTCGTTAGACTTTCAAGGCTCTGCATATTCATTCTTCAGAGTTATAATATGGAGGAAAGTATTTTGATAGCCTCAACTTTAGTCAATCCCTCAGCTTTAGTCAGTCTCTTGTTTGACCTCCTTTTTTGTGTTTGATTTTTTAGCTGAGTCTTTTCTTCTTGGTTTTATTCTCTGGACTATCATCAACATTTATGATCTCATCCTTGAGAGAAAGGTTATCAATAAAATTTCTTGTTAATCTGAGTTTGTTTTTAGGCCTAGTGCAAGGTCTCTAGATGTAGGAATTTGGAATATACATAGGTCATTTTCCACCATGTATGAATCTGCTAGATTCTCCCTCCTCAAACTCTAACTCAGTATATTCTTTATCACTGCTATCTTCATAAGATGCGTATGAATGTATTATAGTCTTCTTCCTCTTCTTGGTTGAAGAGCCAATAGATGATAAGAGTTGAGCTAAGGTAGGCCCTTCCTTTGTGATAGTCTCTGACACTTTGTTTTTCCCATTCCTTAAGTGATGAAAATACCCGTGAAAGAGTAGGCTCTCTGAATGAAATATCACTATTTTGTTGAATCTCCTGAGTAGTTTCTAAAATAGGGTTTGATCTCATAGCTCTAGGGATGATTTCCTCTGAAGGTAGAACAGGGATGGATGAAGGTAGAGCGAGGCTGGATGTTATAACTTTAGGGTTGACTTCGTCTTAAAGTTCTTCTGTCATGATGAGCCTTCTCCTGTGTTTACCCCTTGAAGAGGAAGTTGTCTCCTCTTTGTTTTTCGACATAGTACTTTTATGAAACATGGTATCTCTTTACTTAAACTTATTTCTACACTCCTCCGAGAATGACCTTAAGGTCTGTGGTTCCTTGGGTGATCTGTTAGTATGGACTTCGTTTTCTGGTTGTGTTGTTGGTGTAGATGTAGGGTTTCTAGCCTTCTTGGCTCAAATCCTAGTATGCCTTCTAGATGACAAGGAGGATGGGCCAACTTGTGAGGGAGTTGATGAATGAATAGGGTTTGACTGTTTTTTTTCTGTATCTTTCAGTTTTCTGGGCCTCCCTACTCTACTTCTAGAATAATCAGTGTTAAATCCCTCATCTTTTATAAATTTCTCCCACGTAGTCCTTTTCCTTCTCAAATGATAAGATATCAATATCTTAATCAGGCCTCTATAATATAGATTATGTAGTGAGTAACTTGGAGTCTTATGTATCTTTTCAGACATTGATATTAAGGATCTATGGAGAAAAAATGGTAGGTACATGGGTTTGGCACCTGAAATATGGACTAAATACCTCATTTGGTATTTGTGAACAATCGAAAACCTTCCTTCACAAGTTATGTAGCGTTGGACAGTAGCAATAACATGTTTCCATTCAGGTTTAAAGTATGAAATGTGTATGGTAGGATTCCATCCAATGTGTTCATGCTCAGGCTTCAAATAAACATTTGCATCAGCTTTAAGAAGAGTTTTTTATTCTTGTGCCAAGACTCACCTGTTGCAGAAGTCTGAGTTGCCCTTGTGTTGAGGCCTCAGAATTCCATGGCCAAAACATGGGGGAAAGCCACCTGGTCCAGACCTTAAAGCAGCTCCTTTTCTGTTTGGTATAGTGGCTCTGACTGGGGATAATGGGACCAGTTTACCAATAAGGATGTTTATGAGGGTGTTTGTGAATATAGCATGCAAATGGATAATGATTTTAATCTATATGCATCTATCTAAACTATTTAATCTAATATATACCCAGGGTGTTTTTCCTTTATGCGATCTAAAATGATATCTTTCATCTATCAGTAATATAGATCATTTAATAGTTGAAAGAGATGAAAACTATGTAAAATGATTCTTCTAACAAATTAGTTTTCATAGAAGAATTGTGAAAAATATATCGCATTCATCAATGTGATTACATATTCAATAAGAAACCATATCTAAATATTATAAAAGAAGTGCATGTAATATTTATATATGATGACATTTCAAATACATAATGCAATAAAAAGATAACTATCAATTTATGAAATAAGACTTAATACAAGTGAATAAAAGTACCATATGTACGAAGTCCCACTCATGTAAACTGACAGCAATGAATCAATTCCTTCTCACTTTCGAGAAATTTAAAGATTATAGTAGTGCAACATCAGTTAAACAACTTTAGTTGTTAAAAGATAATAGATTGTGTTCAAAGCATTCACAAACTTACAATAATGCATTCTTTGCAAATGTTTTTGACAAATTTCTGGACCCTTCTCTAAATGCATGAGAAGGGTTTAACTAACTATAAAATAAAACAGATTGTTACAAAAATACAGAGGAAGTTTCAAACAACCTTCCTCAAAAGGCTAACTTAAACAACCATCTAGGGATTTTAAACTAACAATTCTGATTTTGCGAATCCTGCCCTTCTTTCTGAATGTGGTTACGAAGTTGGCAAATGTCTAACATTGCTTTGAGCTGAGAAGGCTGTGATATCCATGATCGGATTTGTCCCTTGAAAATAGCATTTGAGATTACTTACTGAGATCTTTTTGCTGAATCTGTAAGAGATAGAAGAGTTTGATGTTGATGGTAAGGTTTGATCAGAAAATTCCAGTAATTTTCCTGATCAAAATTATTTACCTTTTTTATCATTTCCTCTTGTGTATCTGGTCTCTGTCTCCACTTCATTTCTACCTGTCTTTTTTCTGAAAACACATCAGACATGTTTTCCTTAAGTGGTTCTGTTTTAGACAGTTGTTCACATATAGATTCAATGATCTCATTTGATATCTTGGATGTCTTGGCCGCTGCTTTATCTGCTTGATTTATTTGCACTTCCCATTCTGTGAATAACATTTCTTTGTGAAGCTTATCTACTTGAGGTAGATTAGCTTGCTTTCCCGAATCTGAAACTTGCCACTAAATGTGCTCTTCAATTTTCTTCGCAAGTCTTTCACATTCCAGTTTCTGAATTGCTATCTGCTAGATAATTATTTTAATTGAATCCCAATAAGAATCAATCATAGATGCTTGATGAAAAAACACTTCTTGTCCTTTCTTTAACTTGGTGTTTATATCAAGTGCTTCTTTGATAAATTGTTCTAATTGTGGTTGACTCTGTAACTTAGTCATTGCTATTTCCAGTTGTGCTTGTTTTTCACTAAGCTTTGTCTGATACTGCAATTTGAGGCTTTCAATATCTTTGTGAAATTGGGTTGTATTTTCTTTGAATTTTTCACTGGAATTGAATTTCTCTTCATTCAACAACTTTTCTAATTCTTGTACTTTGGCTTCCTTTAGTTTTAACAACATTCTAACCTCAATATATTTATCAACAGTAGTGTTCGCATATGCCCCTGCATACTGTGATAATTTAGTTAGATGTTCAGTGGGATCTTCTGAGGAATCCTTCCATAGTACATCAACTGATTCATCTGTAGGCTTTGGAGTTGTTTCATCGATTCTCATTTTCTTTTAACTACAACCTTGTAACTTGCACTGTAGAAAATATCTAATGAAGGAATGTCTTCAATCTGTAGAACTATCTGATCTATGGGGTAGGCCGGTATGATTTCTTTCTCATGTATTGCTGGAACTCTTTGTAGTGGATTGAAAGTCTCCACTATATTCTGTGAATGTTATGGTGTTTAGAAACTTGTTGCTTGATCAATATTGGGATTTTCTTTGAGAGTAGTTATTGCTTCAGAAAATTCTTCCCATTCATTTATAATATTTTTTTCTTGTGGTAAACTGGATTGATCTAGCATGTTGTGACTATGCTAAATTGTTTCAGAATTTGATTATGTTCCATTATTTCTTGCTTCCTCTAGCATTTCTATCTCTTGAATGACTTGCTCAATTTTATTTTTTGAGTTTTCCTTCTTAGATTCGGATTCATTTTCATAATGATTCGAATTATCAGATTGTTGTTGTGACTGACCTGATTCGTCTTCAGACATTTTTGTATTTCATCATCAAGACTAACACTTGGAGTGTGTTTATTTTCATCTTCAATAGTTAACAAACTTAGAGGGACGTTTTCTAGTCTCTTGTTTATGTATGCTTGAAAAGCTTCAACATCCTTTTGACTTAGTTGACTAGATACATATTTGATAATATTTGAGAAATTTTCCATGCCCTGGAAGAGATCACCAAATCCATCTTCCTCTTTTGTAAAAGGCTTCATCTTAAGATTTGTGATTTAATTTTTAATCACATCATTGAGATCATATAATATTCTTAGCATAAATGCCAATTTCAATAACTGAATCTTGGGAACCTCTTTGTAAGTATGGCCGATATTAGACAAAGAAAAGGTGCCACATTGTAGAGGGAAGTTAGGCCAAATAGCGTTTTTAGCATCCTTCAGCTGCTTCGTAACACCATTGACAAGTTGATAGGCTATTTATTTTGCAAGTAATCTATCAGAACATAATAGGGTAAAACATGGGGAGAAGCATAACTCCCAAATACTCTAATATATGCAAAATTTTCTTCAGAAAACCATCTAGCTACTGGGAGAATGTCTACATTGGCTTCTTCAAAACCCCTAGGAGCCTTTTTTTTTAAATCATCTGATGTATAGGCAATATGACTCCATAATAGACTTTATAGAAATGCAAGTGAAAATCTGAATCCCAGAGCTCTCTGTGGTAGATGTGAATTGGGGTAGGGTCCTTGGTGGTCCATTTCCATCCCATGGTGGGAAAACTGGAATTAAAACAGATAGCATCCATGACATACGCAGACATATAAAAGGGAGGTATTTCTCTGAGTGAAATACTTCTTTTATTCCTATATTCGGTTATATGCTTGGCTAGGATATTGGAGAAAATGTCTGCGCAATTCAGAATAGATGAATTGATGATTGCATCAATTAGGGGAACCCAGTCTCTTAAGAATCTAGTGCTATCTGGTTTGGAAAATAATCTACATAACATACCAGCAGCATAACAGTAAGGATTAGGAATTTGGGAAATTGGGTACGTACCAAACTTATTTTGTTTCAATTTCCCCTGGTTATCCTTCCATTCTTGGATGACTTTGATAAGGTCTGGATGTTCTCCTCTAAAATTCTGCAAATATTCTTTGTCGTATTTCTGCTGCGGGGCTGGTAGATGGTACATTGCTGTTAAATCCTCTGCCCTAAAAGAACCCATAGTTTCTCCCCTCGAATTCTTGAACATTCTATCTTCGATGTTTAAGTGGTCAATTGCCCACTTAATCATGTCTGTATAAGGAAGAATCTTTGGTCTTGCAGCTATCTTGTGAATATATGAACATGCAACATCAAACAGAGTTGCGTCGGAGGTAGAAGCAGTGCCTGTTGAAGAAACTTTGTTTATCACCCTTGGTCCTTCATTTTCAAAGAGTTTATACATTGCCTCCCATGTCGAACTGCCACAGTCTTTGTTGCAGATGATATCTAAGAATAATGGACACATATTTGTATCTTCTATGGACGACGTCTGAGACATTTCTTTACCCTTTTTGCTCATTTTTCTCTTCTTCAATACGTTAACTGGATTCTTGAAAGCAAAGCGAAATTTTACAAGTATGGAGTATCAAAGAAATAAATCAATCATTTACTTCAAACACACGCAAGAAGATATCAATCTATTAAAATATAACATCAATCATCCTTCATAATTTCTGATTTAATATTTCACATATCTCCACACGTAAGATCTATCAATCGCTTTAAAGCTGTTAAGATCTTAAATTTCATTTTGATATGACACACGCTGTTTTACATGCTTGATTCATTAAATAACGTTAATGTGCATATCGCAGATTATAACTTATAATATTTCATGATACTTACCCTTAAAGGTTGCGAAATGCGATCTGCGCAAATCGCAGATTGCAACTTTTATAGGATAACGATTAAGCATATATTATAAGTTGAGTGAAATGCGAATTGCGAAAAACTGAAGTGACTGCGATAGCCAGAGGTTTTATATTTATTGGTTTATTTTCTCGTTGGGTCCGCGGTTATCAAAATTTATATCATTCTTCTCTTAAATATTTTATTGATTAAGTGAAGTGTGGTGCGAAAAAGTAAATATAAAGATGATTGAGGCTTTTTGCAAAGTTTTAAATCATATCTTCGGAGAAGTTTGAGCGCATATCGTGATTCGCATATTTTACGTTTTATGGGTATTTTTGAAATAAGATATATGATATGCGATGCGATTTAAAGGAATAAGGAAAAACATAAAATATTTATTTTCTAAGTTTTTTTTTTTTTTTAGGAAATTAGGTCCCTATTTATAAAAATAAATGGGGGGTTGTTGTATATCACAACACCTTGCAATGATGGTTTCTGTAATGTTGAAGGTCTGAGACCCAATATTAACCTTCTCTCCATCGAAGGCCTCAGCAAATGCTTAAGCGACAACCACATTCTCACCAGAGAATTTTCTTAAGAACTGGTACCAACCTGTTGCCTTAAACTCAGCCTTAGCACGAATATCCACAAAGCGAGTGTTAGATGGCTTAGAACGGTTTACATTACCTCGTTTTCCTATACACTTTTTGTTAACCTAACCTCCAACACAACTGTAAAACAAGGACTAACCTCCAAGAAACCCTACTTGCTGGCACCTGTAAACAAATGATTTTAAAATGAAGAATAAAACTGTTAACTGCAGTTGTCACAAGAGTGGATGGAAGCAAGTTATGCATGGCCTAAGACTCAGTGAATAAGGATGACACAAACACAGGAATGATTTAAAATCACTGCCAACTCATTTTACCAACTCCATCACATATCCTCATAATTGCTACTCATACTACACTTTTGACACATATATCCTTTAGTAAGTAGCAATACATTTGCATAACCTTAGCATCAAAATGATCACCTTTTTAGTGCATATTCTAATAAAAAAAACATCATTTAGACACACAATAACCCTTACTTCAACATCTCCTCAATCCTCGAATAACAATGCTGACTTCAGTTGAATAATATTTCCTCTGCTCCCTTATACTAATTTGCAGGAAATTACTACCTTTCTGAAAAAAACTACTTTTCTGTGAAACCATAGATTTTGAAAAATATAGTTGCCTCTCATGGAAAGAACAACTAATTTTTGTATTATTCTTAACAAAACTCATGAATCTAACACTCTGTCTTTGACCTTGGGTAGGAAATGATGATGAAAGAATAAGACTCCTTTTTCAAATGGAAACTAATGACTTTAACCACTATAATTAGTTAAAAGACCTATTTAAAATAAAATTTACCCTATCGACTTTGTAACAGAAACAAAGTATTGGACTCATAATTACTTTTGAATTTTATTAAAAATTGACAAAGAATCATACAATTCAATCCTTCAGGGCTCTTCACCATGAGTTAAGAGTCAGGAAAGGATCAAAGACATGACTTTACAATGACAACCAGACTTCGAAAAATTAACTGAAAAATTTCAATGCTAACAATGGCTCCTATTGGGGATGAAGTCCTCCTTGTGAGGCTTCAAGGACTGTAGATTCAATGCCTTTAACTTCCAGGACCTTTCTAATTTTAGAAGCTAATGAGAGAAACTGAATTTTTTTTACTGTAATGAAATTGACTCTATTTACAAACATAGAAACCATTGGGCATGGAGTTTAATTGAAAACAACACTCTAGATATTTACAATGAAGGGACTGATTGACTCAACATACAAAGAAATTTTTGAGATAGTGACCATTAACTGGAACTCCAGCTAATTGATCATCATCTAAATGTTTCAGAAGAAATGTATTATTTTCGAGACCTTGGGTAACCTTGAATGGCCCAAACCACAAATTATCAAACTTACCATGCTTGCCATGGTCTTCTCTTATTGCATCCCAACACTATACCAAATCATCTTCCTAAATTTTTTGTTGTTTCACCCTTTTATCAAAGATAGCTTTTACTTTGGCCTTGTATTTTTCTGTTTTGTCCATTAGGGATTCCTGACTTTGATGAATCTCTATCAATTGCAACATCCTTCTTTGCATGGGGTTCGAATTATCAGTGTCATCCTGTAAAAACTTCATGATAGGAAGAGCTAAATGTAATGGCATGACAACATCAACACCATAAACAAGATGAAATAATGAAGCTTCAATTGATCTTTTAACACTTACCCTATCTGCCCAAAGAGCATGAACTAGTTGAGTATCCCAATTTATTTTGTTTTCAGTCATCATCTTTTTTATAACTCTCACCAGACTTTTATTTGAAGACTCAGCTAACCCATTACCTTGGGGGTAATATGGTGTAGAATGAGTCAAATCAATATTATACCTTTGACAAAAAATGTTCATCTTGGTAGATTTGAAAGCCATTGCATTTTCAGTCACCAACCTCTGAGGGCAGCCAAATCTAGACATAATACTTTCCAACAGAAATTTAATGATTACCGTGTCGGTGGCTGTAAGAATACACTTGGTGAATTAATTTGTGGATATAATAATCCACCTGTGTTGTCTCGTTGATGGTGGATGAATCTCACCAATGAAATCTAGCCCCAACTGCTGGAAAGGAGCAACTGTTGAAATGGGAATCAGAGGTAGTGGGAGTAGCTTTTTCTTACCAGCATACATTTGACATTTAGTGCAAGCTTTGACCTTAGCAAAAACAATAGAAAAAAGAGTTGGCCAGTAATAACCAGCTCTTAAAATATTTTTTGCAATGGCCTTCCAGTGCAAATGTCTGCCACATACCCATGCATGTATTTCTGCTATAACTTCTTGAGAACCAGTCTCATCTAGACATCTCAACCTTAACTCCTACGGGGTCTTTCTAGTAAAGTTGATTCTACATTATGCAATATTTGACAGCCTTCAAATTAAAATCTCTCCTCTTTGAATTTTCCATTTCTGGAGGACAACTGAAATTTAACAAAAATTACACTATATCCTTGTACCAATTGGAATAAAAGATGTTAGGATAATTGGTTGTACATTCTTTATCTATCTCCACAATCAGATTCAGAGCTTTGCAATTTGATTCTGCCATCAAGCGGGCTAAACCTTGTCCTCTTATCAACTTAGTAGGTCTGAACTCAATGTCAAACTCCATAACTTTTTTCAAGCACCTTCCTCTCCTACCATCTATGTCGGGCTGCAAAAATACATCCTTGACAATAATGTTTGGTACAAAAGCGATAATCTTAGAATGTAGTACAAAAATTCGAAAAGACTTGAGAGCTTACACCAGTGCATATGCTTGTTTTTCAACTAAGATGTATTTTAATTCAACATCCCTTAATGCACGGCTGAAAAAATAAATTGGCTGCTCCAAGCCTTCCTTGTTCATTTGAAGTAAAACTATTGCAATAGTTTCTTCAGAGGCATATGAAAAAGTCAGTAAATCTTTCTCAAAATCAGGGCTGATTAATACTGGGGCTTCGGTTAAAGTAGATTTTATTGTCAAGAAAGAGTTTTTTGCTTCATCTTGCCACCTAAACTCTGCATATTTCTTCAAAAGAACATTTATATGCTTAATCAATTCTGCAAAAATTGAAACAAAACATCTCAGAAAATTAAGCTTACCCAAAAATGACTGTAACACTTCCTTATTTCTGGGTAAACTGATTTTCTGAATGGCTTCAACTCTCCCTGGGTCAATGAAAATACCATTTTCTGTTACTACATTCCCCAACAGTCTTCCTTCTTGGACAACAAAGCATGACTTCTTTGGGTTTAAAGATAAACCAAATTTTCTTTAATTATCAAATACTTGTTGCAAGTGTTTTAAGTGGTCATGATTATATTTTGAAAGGACTATTATATCATCTAAATAAATGACAAAAAATTTGTCCTTTTCTTTTGCAAAGACAATGTCCATTGCCCACTGAAATGTAGCACTTGCATTCATCAAAACCGAAAGGCATATTATTGTACATGAAAGTTCCCCAGGGTGTAGTAAAATCAGTTTTCTCCCTGTCCTGCTAATCAACTGAATTTTGATTATATCTTGAAAATCCATCTATCATTGACATCCTCTTTGAACCTACAACTTTCTGCAAAATATGATCCATTTTGGGCAAAGGATAATTATCCTTTAGTGAACACCGGTTCAAATTGCGAAAATCAAACAAATTCTGATTTTGCCATTCTTCTTTCGAACTGGGACTATATTAGCTACCCAATTAGAAAATCTCAAAGGCAAAATTATGTTAGCTTCCCACATTTTTCTAATTTCTTTCTCAATAATAGGGAGCAACATAGGATTGATATGCCTTATCTTCTGTGCCACAGGTTTAGATTCTTATTTGAGAGGGATTTTATGCTCCATTATGCTTCTGTCATATGTTTTCAAATCAATGTAAGACCAAGAAAAAATATCTGCATACTGCTTCAACAACTTGACATATTTAGTTCTAGTTTCTTCAGGAAGAGACTTAGAAACTTTAATTTTTAACATATCTAGGCTGATTTTTAGTACCAATGTTGCAATCAACTGTACTTTCTCCATATGTCTTGATGTTAGGCTTCAAAAAGACGTCGTTATTGTCAAAAAACCTTTCTAAAGGGACCAAGCCTTTAGGAATGAAGTTTGTTTTCAACTCAATAATGTCTTTTCTAGCCAAAGTATTTTTGAATGACTTGTTGTTCTGACCTTCATCTGTGTCTTGTTCATTGTCGATTTGAATATCTGAAAAATCCTCCATACATTCAAAAAATTTGTGAATTTATTTATCATCTTCAAACACTTGCCAATGTTTGATATTGTCAGGAATGGAAGGTTTGTTTTTAATCTAAATATCATAAATAGCTTTGACATCAAGAGGGACCTTAAAATTACTAGTAGCAATGGCCAATGAATCTTCCATTTCATTTTTTTCTATAGAAACAGAGTTCAAATTGAATGTTGAAAAATAATGTTCAATCAAATCCCATACTTCATTTCTATACTTCTTCAGTTTTGAATTTTGAATTTGATAGTTATCTCTCACCTGTTGTACCACCAACCCTGAATCACCAAAAACAATTAACTGCTCTGCTCCCAAATCTTTTGCTACCTTCATTCCCAGAATTAGTGCTTCATATTCAACTGTATTATTAGTAGTTACAAACTGCAATTTATATGATAAAGTCACTACCTATTGAGTAGGGGAAATAAGAACTATACCAGCCCCTAATGCTTCTCTTGATGAGACTCCATCAAAATACAATTTCCAAATTTGTCCAACTTTTGAATTCTACTGTTTTGAGGTGAGTGGCTGTTGTTTTTTATTAATTTCAGGCTGAAAATGACTGTCATCAGCAGCTAAATGTAAAATAGGTGATCCTAACTCCTTTTCTTCTGCATATATAGGATGATTTGATGGATTTTGTTGATCACTTATAATGTAAGCCATCTGTGTTTATCTATACAACCTCCTAAATTCTCCTCCAAAAATTGGGATAGTGGCATATGCCATATCCATTTGAAGAGTGCCTCCCAAATTCTTTGATGAAGATCTGGAAATGAGCATTCCAAATCTTGATGGTATATCAACAACTACTATGTCCATCAACGAACTCTTCATATGAAGTTGGGTAAGAGAAATTACAAAGTCTTTGATCACCCCTAAAAACTTGACCTTTTTGGAGTCAAAAGTGTAGAGGTCATGATACTGTTTAGTAATTTCCAGTCCTAATTCATCCATCACTTTCTTAGGCATCAGATTGTGAGAGGCCCCAGGATCTAATATGCAATTATGCATCAATTTTTTATGGATGTTGAATGAAAGATAAAAAGGTGGAGAATTATCATCATTTTGATCTTGGACATGGCTGCCTAAAAAGATAGTAGGATGTTCATCTTCAAGATTGACAGAGTCAGGAGAAAGCGATGGTTGAGGAAGACTTTTGAATGATTCTTTATAAGCTAGATTTTCTAGTAACTCTAGGAGTGGAACTGAAATCTTGATCTTATTCAATTCAGATCTAAAACTGAAATTGAGTGGAGTCAAATATTTATTTTCAGTAGTTGTTTTGATGATTGGAGCAAGTTTAGGTGATGGAGAAACGTCATTAACCTTTGCTTTTTTCTTAGCAACAATTTTTTCAGCATCTTGTTTTTGTTGAGGCTGTTGGACAACCCCTTTTGACCTCAAAGGATAATTTCCCGTTTGATTTTTAAGTTGTTTTTTCTCATTCTGAGCACGAATATGAGCTTCATGATCATCTAAAAATAGATTTATCCTAGACTAATCTTCATATTCCTGTAAAGTCAAACACATTGACAGTGATTTCTCTCCAACAAGATTTATTTCTTCATCCTCCACTTCTTCTTCTTGCTGATTTTCTTCAGCAAAATTATTCAGTGGAGGTTGAACATTTTGATCGACAGGATTTCTCTTGGGGCATTTTAAAATTTGTTGGGGCTGAAAAGGTCTCCTAAAAGGAGCCCGATTTCTGTTTCCTTCATTTTGGATGGACCTAGCAACAAGTCTATTTTCTAACTCCAGTTTTTTCATTTTAGAACCAAGATCCTTAATCAAGTTAGACATATGATCTAGCTTTCCTTCAGTTGTGAAAGTTTTAGAGGAGGAAGATGGTTTCTCCTCTTTCATTTTATTTTTATTTTTTGTCCACTTCCCTTCTTCAATTTTCAGCTTGTTTGAATCCATAAGATTTTACTGCACTCCAATAATAGCCTCCTGCATACCCACCAATGTTTGTGGCTTCTCAACTCTTAACTATAGTGAAAACTTGGAGTCTAAGGCATTGGCAAAGGTAATCATGTTTGTGGTTTCATGGGGTTTAAACCCTACAGGAATATTTTGGTAAACTTTATTAAATCTCTTTGTGAAATCTGCCAATGAATCATTGGTCTGTTTCTTTAAAGCCCCAAATTTTGTGAGATAATACAAGTAACATTTTTTTCCACCCCATTGTTTTATAAGCACTTGTTCCAAGTCATATATTCCCGTTATTGAGTTGGGTGGAAAATTTCTGAACCATTTCCTAGCTTCACCATCTAAGCTTTGAACAAAAAGTGTAGACCAAACATCTTCATGTTCAATGTTTTGGTTATCAGTATAACTATAGAAGGAAACTAGGTGTTCATAAACATATACACCTTCTCCCTCTCCCGTGTATTTGGGAAAATATTTCAGATAATCTCCTTGAGGAAGAGGCTGCAAATGTTGAGGAAGGACAAGTGGCACATATCTTGTAGCAAAAATCTACTGCATCCTTGTAGGAGCAGGATGAGCCATGACTTGTTGAGTTATAAATGGTAAACTTGCTGATACAGAGGTTTGAATTTTGGAAATTTTAGTTTGTGGAGTTGAAAATAATGGATTTTCAAAGAGATGGAAAACAAAAGGTTTTATTTCAATTTATCCAAGTGAATCAGTTTCAGATGTTGATTCTTGAAGGATTGGGGCAACTTCAAGTCTTTTTTGTTGGGCTAAAAAGTCAGAGAGGCTGAAAGTCAAATTTTCAAGAGGATTATCTCTTTTTGGATGAGAAGAAGATGACCCAACAACTGGGTTTTGAGACAGAGGAAAATACTCCTGTTGTGGACTAAAAGAAGACTGATATTTAGGATGAGTTTGGAGAAAAATTCAAATTGTTTTTATGTCTTCCTTAGTTAAAATAGCTCTATCTAGAAAGGGTGCAATTTCCAATACTTGTTCTAATTCCCATTCTATCAGTACAAAGGTTTCTAATTTCTAGTTTTCTTCACTGATACCTAAAACCTCTTCTTGTAATGGAATGATATTTGTTTCTGATTTACTAATTGATGACTGAGAAATAGTTTCAGCTAAACGTAAGCTAACATCATCTACTTTGGCTTTAATGGAAGCTATTTCAACTTGAAATAGTTCAGGATATTGCTTTGAAATTGAAATTTCTTTAGGTTGTAAAGCAGATGATGATACCTTTTCTTTTAGAATATGTTTTGCATGCAACTTTTTCACTGAATGTGGTGCAACTTCAGTTGATTTTTGTTTCCTTCTAGCATCCTTTATTATCTTCTCTAGGTCAGAAACTAGAATCACAGGAGGTGATCTTTGATTTATTTTTCTGGTAAGTGGTCTTGAAACCCCTCATCTTATTTGTGGAGTCACCATGTGAACTAATTACAATCATAAACAATGACTATTTTTTATTCACCTTTGAAAACCAGTACTAGGCATTCATGTAGCAATTTCGGGAGAATACAAAATTCAGAATCTTTGTCTCCTGGAAAACGCACCAAAAGATGTTAGTGTTGGAATCAACACTTGGATTGTGAAAAGTGCTTGACCAGACACATATTAAGCTCAAGGGAAACTATATGATTTGGATTGAATTTGTGAAAAGTCATTGAATCTTACATTTGCTAAAAGGTTTCAAATAGATAACTCTCTTTCACACATATGAGGGTACTAAGGCTTGATGTGGTAGCAAGGGTAAATTGGTAATCTGTTGGATATGAGAATATGACAAAGGACAACGAGTCTATAGAATAGAAGTTCACTGCTTGGATAGAAAAATAACACAAGCTACATATTGATAGTGCATCAATGAAAGAAAGATTTTAGAAGTATTACAAGAATTTCATTGTACACCTAAAGATATTTGTTACAAGGAATGCTCACAAATAATTTACCACACGTCTTATCAAGAAATATTAACAAAATTAGATAATCATGCATGGATATAACATGAGACTAAAAAAAATTGGAACAAAGTTAACATCACAATCTGGAACTGGAGGATTTAGATATGAAAACACATGAGATAAGTAGACAATATACACAACAAGATTTCATAAGTCCTCAACAGTGCTTCTGATATATTATATATTTAAAATTTGTAACACAATATGCTCTGTAAAAATACAATCATCGAACCCTTATGTCTTTGCATTACACCATATTTATAGAAAATAGGAGCTCTATATAGAAGCCTCCAATAAAAGTGGAAATCTGTTTTAGGAATTTATTACAACTCTCTACATATGGTAGAGTTCATCTAAAACTTTAAAGAGGAAACTGAAAATGGAAATAAGATAAGGTGTGGAATCATGGAGCTGAAGCTGGATGAGTAAATGTGGCTGAGTGTCCTTGTAGCTTATCAAAATCGTCTCTAAAAAAGGTGGAATCCAACAACTGAAAGGAACATCTGTCAACACCTGTGTGCATATCTGCTAAAATTTAGGAGTGACTAACCAATTGGAAGCTTATCTCACACCTGGAAAAAACTCATCATAACAGAGATTATATTCACTTCATCAACTCTAATATCATCCTTGTGGGAGTAAAACCAAAAAGTATATTTTATTCTCCATATACTAAAACCGAAAATAATCGCTACCCCTTTTTGAGAAAGGGTAGCTATTTCTAAAAATACTGAAAATAAACCAAAAATGAAAAGCTTCTTTAGAATTTCAAGGCTCTGCATCTTCATTCTTCAGAGGTCTAATATGGAGGCAAAGATTCTGATAGCCTCAACTTTAGTCACTCTCTTGTTTGATCTCCTTTTCTGTGTTTGATTTTTTAGCTAAGTCTTTTTATTCTTGCTTTTATTCTCTGGACTATCATCAACATTTATGATCTCATCCCTGAGAGCAGGGTTAGAAATCATCTTGCTTGTTAATCTGAGTTTGTTTTTAGCCCTGGTGCGAGGTCTCTAGATGTAGGAATTTGGAATATGCATAGGCCTTTTTCCACCATGTATGAATTTTCTAGATTCTCCCTCCTCAAACTCTGACTCAATATATTCTTAGAATGACAACTCGGAATCTCCACAGTTCTCATTTTTAAGTCTACGTTTTGGGTCTAAAACAAGACCCATCATCAGGACGAATGTCCTGATGATGAGTCTTGTTTTAGACCCAAAACGTAGACTTAAAAATGAGAACTGTGGAGATTCCAAGCTGTGATTCTAAAAATCTACACCACAGAAATCTACAATCCATCAGTATATTCTGTATCACTGGTATCTTCATAAGATGAGTATGAATGTATTATAGCCTTCTTCCTCTTCTTGGTTGAAGAGCCAATAGATAAGAAGAGTTGAGCTAAGGTAGGTTCTTCCTTTGTGATAGTATTTGACACTTTTTTTTTCCCTTTCTTAAGTGATGAAAAGACCTGTGAAAGAGTAGGCTCTCTGAATGAAATATCACTATTTTGTTGAATCTCCTGAGTAGTTTCTAAAACAAGGTTTGATCTCATAGCTCCAGGGCTGAATTCCTCTGAAGGTAGAATAGGGTTGTATGTTAGAACTTAAGGGTTGACTTCCTCTGAAATTTATTCTGTCACGATGAGCCTTCTCCTGTGTTTACCCCTTGAAGATGAAGTTGTCTCCTCTTTGCTTTTCGACACAATATCTTTATGTAATAGGGTATCTCTTTGCTTAAAATACTTTCTAAACTCCTCCATGAATGACCTTAAGGTATGTGGTTCCTTGGGTTAACTGTTAGTATGGAATTCATTTGCTGGTTGTGTTGCTGGTGTAGATGTAGGGTTTCTAGACTTCTTGGCTAAATTTCTAGTCTGCCTTCTAGATGACATATAGGATGAACAAGCTTGTGAGGGATTTGATGAATGAATAGGGTTTGACTGCTGTTTTTCTATATCTTTCAGTTTTTTGGGCCTCCCTACTCTTCTTCTAGAATAAGCAATGTTAAATCCCTCCTCTTTTATAAATTTCTCCCACGTAGTCCTTTTCCTGCTCAAATGATAAGATATCAATATCTTAATCAAACCTCTATGATATAGATTATGTAGTGAGTAACCTTGAGTCTTTTGTATCCTCCGAGACATTGATAGTAAGGATCTATGGAGAAAAAAGGGTAGGTTCATGGGTTTGGCACCTGAAATATGGACTAAGAACCTCATTTGGTATTTGTGAACATTCGAAAACCTTCCTTCACAAGTTATGTAGCGTTGCACAGTAGAAATAGCATGCTACCATTCAGGTTTAAAGTATGAAATGTGTATGGTAGGATTCCATCCAATGTGTTCACGCTCAAGCTTTAAATAAACATTTGCATCAACTTTAAGAAGAGTTTTATTATTCTTATGCCAAGACTCACCTAATGCAGAAGTATGAGTTGTCCTTGCAATGATGGTTTCTCTAATGTTGAAGACCTGAGACCCAATCTTAACCTTCTCTCCATCAAAGGTCTCAACAAACGCTTGAGCGACAACCACATTCTCACCAGAGAATTTTCTTAAGAATTGGTACCAACCTGCTGCCTTAAACTCAACCTTAGCACGACTATCGACAAAGCGAGTGTTAGCTGGCTTAGAATGGTTTACATTTCCTCCTTCGTCCATACTACTTGTTGTTAACCTAACCTCCAACACAGCTGTAAAACAAGGACTAACCTCTAAGAAACCCTACCTACTGGCACCTGTAAACAAATGATTTTAAAATGAAGAATAAAACTGTTAACTGCAGCTATCACATGAGAGGATGGAAGAAGGTTATGCATTCCCTAAGACTCGGTGAATAAGGATGACACAAACACAAGAATGATTTAAAATCACTTCCAACTCATTTTAGCAACGCCATCACATATCCTCATAATTTCTACTCATACTGCACTTTTGACACCCATATCCTTTAGTAAGTATCAATACATTTGCATAACCTTAGCATCAAAATGATCACCTTTTTAGTGCATCTTCTAATGAAAAACAAACATCCTTTAGACACACAACAACCCTTACTTAAATATCTCCTCAATCCTCAAATAACAATGCTGACTTCAGTTAAATAATATTTCCTTTGCTCCCCTATACTAATTTCCAGGAAATTACTACCTTTATGAAAAAAACTTCTTTTCTATGAAACCATAGCTTTTGAAAAAGATAGTTTCCTCTCATGGAAAGAACAAATAATATTTTTATTATTCTTAACAGAACTCATGAATCGAACACTCGGTCTTTGACCTTGGGTAGGAAAGGATGATGAAAGAATAAGACTCATTTTCAGATGGAAACTAATGAATTTAACCATTGAAAGTTGTTAAAAGACCTATTTAAAAGAGACTTTACCCCATCGACTTTGTAACAAAAACAGAGTATTGGACTCAGAATTCCTTTTGAATTTTATTAAAAAGTGACAAAGAGTCATACAATTCAATCCTTCAGGGCTCTTCACCATAAGTTAAGAGACAGGAAAGTATCAAATACATGACTTTACAATGACAACCTGACTTCGGAAAATTAACTGAAAAATTGCAGTTCTAACAACGTCAATCTTAGATGTTGTTGGTGAAGGAATCATAGGGAACATATTTTAAGGGAATCATCAAGAACTCTCCAAATATCTTGAAAACATCAAGAAGGTTGGAGATATTATTCAAGTAACTATGACACTATCTCATAGTGGTTGAATCTTCAAGTCATGTAGGTTCTTTCTTTAAGAAGATAAATAAGCTCATTGGGGCTTCAAACTATCTAGCATGGAAGAAAAGGATTGACTTGATACTCACAAAGAAAGATGTAATGGGATATGTTACCAAAGAAGTTACTAAACCTAAGAAAGACAAGAGAAAAGACATAGAAAGGTGCAAGAAAGGGGAACTAAGAACACAAAGGATCGTAGTTTAATCAATCAAGGAATCTCTTGTTCAATTTGTGGAAAACCTAAAGACTTCCAACGAATTGTATGAAAAGCTAGTGAATTTGTACTCTGTAAGTACAACAGGTCAAAAGATGTAATTACGTGAAAAACTATATATAATGAAGAAATCGAAGGATGAGGATATGGCGTCCTTCCTCATGAGAGTCTCTCAGCTAAGAGACTGTTTGCAAGGACTTGGGGAACCAATCACTGATTCGGAGGTGACCATATGTGCTGTAAATGCATTGCCACTAGAATGGAGCAACTTTGCAATAAGTGTCTACTCCAAGAAGGATTCAACTCCCTTTGATGAGTTGTGGGCACAATGCATACTGGAAGAATCAAGGATCAAGGTCAAATATGACATTGGATCAAATGAAAAGTCTCAAGTCTTTCTAGCCCGAGTCAAGAAGATGAAGAAAAGAAAGTTTGGCAAGTCCAAGAAGAAAAATATGTCCAAGGTGCAATTCTTCAAGTTCAATGAGTTTGGACACTACAAGAGGGACTGTCCAAATCAACAGAAGAATAAGAGAAATGATAGAAGTGAAGCTCATGTAGTCGAAGTAGTGGGAGAACCTGAGAAGAAGGCAAAGAAGGAAGTGAAGGACCTTTAATACTAAAAGAAGGTTCCCTGACTTCTAGGTTCTTTATATTTATTTCTATTTAGATGATATGTCTTGCATAAGCATCATATGATAGAAGCATATGATAGTAGAATGTCTTAAATTTATTATGTTGCTTAGTAGAGATCATATAGGATATAATGTCCATTTTAGATAATGTTCATCCAGATTATGTTAGAGATTTCCATCTTGCTTAAATGGATCATTATGATTCATGAAGGAACATCTTCTTGGAAAGTCCTTGGGAAAAGCATAATGAAAGGAATAGTATGTATTCTATGTAATGTGGAAACATACTGGTAATAAGGGATGGAAGGTTCCAATGGGTCATGATATAAAATTTTTGTGAGATATATGGATATCTAGATGATTGGATGAAACAATAGGAATGTATGTGGAAGACTAAGCTTTAGGTAAGATTCATATGCGCAAGAATCTTATGAAATGAAGTTCGTTATAAATATACACTTAAGTACCAATGATGCTAGAAAAGAATAGAATGTGACTTACTTAATAATGTGTAGAAGATTGGGACTTTCTCTAGAATATGTATTTGATATTGATTAACATCTAGTATTATCTTTGGAAGAAAAGTTGTAACTTGGTAATCAAGTTCGATCCTTGGGCACTTCGATATATGAATGCAATTTCAAGTGGAGATGATCAATGAGGATGATGATGAGAAGGTCATCATGGTGAGGTAAGTCTAATTTATTTATGGTTTGGTTATCTGGCTAAAATATTATTTTTGGCTATCGGGAAAAGAATTTTGCAAGAATACATAATGATAGTTGGGAAAGTTCAACTGTATGGACGAAGAATGCTGATAATGTATAGTACCTAGCAACTGTAAAGTAAAGATGAGTCCATCTTGGGATTGAAAGGGTAGCTGTGTGAGAAGATAACTTGAAGGTCAAGGAAGATCACTTTCATGATCAGATTGAAGGTCAGGAAGACTCAATGCAATGCCTTCATGATTGAAGAAGAAAGTGATGAGAAAGTATGGTGAACTGGATCCTGTCACAAGAAAAAAAGAGTGGAACTGACTCCATGATACCTCGAAAGAAAACAAGTGATGCAATAGAAAGAGGGAGCCATATGGCTATAAATATAAAGTAGTTGATACTCTCATGAAGAAAAACAATGAGGCTTGTGATGCTGGCTTCCATTATTGGAAGGAAGGAATCTCCTTTGGTTTGAGAGGGAGAAAAAAGAGTCTTTGTGAATAAGGAGCAAGGTTCTATTCTCAAGATTAAGGAAGAATAGGAATATACTCTCTGGTTGAGAGGGAGTGATGATGAACATCACATTTGCATTCTCCTCTTTGGGTGATGAAGAGAGAATGACAGAGGATTGGATAAGCATATGTGGTTTCCTTAAGGATATAACATCCATGAAAAGGAAATGATTGACACTCTTTAAGGATGGGACATGAATCCAATATTCATTTAGGACTCAGGTATGGAGATCCAAGATAAGAATAGTCATGATAGGACATACCTTGTGGGAATTCATATGGGGTATGTACCTTAGAGAGGTAGTGTGGTATCACACATAAAGCCTCCCAACATAATAATATTGAATAAAAGAAGAGCTTTTCCAGCTGGGCCTTAGGGACAATGCTACTTATAATGATGTTTCTTATAGTATGCCTTATCAATACGACTCTTCTTGAGAACTATTAAGTTTGAGATATGAAGCTATACTGGTTGTACAATTATGAATGTATCCCTAGTTAAGAGGGAGTGCTGAGAAATGTAACTAGTTTCGGTCTTCATAATTGTCGTACTCATTTCAATATGTATCCTATGTAAAAAACAAGAAAAACAAAAGAAAAATTATTATTGTTAAATCATGGGTTTCATGCTCATTATTGATGGTATTTTAGGTAAAAGCATCTTCTTCATGCTTGTAGGGTTTGTTAGGTCTTAGGATTTATTGTCATGAGTCAAAGGAGTCAACATCATGTTTTTAAGGGCCTTCTAGGCAACTTGTAATTATAAAAAGAAATATTTTTGAGTCTAGAAAGTCTTGGAATCTCCAAGAGTACAAGTCGGCCTAAATGAGGGAATTTGACCCCTTAAGAAGGCCATATAAAGAGTATTTCGACTTCATTTGGTGATATACTCACTCACAAGTTCGATATCTCAACCAAGAGTTTGATCTGTAGCTACAAAGATGGAAAAGGAGAGTGAAGGTTAAGGATCATGAAAAATTTTCTTGGTTTTTGTGTTATTTCTCTCTCACATGTGCAAAGTTTTAGGGTTTTTGAGTTGCAAGAAGAGGCCACAGTTGCAGGGTTGAGTTGCAGTAGGATGAAGTGCAAAAAATAGTAGCTAGAAGGAAGGAAGCTTTGTCTAGACTCGCTAACCTTAGGAAGACTTGTCTTGCTCTTGGAAGGTGTGAAAGGAGGTCAAATTAGGGTTTCTTCAGGAGATGCAAGGCTGAAGTAGCATGTTGAAGTTGCATATCGAGTAACAAAGAAGTAGTTGGCAGGTCGAAGTTGCAATGTGTCGCAGTTTGGTGCAAATACAAGGACTTGAGGAAGGGCTGACTTGATACTCGAGAAAGACATGGTTTAGGGATTGAGTCTCTGTATCTCATTTGAAACATATTCTAAGAAGAGAAGAGTTTCCAAGTTTTCCCCTTGGAGGGGTTTTGCCCTGATTAAGACCCTATATTTGTGTCCTCTTTTATTGTTGTTGTGTATGGGTATTATTTAATGAATAGACCTAACTAAAGAACATAAAGAAGATAATTAAGATTCAGAAGAAAGTATCAACGATAAAAAAAACACGTTTAATAAGCTACCACTTTACATTTTTTAACTTGGTATCAGAGCTAAGGTGAGCAAGGAAGGCAGCCGCAAGGACACTAGAAAGAATTGTTAATCAAGGATAGGAAGCTCTCAAGGCCTAAAAGAAGAAGATTGTCCATTAGGGGAATTTTGAGGTCTAAAATGGGCCTCCTAAGAAAAATGTACAACAAAAATAAACTTTTTAAGCACCAATAAGATTCAAGATGATGATGTCAACCATGGGGGATGATTCACTATTTTTCAAATAAAAGGATAAAAAGATTAAAAAATAATAAAATAATAAAACTATTTTTTCAACTCATATTTTCAACTTATCTCCTAAAGTTTTTACTCAAATTTCAAGCTGGAGTACTCATTGGATGTAAAATTTAATCCTCGTCCATGGAGTACCCATGTTGCATACTTTCGATTGACCCTGCTATACGAAAAATGAGAAATACATTAAAAAAGACATGCTTACAATCACGTTTTTCATGTATATCTCATTTTTCGTGTAGCAAGACCCATCGATAGTATGCAACATGTGTACTCCTTGGATGAGGAATTAAATTTTGCATCCAATGAATACTCCCACTCAAAATTTGAGTAAAAAATTTGGAAGATAAGTTGAAAAATATGAGTTGAAAAATATGAGTTGAAAAAGTAGTTTTTCTTTTTTCCCTCTAAAATTTGATGATATAATCAAATCTTATTTTATTATTTCCACTATTATTTTATAATTTCCTTAGGAGGCCCATTTTAGACCTCAAAATTCCCCTAATGCTTGAAGGGATCTAGTTAAAGAACACCATTCTTATTTAGAGTTTCTACATTGAAGAAGATCAAAACTACATCCATCTCGCAAGAAGGGTATTGATCAAAAGGAAGTCTATTTTCAAGGCATCAATCTTGGAAGTTGTTGGTGGAGGAGTCCTAGGGAACATCTTTCAAGGGCACCATAAAAAACTCTCCAAATATCTTGAAAACATCAAGAAGGTTGGAGATATTATTCAAGTATCACACTATCTCATAATGGTTGAATCTTCAAGTCAAGTAGGTTCTTTCTGCAAGAAGAGAAATAAGCTTATTGGGGCTTCAAACTATCTAGCCTGGAAGAATAGGATTGACTTGATACTCACAAAGAAAGATGTAATGGAATATGTTACCAGAGAAGTTATTAAACCCGAGAAAGATAAGACACAAGAACTAGAAGGTACAAGAAAGGGGAAGTAAGAGCTCAAATGATCATAGTTGAATCAATTAAGGATTCTCTTGTTCCATTTGTGGCAAACTTTAAGACTTCCAAGACAATGTATGACGAGCTAGTGAATTTGTATTGTGTGAGTACAACACGACAAAATATGTAATTACAGAACAAAGTATATAGAATGAAGAAATCAAAGGATGAGGATATGCATCCTTCCTCATGAGAGTCTCTCAAGTAAAAGACCATTTGCAAGGACTTGGGGAACCAATCACTAATTCCAAGGTGACCATATGTGTTCTAAATGCATTGCCACAAGAATGTAGCAAAATTGCAACAAGTTTCTACTCAAAGAAGGATTCAACTCCCTTTGATGAGTTGTGGGAACAATGCATAATGTAATAATCAAGGATCAAAGTCAAATATGACATTGGATAAGATGAGCAATCTCAAGCCTTTCTAGCCCGAGTCAAGAATATGAAGAAAGGAAAGTTTGGCAAGTCCAAGAAGAAAAATATGTCTAAGGTGCAATGCTTCAAGTGCAATGAGTTTGGACACTACAAGAGGGACTATCCAAATCAACAAAACAATAAGAGGAAGGATATAAGTGAAGCTCATGTAGTTGAAGCAGTGGGAGAACCTAAGAAGAAGGAAGAATTGAAGGATATTTACTACTGAAATAAGGTTCACTGAATTCTAGGTTCTTTATATTGATTTCTCTTTAGATGATATGTCTTGCATAAGCATCATAAGATAGAAGCATATGATAGTAGCATGTCTAGAATTTATTATGTTGCTTAGTAGAGATCATCTAGGATATAATCTTAGACAATTTTGTATAATGTTCATCCAGATTATGTTAGATAATGTCATCTTGCTTAAATGGATCATTATGATCTGTGAAGGATCATCATCTTGGAAAGTCCTTAGAAAAAGCATCATGGCAAGAATAGTATGTATACTATGTAATGTGGAAACATACTAGTAAAAAGGGATGAAAGGTTGCAATGTGTCAGGATACAAACTTTTTGTGAGATATATGGATATCTAGATGATTGGATAAAAGCAATATAAGGATGCATGCAAAAGAGTAATCTTTAAGTAAGACTCATATGTTCAAGAATATTATGAAATGAAATTTATTATAAAGATATCCTTGAGTACCAATGATGTTGGAAACAAATAGAATGCGACTTAAGAATGTATAGAAGATTGGGCTTTCTCTAGAATATGTATTTGATATTAATTAACATCTAGTATGATATCCAGAAGAAAAGTTGTAATTTGGTAATCAAGTTCGATCCTTGGGCACTTCGATGTATGAAGGAAATTTCATATGGAGATGATCAATGATGATGTTGATGAGAAGGTCATCATGGTGAGGTAATTCTAATTTCTTTATGGTTTGGTTATCGAGCTAACATATTATTTTGGCTATTAAGAAAAATAATGTTGCAAGAATACATAATGACAGTTGGGAAAGTTCAACTATATCGACGAAGAATGTTGAGAATGTCTGGTACCTAGCAACTGTAAAGTCAAGATGAGCCCATCTTGGGATTGAAAGGGTAGTTGTATGAGAAGATAACCTGAAGGTAAAAGAAGATCACTTTCATGATCAAATTGAAGATTAGGAATGCTCAATGAAATGCCTTCATGATTGAAGAAGAAAGTGATGAGAAAGTAAGATGACCTAGATCCTCTCACAAGAACAAAAGAGTGGAATTGGCTCCATGATACCTCGAAAAAAAGTGATGAAATAGAAAGAGGGAGTCATGTGGCTATAACGATCAAGTGGTTGATACTCTCATGAAGACAAGCAGTTAGGCTTGTCATGTTGGCTTCCATTATTGGAAGGAAGGAATATCCTCTGGTTTGAGAGGGAGCAAAAAGAGTCTTCGTGAATCAGGACCAAGGTTCTAATCTTAAGATTAAGGGAGGATAGGGATATACTCTTTGGTTGAGAGGGAGTGATGATGAACATCACGTGTGGATTCTCCTCTTTGGGTGATAAAGAGAGAATGATAGAATATTGCATAAGCATTTGTGTTTTCCTTAAGGACATAACATCCATGAAAATGAAAGGATTGACACTCTTTGAGGATGGTGTAGGTTTTAAACTTGTACAGAAATTATCTCGAAACAAATTCTTAAAATAATAAAATAAACAATAGCGAGAGCATAACACATAAAACATATATACACAGATATTTTCCCCTAGATCCCAAACTAGGATTACCAACTTGATTTTTCATTATATTCCTTTTAGTGTTACAACTCATATATATACATGTGAAGCATTCATAAATGCCAATCCATTAACCTTGGATTAAAACATAACCATAGTTCCCTTGATCGGATCTACAAAATACCATGACTAGAAAACTATCATGCCCAAAACCATGTGCTGTAATATTCCCAATTAGCAATGGCTAATTGGAATATTCGATTTGGTCAATTTTTGCCTTATGTAGTTAGATTATAAATAAAAGTGAGTAGAGGGAGACATAACTCACTCTAAAAATAAAGCGCACTCCCCAGTAGACACAACGTTGTAACTTAAGTGAGCCAAAGGGGCCAAGAGACCACGTAGAGAGGAGGCCCACGTAGACCACATGGAGGGGCTGCGCAGGCCAAGTTGAGCACGAGGCAAAGGGAGGCTACGTTGGGGGAGGTGGGCCTTAGGGTTGAGAGAGGCCAACGCTATATAGAGAGGAGAGCCTTCTCATTTTGATCATTCGATGTTTATGCATATTGAGCTGGTCACTTCGACTACTTGAGCACGCTAGTTGTTTAGCTTGTCTGCAGCACTGTTTAGTGCACCGAGTGTCTTCGTTCGGAGATCTCACCCTCAACCCCGAGAGACTTCAAGTGCTTGCTCGGGTGAGGCATTCCTATCAGTATTCTTGCAGGAGAATCGGGTTGAAGCTTGGTTGTGGAGCAGTGCATCTAGTGACTGTGCAGTCTTGAGAGAGGGGACACAATCCATTACTGGGGAGCTCCAGATTGGGTTTCTTTTGGAGGTTTCGAGCTGGGAGATTGAGCAAGGGGTCAGCCCTTGCCTATTGGAGGATTTTTGCAGAGTTTGGGGCAGTATTTTGGTGGATTCCCTTTAGTGTCAGCGCAGAGCCTTAGAGGATAGCGTGGATCCTCAAGGGGGTGATTTTCGGGGGTCGACCATTCCAGAAACGCTCTCTGGGCTTTTCTGGGTTTGGTGAGTAGAGGCTGATCCCAGAGTTTCAGCTTATTCCGAGTAGGGGAGCATCCCCATGTACTCATATTGTTCCAGCAGTAGCAGCTACACAGTAGTTTTCCAGCAGCTTGGACGCAGATCAGAGAACAGCCATTCCAACAGCATTTCTGAGAATATTTCTTAACTTGCCTTGTGCAAGTTTGAGTGCCATCACTCTGATCACCTATTGTACTCACTTATATTTCTCAGTATAATAAAATGGCTCAGCATTCTCTCTACATTTCTTGAGTATTTATTACACGTTATATATATATGCTATTGTATGCTTGCACTACTGTTATTTTTCTCCTTGAGCATTCCAGTTTTTATACCACTTGGTGTGTTTTCCCCATACTCTTAGACAGAGTCTGGAAAGGACTAGATAGCCTCTAGATCTCACCCTCTTTTCAGAGGTGAAATATCTGGTAAATGCCCTCCCAGTCCATCTCTGGTCGGAGATTGCTTGTGTTTTAGAGATATCCCTGAGAGGGGATATTACAGTGTTATCAGAGCCTCATTCTTGGCTCAGCCATGGGGATATTTTTCTATGAACAAAGAGGGTAGGCAGAATCCTGCCCACCAAACACAGTAGAGGGGGGAAATATGGGGGTCTCACAACAGTGTGACCAACATTTACCAGCCTTCAGTAGGCCAACCAGGATCATGATGCCTACATTCTTACCTCCAGTACTGAGTGAGAAAGGGAGGCGGCATGATCATATACCCCTTGGAGATTATTTCCGTGAATGGCAGTCCATGGGGGAAAACTTCAGAGTGGCTTTGCCCTTCAGAGATTATTGTCAACTCAGGCAGGATGAAGGAGGAAGGAACAGTGGGGGGTCTAGCATGCAGAATTCAAAGTTGCAACGTACCACTAGGAGGACACCTTTTTCCACATATGATGGATCCACTGATTTCACGGTTCGAGATCGGGTGGAAAAGTTGGATACCTCTTTCCAGCTTGACCGAATAACAGAGGGGGAAGCCATCAAAATAGCTACCTCACACTTGGAGGATGAGGGCACACAAGATCATGGGGAGCATGTGGATACGCCTAGTATGACACAGGGGTCGCCTGTGTTGGAAACTTCTTTGACCATATCGTTTGAAATCTCAGTAGAGAGTGTAGAGCTTACCCCAGTAGTGCCATCCATTGAGGTGATGACCGGGGTAGTGTCCGAGTCTTCGAGTGGTAGCAGCTTTCTTGGCTCAGCCTGTGAGTCTAAGTCGAAGAAGATCAGAACATTGAAAAAGATGAGTTTATTCTCATCTATTTTCAGATCCAGAGGAGACATCTCCAAGGAGGTCAAGAAGACTGGAGAAGAAGAAGATGAAGTACCATGCACTTCCTATTCTCATCAAGAAGAAGGCATTGAGCATGGAAGATACTTGGATCATCAGATCCTCAGTGATTACCTTGTTGAGTATAGATCTCAACCTAGAGCCTTTAGGCAGACTTTGGATTTTCCTCATTTCATCCAGCTGAAGGAAGAGAAGAGACCATGTAGCAGAAAAGAAATCAAAGGCAATATATTTCTGTTGTCTACCTTTGATGGGTCATCTAATGCAAGAACTTGGGTGAGAAAGTTGGAGCCATTTTTCCTACTACATCCTGTAGCAGGGAAAGAAGTTGTTGAAATCTCAGCGCTGCACTTGGAGGGTGAAGCCTATGATTGGTGGTGCAGCCACTTGAGCCATGCAAGGGTGAAGAATTTTGCAGAGTTCACTCAAAGGTTGATCCAAACCTTTGATGGAGAAAGAGCAAAGAAAGAAAAGATCACATCACCTCTTGAGGAGGCTTGTGATAACGCTCTCACACTCATGGAGGAGCAGCCACATGCATCAACAGTTGGGGCAACCAACACTTTTGAGGAAGGGACTCTTGCAGCCCTGCAAGAAGTTCCAAATGCACATCAAGGTATGAAAATATTTCCACATTCCATTGTTGCAGCAAATTCTTTTGATCAGTGTGGAGATTTACTTTTGCATGACCAAGGGTCAAATCCCATTGCTACTATAGAGCAGCTTGGTTACACTGCGCTGTGCAACATGAAAAATTTCAAGGGGGAAACAAACCATCATCTTCATGAGCCTTTGTTGGATTGCATATCACATTGGAGGTTGGGGTTTGAAGTCTTGAAGAATGATGGTAGACATCTTGCAGTGAGAAACCCTTTCTCCCTTTAAGATGACACTTTCTCAATGAGCTCCTCTTAGCTCAAAGAGGAACTTCTACTTTCAGATCCAAGACCTCAAGGGTTTTGGAAGACTATGGATGAGAGGTGGGTCTCAAGGAGAGATCTCATTAGAGGTGCACTTCAACACACCATGGAGTGCAATGATTTTCTTCTTTTCTCACAAGAGCAGATAGAAGATGGAGGACATCTTAGGATGGATAACATCTCTCATGCTTGTGTTGGACATTCCTTAAGCCATACACATCATGATGTGAGGTTTTTGCCTACCACCTATTTGGGTCTTGATAGGGTCTCATTGATCCTTGAGGAGGTTGCATTTCAAAATCCCATGAAGCGCAAAGACAAGAATTTGATTTGGAAGGATGGTAGCCCTCATGGGAGGAGTACCAAGATGAGGAGAAGAAGGAAGCATCCACAAGAGGTTGAGTGGATGTGGTTGATGGGCAAGGAGCTAGGAGGCTACTTGCAGATATATGATACCAGGCAGCAGGAGGCTTGGCTGCGCTGGTTACTCTTGAAAGAATTTGGCCATCACTTGGAAAACACTTTTTCTAAGAGTAGAAGGAAAGATACTTGCATCATTGAGCAGCATAGAGTATGGGTGCATGATGTTGATGTGATTCTCATATCATTCATTGTGTCTTCATCACACAAGTTGTATGATGGAGGTATGGGGAGGCAGCAAAATGTTTTGTTGCTTTTCTTGTTTCTGGGAGAGTAAGAGCATATTTTCTCTCACACTTTACATGATGTTGCAGGAGGAGGAGATGGCATTATCTCCTTGGTCTTAGATGATTTCGAAGCTCTTCCATCTTGGGGAGTATTCCATATTTGTTGCAGCATTATTGAAGGAATCGTTGACAAGGAGCATGTCAAAGAACAGAGTTTTGTATTGATAGGGGCTTATTTGCAAAAGCTCACAGCGCTGTCACTTGGGAGCAAAGACTTATGGATGAAGTGTGCCCAGCGGAAATATGGTGGATCCATAAACCATAGGTCCCAGGATCACTTCATATTTGTTGCACTTGATGAACAAAGAGGAGGTAATGATGATAGAGGCATCTATGGCATATTATTCTTGACTTGGGTTTTCAAGCATAAGGAGGATTATCTTCTTGCAGCGCTTGGTTCATTCTTCTTCATAGCATGCCAAGACACTATGGAGGACTCATGTATGGACCCATGTACCATCTTAATTCCAGCATATGGTGAGAAGTTTGTTTATACATTCATTGATTTGCACACTCTTACCATTCTTATGCAGTGCATTGCTTCACAAGAGGGCAAGCTTGTCAAATTTCTCCATGAGTTGTATTGGGCCAATCTACATGATGGAGGCAACCATCTCTTTTGTGGCCTTGGGAAAATGTTTTATCACCACATGTATGTTCAGTTGCTGCACTATAGCATGTATCATATAAAGACATGCATGATTAACCATGTAAAAAGAAACATTTTTCCATGTACTTTTATCAAGCAACAACTTGTAAAACTGCACTGTCGCTACTGGGAAAGCTGTTGGTACCTTCTTGCATCACTTGTAACCTTCAGCATTTTCTTCATTTTGCTGCTGATCATGTCTTCATTTGCTGATATAGATCAGATTTGTATGGGAGGCTTGATTATGAGGGAGACGCATGAGCTGGATGTGTCCTTGAGTGGGAAGAATTCTCACAATTTCTGCACTACATGTTCTAATGGGAGCATGAGAGGAGATATGGCCACCACAGCGAAATGTTTGTTCTCTTTTGAGGTGGGCCATAAGATCGATATTCATCCATTGTACAGCCATGGGCAAGTGCCTGATCATGTATTGTTGTTACATTCAGCCATTTACTATCCTTTAATAGATGTGATGAATCATGTACATTGCTTGCCATGTAATTTTCTGAAGTTGCAGTGGATGGGACTGCGCTGTATCCTTGTGAGAAATTGTTTGCATCATGTATCATCATGTAAAACCTTCAACAAACTTCTCATTAGGATGTTCCAGGATGACCATGTCCTATTCTTCATGGATGGATTGTTTTGGGCCAGCTTGTTCTTCATTGTTGGAGGAGCCTTCTTTGGAGGATTGTTCTTCACTTTGCCATTTGAGGGCAATAATTTTGTAGCCCATGATCAACACACACTCCACACTTGTCATAAGTGGAGAGAAGGACATCATGGGGTAGGCTATGATGCTTAACATGATCATATTTTCAGCCCACCTTCATTTCCGAAGCTTGAGGTGGAAGAGTTTGCCGGATGAGGATGCTACTTGGGAGAGTGAGAAGATCTTGCAGCATCCATCACTACAGTTGCTTGGGGACAAGCAAAATTTTACCGGGGGAGACCGTAATATTCCCAATTAGCAATGGCCAATTGGAATATTCGATTTGGTCAATTTTTTCCTTATGTAGTTAGATTATAAATAAAAGTGAGTAGAGGGGGACATAACTCACTTTAAAAATAAAGCGCACTCCCCAATAGACACAACGTTGTAACTTAAGTGAGCCAAGGGGGCCAAGAGCCCACGTAGAGAGGAGGCCCACGTAGACCACATGGAGGGGTTGTGCAGGCCAAGTTGAGCACAAGGCAAAGGGAGGCTACGTTGGAGGAGGTGGGCCTTAGGGATTGAGAGAGGCCAACGCTATATAGAGAGGAGAGCCTTCTCATTTTGATCATTCGATGTTTATGCATATTGAGCTGGTCACTTCGACTACTTGAGCACGCTAGTTGTTTAGCTTGTCTGCAACACTATTTAGTGCACCGAGTGTCTCCGTTCGGAGATCTCACCCTCAGCCCCGGGAGACTTCGAGTGCTCGCTCAGGTGAGGAATTCCTATCAGTATTCTTGCAGGAGAATCGGGTTGAAGCTTGGTTGTGGAGCAGTGCATCTAGTGACTGCACAGTCTTGAGAGAGGGGACGCAGTCCATTACTGGGGAGCTCCGAATTGGGTTTCTTTTGGAGGTTTCGAGCTGGGAGATTGAGCAAGGGGCCAACCCTTGCCTATTAGAGGATTTTTGCAGAGTTTGGGGCGATATTTTGGTGGATTCCCTTCAGTGTCAACGCAGAGCCTTGGAGGATAACGTGGATCCTCAAGGGGCTGATTTTCGGGGGTCGGCCATTCCAGAAACACTCTCTGGGCTTTTCTGGGTTTGGTGAGTAGAGGCTGATTCCAGAGTTTCAGCGTATTCCTAGTAGGGGAGCAACCCCATGTACTCATATTGTTCCAGCAGTAGCAGCTACACGACAGTTTTCCAGCAGCTTGGACGTAGATCAGAGAACAACCATTCTAGCAGCATTTCTGAGAGTATTTCTTAATTTGCCTTGTGCAAGTTTGAGTGCCATCACTCTGATCACCTATTGTACTCACTTACATTTCTCAGTATAATAAAATGGCTCAGCATTCTCTCTGCATTTCTTGAGTATCCGTTACACGTTATATATATATGCTATTGTATGTTTGCACTACTGTTATTTTTCTCCTCGAGCATTCCAATTTCTATACCACTTGGTGTGTTTTCTCCATACTCTTAGACATAGTCTGGAAAGGGCCAGATAACCTCCAGATCTCACCCTCTTTTCAGAGGTAAAATATCTGGTAAGTGCCCTCCCAGTCCATCTCTGGTCGGAGATTGATTGTGTTTTAGAGATATCCCTAAGAAGGGATATTACATGTGCAAACCCATGAAAAAACCATAGGTGAGTCCGCCCACCTAATATAGGGTCTAATTTTTTTTTCTCGGGACGCTGCCCCAAACCCCGTGCAAGGGGGCTATTGCCTGCCAACAAACCCCTCGACAAGGGGGGCTGTCACCCCCCTGTGACCACCCTGTTGCGCTTGGCGCAAGCATAGGGGGGGATACAACCCCCCACTTCGTGCTTGCTTCTAATTGTGGAAAGAATATAACACACACCCAACATATGTGACAAGAATATAACAAAAGAGTGGTTGAAGAGGACCGATATTCTTTGAGGACTCATGTATGGAGATCCAAGATAAGAATAGTCATAAAAAGACATACCTTGTGTTCATCTGGATGGGGTACATAGCTTTGAGAAGTAGTGTGGTATCATACATAAATCCTCCTAGTATAATTCTCTTGAATAAAAGAAGAGCTTGTCCAGTTAGGCCTTAGGGACAATGCTGGTTATAATGATGTTGCTAAAAGTATGTTTTATCAAACCAACTCTTCCTGAGAACTCTTCAGTTTAAGATACGATTTTGTACTAGGTGTACAATTATGAATACCTCCTTAGTTAAGACAGGGTGTTGAGAAATGTAAATAGTTTCAATCTTCATAATTGTTGTATTGATTTCAATGTATCCTATGTAACAAACAATAAGAAGAAAAGAAAAATTATTATTATTAAAGCATGGATTTCATGCTCATTATTGATGGTATTTTAGGTAAAATCATGTTCTTCGTGCTTTTAGGGTTTGTTAGGTCTTAGGATTTCTTGTCATGAGTCAACAAAGTCAACATCATGTTTATAAGAAACTTCCAAGCAATTTTTAATCATAAAAAGAACTATTTTTGAGTTTAGAAAGTCCCAAGATCTCCAAGAGTACAAGTCACCCTAAATGAGGGAATTCAATTTCATTTGGTGATAAACTCACTCACAAGTTCGATATCTCAAGAAAGAGTTCAATTTATAGTTGGGAAGCTGGAAAAGAAGAGTGAAGGTCAAGGACAAGGAAGGATGACTAATTTTCTTGGTTTTTGGGTTATTTCTCTCTCACATGTGCGAAGTTCTAGGGTTTCTGAGTTGCGGGAAGAGGCTAAAGTTGCAGGGTCTAGTTGTAGTAGGAAGAAGCATAGAAACTGGTAGTTGGAAGGAAGGAAAGTCTGTCTAGAACTTGTTGACCTTAGGAGAAGTTGTCTTACTCTTGGAAGGTCTTAGGAGGAGGTTAAATTAGGGTTTTTTCAAGAGCCGCAGGGCCAAAGTAGCATGTCAAAGTTGCAGGTCAAGTAGCAATGTGGTAGCCGACAAGTCAAAGTTGCAGTGTGTAGCAATTTGGTGCAAATACAAGAAGGGATTGAGGAAGGGCTGGCATTTTACTGGAGAAAGACTTGGTCTAGTGATTGGGTCTTTGTATCTCATTTGAAGCAGATTCTAAGAAGATAAGAGTTTCAAGGTTTTCCCCTTGGAGGGGTTTTTCGCTTGATGAGAGGCTATATATATGTCCTCTTTTATTGTTGTTGTTTCTTGATATTGTTTGATGAATAGATCTAACTAAAGAACATAAAGAAGATAATTAAGATTCACAAGCAAGTATCAAGGATAAATAAAATCAATTTAATAAGCCGTCACTTTACATTTTCTAACATTTATTATATTCTCTATGACCCATAAAATAAGTCAACGAAAAACAAGTAATATACACAATGTAGGAGTACAAAGACTACTCTTAGGCATTACAAGCTAAAGAGAAGGGCATAAAAAAGGTGCCCCAAGAGGGCTAACCATAGAAAAAGGAAGCAATACTAAACATTAGATATAAAGATAAATGCAAAGGAGAGAAAAACCATCAATGCCATCATTAAACATTGAAAGTTCCAATGCAACCCTTTGACAATGAGAGAGTGTATGATTAAGAGAGAATATTTAGTTTGACTCTTAGTAGAGATCACTAAACTGATTTGTTATGCAAACCACCATTTCTTACTAAAAAATCCTTATATGTTTCATAGTAAATATTGTAGCTCCATAATGCATACGCCATTTAATTTATGCACAATGAAATAAGTGTAGGGAGAATTTTTCCATTTGTTCACACCATGCTATTTTTATTTTTTTGTGACTATATATATTATGAATAATTACCAACATACCCATCAAAGTGTTATTAAACTAATCCAACACCTTTTCCTTTTGCTTTGGTAAGTTATTATGGTTAACAAACACAACACTTTTTCCTTCTACATTGGTGATTGGTTATAGTTTATTTATTTTGCAAATATGAAGCATTATAAAAATATAGATAATTTAGTAAAAACATATATTTTTAAAAATGAAGGTAAATTTTAGAAAATCACAAATGTTGATAGGACTGTAAAAGACAACAAATTATTTCTCACCATAAAAAAACATCACATTTGTCTTATAAATGTTTCGTAAAATGCATAATCACATTCCAAAGCAAAACCTAGTTCATAATTGCTCTATCTAGCATTTGCATGTAATCATAATTATTTTATCTTTCAAATGTTATTATTTTCCAAAAAGTGTTGTTTTACTAGTGAAACAATATAGCCAAAGAATGCATTAAACTCATTATTATTATCATTTAAAAGTGCTAGACATTAATCATCTTTCCTCTAATATGGCTGCAGTATGGTTAAAACCACATGAAATTTGCAAGGCTTGAAAATTACAGTCAAATTGAATTCTAGAAGGTTCAAGATAGTCAAAGTCATTACCAAGTCCCTACAAAAGCAAGAAAAAACGTAGTTAGCTGAGGGCAAATTTGGATCCTAAATAGTTGTTTGATGATTCCTAACAACTATTATTGCATGTCATTGAAAGAATCCAAGTAATTTGATAAAGACTTAATTCAACATACATTCCAAAAGACTATTTAGGATCATATCAATTTTATATCATGTTCTATGTGTCTGTATGTATGCATGTGTACATAATAAGAACAAAAAAGAAAAAAATAAAAAAATAAAAAATCTTTCAACATTACTAGTAAACTTTAAGATTTTATGATATAATCCAAGTTATATCAAAATTTCCTTTTGATTAATTTTATGGTAAAGTTGAAGATACAAAACAATGTTTTTCTCATTGATAAATTACATTAACAAATAAGTTAAAATATTAGATATAAACAATGAACAATATATTAAAATGCTTATAACTGAAATGCCACAATTTAAATTGAAGTGTAAAAGACATTACATTCATATAAAGGTAATTATAATCAAAATATTTTAATTACGTTAATAGTAAAACGTCTACAAAATACAAAATCTAAAATTTTTATATATTTTAACTCTCAAACTCTTCGTTTTATTAATACTCAAAATAAAAAACATAAATTCATACCCATGAAAAATGAAAGAATATATATCACACAACTAACATTAAAACACACACATATAATAAAACTTGTAGAACTCATAAAACTCAAATAAGATTATAAATATATTTTAAAAAATATAACTTTCAAAATTGATATAAATCACAATCAAAATATATTTTTGTTAACCATTATTAATTTTTTAATATTCTTTTAATATATTTTTGTTAACCATTGTTAATTTTTTAATATTCCTTTTAATATTTAATTTAATTTAATTTAAAGATTTGCAAATTGACAAACGTCAACCTGATATCTTCAAATATGTATATATTACCTCACACATTAAATAAAATAAAAAATTTAACATTCTCATATGAAAGAAAGAAAGTAAAGTTAATAATTTAGTGTAAAGTATAAATAATCAAATTTCTTAGTTTTTTTTAATATTAGTATTCAAATATTATTTTTTTTAAATAAATGTTGATAAAATACACTAACTATTTAGAGGAATAAAATTTTATAATATTTTCTTCGAAAAAAAAAAAAACTCTAAATAATCTTTATAACAACTTTATTTAAGGTTTATTTATATAAATAATGAGAAAAACATGTAACGGAAAAGGTAGAAAAAAAGTAAGAAAAACACACATCATTTATACAAGTGAGAGAGGGTCATATTGAAATGATATTAAAGAATAAATGCATAACATACAACAATAAAAGGTGTGTTATCCCTATTAATTGCATGAGGGGTAAACATGTCATTTTTATCTCATAATATATTTTTAGGGGTGACTTGTTGAATGTTGATGGATACAAAATGATGATTATGGGTCTTCTACATTGGTTTAATGTGTTATGGTATATATTTAATCTAAAAAAAATTACAAAATAATATAGAAATTTTGGCATTAATTTTTGAAAATCTGAGTTATGAGCGTTAAACTTCAAGATTTTGAGTGCACTAAGGGAATTTGATGGTGCTGAATCTATTTCTACTATCAAAAAAACGATTCAAACACTCCAACTACCTGATTTTTTGAATTTTTTTTACCAGATTCTAGCAAAAAACTGCTGTCCAAGATATTTTGTTGCATCTGTAAACAACTCCTATAATACATCTTCAAGAATTAGAATAAAAAATGAAACAATTTATATATTAAATTGTCTTGATAACTATTTTTTTCTTTGCAGTTGTTAATTATATCAAAGATATTCCATTATTCATGATTAAGCTAGTTTAAAACTCACATTAAAAGGATGCTATTTTCATTATGAATTTTCCTTATAAAAATCGTTTTATTCCCATTGACATATAATTGGGGAAATCTGTTTTGGTAAGAGCATATGTGTTATATGCTAAAGAACCATATACTCCTATAAAAAAGAAACTAAAGCAAACATTATTGTTTAATGTTTTAATAAAGGAGCCAGCCATTTAAGTCACACATTGGCTTTAATCATTCAATGGTTTAAAGGACGATGTTATGGCATAGGATTACACTTTAACGAGATGGTAATTATAAGGGACGGCATTGCTCGATGAAGCATCTTTTGAAAATAAAATGAACCGATACATGACATGTGGGTGGAGCAGCCACATTAAAACTCATGAATGGCTCTTACGGCTCACACAACACACCCACCCTCATCTATAACACATATTTGTAAAGTGATTAGCTCGATATAGATTCAACGATGTTAGTCTTGAGAAAGTGGTCCAACAGTTAGGTGAAGATTGATTTTATAGGTCTTCTCGTTTAATGTCGGGCATAGTTAGGTAGGGAGGTTTGGTCCCCACAGGTCTTGTGGTCCAATCTCAAGCAAGACTGTGTATGCTCGAGAGCTGCTCCAGACACAATATAGATTCAATGATGTTAGTCTTGAGAAAGTGGTCTAACCGTTAGGTGAAGATTGATTTTATAGGTCTTGTCGTCTAATGTCGGGCACGGTTAGGTAGGGAAGTTTGGTCCCCATAGGTCTCGTGGTCCAATCCCAAGCAAGACTATGTATGCTTGAGAGCTGCTCCAGACACAATATAGATTCAACAATGATAATGTAGCCACCCTCTTTTGTGATATTCAATCATACAAGCTACTATTCAACACTGCTAGATCAATGCTTCTCAATCAAAATCAATGGATATGCGATGAGCCCTGGACATGGTGCCTTGACATTTAATGGAGCCGTATAGCAGTGAAAACTATTGATGTAGTCAACAATTGGATGGAGGGGTCACACTTATGGATGGTTTTATTATGTATTTTGTTGGCACAGTTTCAATTTAGCGATACAAATTTTGGGAGATCAAAATTTTTTCAAATTTAAAATGCATAAATGAATTCAGTGTTATAAAAAATCTCTGAATCACTCGAATGCGAACTCTACGCAAACTCTACAATTCATGTGTACCATTCACATAAATTCCTATTAAATTTCCAACAAAATTCAGTAGAAAATATGTAAAAAAAAAAAAAAAGGCAAAAACATAAAACGTTGAACCTACACACATTTTTATTGACCTTGGTGATCAATTTCCTTAGAAGTGTGTTTGTGGGCACTTCAAAGGTCAAAGCCAATTGATTTCAAGAAGGAAGTTGTTACCCTCTAGGCTATTATAAGATGTGGGCACTTCAAAGGTCAAAGGCAATTGATTTCAAGAAGGAAGTTGTTAGCCTCTAGGCTATTATAAGAAGTTGTTCATAACTAAGTCATTATTTTGGTAGATTTTGGTAGTGGTGAATTTCTTAGAGGCTGTTTAGTTAGAATACATTATTATATTGTTTTTCTTGTGGAGGATGACTATATTATAGTAATTCTTTGAAAAATAATATGGATTTGAACCATCTTTTAAATTTTTTTTAAGGTAAGAAGTTTGTTGAGAAGATTAAAGGTGATTGCTTTATTGTCATTCTTTGGACATATTAGTGGATATAGGAAAACAACTCATTCCTTATTATAAAAAGGGACATGGACTTTAAACCTACATAAAGATTTTCTCTCCCCATTTCTATTGAAATATGTAACTAGGTTCGGTCTTCATAATGACATATGTAATCATGATTTTATGTAAATGATCTAAAAAATAAAACAAATATTTTTGCTATGTTTGAGACATGCGTTTCATGCTCAAGGAATTTTATTTATGTAGGTAAATCTCCCATTGAGAGCTTCTAGGGCTTGCCATGTGGTCTACAAGTCAAAAGAGTCTTTTTCATGTATGAGAGACCCTTCTTGGGCATGTTACATATTTATTTGAGTCATTGTAAGAGTCAAAAGAACCTCCAAGACCTTGTCACAAGTGCTCATCACAAGTCGACCTTCAAAAAAAGTTGTAAGGAGATGTCAGCCTCATCAAAAGGACATGTCGGCCTAGGGTAATGATAAGTCAACCTAGATAGCATGGAAATGAGCCTATATATAGAGGACTCAGTCTCACTTGGGAAAATACCAATACAAGCATCCAACAAGAAGGAAGTGCGAGAAAAAGGAAGAAAATAAGTCTCTCATACAACGAAGGAAAGAAGGAGAAAAGTGAAGCATTTAGGGACTATTTCTGGGATAATTACCTCCCTCTGAATCTACACAAATTTCTTTTTGCAAGGAAAGCAAAAAATTGGTTGGGGCTTCAAACTTTCTTGCATGGAAGAAAAAAACATATATGAACCTCATAGAAATGAGGTCATGGAACAGGTTAATGGCTCAGTCACTAAACTTCCAAAGGAAGAAGCTCAAACACATGAAAGGGTAAGTAAGGGCTCGAAGGATTCTCATAGAATCCATTAAAAATCCCCTCATTCCCTATGTATCAAAATTAGAAACATCAAAAGAAATATATGACAAACTTGTAGAATTGTTCTCTGTAAGCACTGCAGGAGAAGTGATCTCGTTAAGACAAGAACTCTACAAGATGAAGATATCGAAAGAAGAAGAAATAGCCTCATACTTTATGAGGGTGTCTGAAATAAGGGACCAACTACAAGAGTTGGGAGAAATAATTTCTGACAAGGAAATGACTACAATAGTGCTCAATGCACTACTGGAGGAATGAGGCAACTTCACATCAAGCATCTATGGGAAGAAGGACACTACTTCATTCAATGAACTATGGTCACTATGCAAGATAGAAGAAACCAAGTTGAAGGCAAAAAGTGATGTAGAATCAAATGAGAAAACTCAAGCATATGCTTCCATGGCGAAGAGGAAAGGAATGTTTAGGAAATTTGGTCCTTAGAAAATAAATAAGAATGTGGCGAAGGTTCAATGCTGTGGATGTCAAATATATTGGCACTACAAGAGAGATTGTTCTAAGCTCAAGAAGGACAACAAAAAAAGAGGAAGGGAAGAAGCCCATATCACTAAAGAACTTGAAGAAGCTGAAAAGAAGAAATCCAAGAAGGAAGAAGCAATAGATCTCTACTATGATTGAGATAAGTCTTCTCCACTTAGTTCTTTTCAATTCTTGTAAAATATAGCTATAATGGTAGGAAGCATTAAAAGCATGATAGGGTGCATCATTTTAGGGGATGGCATCATAGTAGCATATTATTGAAAAGAAGATCTCATGACATCATTATTAAGCTTGAAAGATAGTTGAAGTCTATGGCAGTCATTATTAAGAAAGTAGCTCTTGGTAACCTCATTAGAAGCATAAGTAGTACTTATGGGTAGAAGTGAGTCATTTAATATGGAGCTCATCATACATCATTGGGAAGGAGCATCTGCAGATGAGGATAATCGGGATCCTCTACTGGAATCTTCATTAGAAGATTCGTCTCTTGAAAGATGTCTCATTAATAATTCCACTTTGGATGGGATTCATTATTCGAAAAATGATGATATAATGACAAAGGAATGCAACATGTCAAAGATGATTAAAGCACTTTCAATAAAGGACAGGAAGCTGCTGAAGGAAATTTAGATGACCAAAGAAGAAAAGAGGTATGCATGCATATGTTTAATAAGTTAAGTCATGTCATCATATAGTTGCAGATAGTAATGATGCATGCTCTAATTCATGAGTATGATCAAAGGAAAGGGATCTCTCTCGCTAAAAGGATGAATAAAGGCATGGTTCACATATTTACTAGATGAAACTAACATAACATGTCCTCATATGGAATATGAGGTGGTTGACAAAGATGAAGGAACTATGATTGGAAGTCTTGGGAAACAATGTGTGAATAAAGAAAGGAAGAGATGATGGAGAAGGAAATCAACATCCAATGACAAAGATTTGACTGTGACACGTCCGTGGGAAAGATATGAAGACCCTGATGAAGTTTGGAAAGGAAGGAGGCCCTTGACATTGTATATCTTGGAGATGTGTCAAATATATGTGCAGGATGCTGATATTGCAAGAAAATCAGTGTCATAATAAAAGGTCATCAAAAAAAGGTTACTTTGATTTAATGTCCATTTTGATTTTTGAAAAACATCTAGTTGGGTTAATACAGGGCTACTGAAAAAGAGTTGTAGATGTCACCTACAACCAAGCACTCATGTGGTTGTATGAAAGATCCTAGAGGAAACATGACATAGTAGCTGTATAAAGAAAAAGCCAGATGGACACTAGAAGATCACTTTCCAACATAAAGAAGGATGAACTAACCAATGTGGCTCGTGAAGGAAAGTGAAGGATGGATGATGCCCTACAAAAATGAAGGCTCCATAATATTAAAGATAAAATTCATGACATCGAATGGAGGAGCATTGGAAGCAACTGAAGGTCCCATGATCTCTACCAATGAATAAAAAGTTGTTGTTGGAAACAATTCCCTAGTTAAGAGGGAGCCTGAAAACAAGTTTATAACTTGGTAGAAACTTGGAAGCAAGTCCCTAAGCTAAGAGGGAGCTTGGGTACATTCCTTTTATAGGAATGGGTACATTCCTTCATTGGAATGGGTATATCCTCCCTAGTTAAGATGGAGAGATAGACACATCATTCTTGTCTTCACTTGGGAAGAAAAAAATGGAGGATTGGGCAAGCATTTGGCATCCGATACTCTTTGAGGATACGGTAGGGCATCCAAGATAAGAGTAGTCGTAAAGGACCAATATTATTTGAGGATTGAGAATACAAGATAAGAATAGTTATGGAAGGACATACCCCGTGAACACCCAGGTGGAGTATGCTCCCAGAGAGACAATGATGAAGATGTCTACAAATCATTGGTCTCACCAGCATTGTGCTCTAATCTTGTGGAGAGATAAAGTTGTTAGTCAAGGCCTTGCTATGTGACAATGCTGAATGATATGATGCTATATAAATGGGTTATTGATCTGAATCTTACGAGAATTCTTCAGATTGAGAATGTCCAAGTACCTTGTATGGATATGAATACCTCCTTAGTTAGAGGGAGTGTTGAAAATGTAACTAGGTTCGGTCTTCATACTGACATATATAAACATGGTTTTATGTAATTGATGTAAAAAAGAAAAATAAAATTATTTTTGTTATGCTTGAGACATGGGTTTCATGCTCAAGGAATTTTATTTATATAGGCAAAGCTCCCATTGAGAGCTTCTAGGTCTTTTCATGTGGTCTACAAGTCAAAATATTCTTTGTCATGTATGAGAGACCCTTCTTGGGCATGTTACATATTTATTTGGTCATTATAAGAGTCAAAAGACCCTCCAAGACCTTGTGACAAGTGCTCATCACAAGTTGGCCTTCAAAAGAAGCTATAAGGAGATGTCAGCCTAGAATAATGATAAGTCGGCCTAGATAGCATGAAAAGGAGCCTACATATAGAGGACTCGGCCTCACTTGGGAGAATACCAATACAAGCATCCAATAAGAAGAAGGAAGTGTGAGAAAAAGGAAGAAAATAAGTCTCTCATACAACAAAGGAAAGAAGGAGAAAAGCGAAGCATTTAAGGATTGTTTCTGAGCTAAGTACCTCACACGTGTGATTACAACTAGGGTTATTGCAGTGAAGTTATTTAAAATCTTAAAAGAACTGAGATATAGATCAAGGAAGAAGTATATGTTGGCCAAAGTCTCAAAAAGAAGTCTACAAGTCAAGTGAAGGAGAGAAGCCTCACAAATCTGCCTCAATCGTCTCACACATGCAGGATATCTATGGTTATAGATAGGCCGAAAATTGCAAGTGTTGAGAAGCTGAAATTCAGAAGAAGCAGAAAATAGTGGTATAGAATACAATTTGACCATCATTGACTTGAGGAAGAAGGAGAGTTGTTCAAGAAAGCATTGTGACTTGGTCTTGGAGAGGTTCTTGGTCAAGGGTCTTGGTCTTGGAATTCATCAATTGAAGATTCTATAGAAGGAGAATTATGTGGGTTTTCCTCTCAAGCTTGGAGAGGTTTTGGCCTTGGATGATCTCCCATATCTTGTGTACTTTGTCTCATTGTTCATTATGTTTTCATAGTTGTTTGATGAAGTAAACACAATAATAATAAAGCTAAAGAAGAACCTAATCAAGATAATTAAAAAGTATTCAGAAAAAGTTATCATTGCAAGAGGAATATCCTACGTCTCACTGCCGTAGATTTCTCAACATGGTATCAGAGCTAAGGTAACAAGTCAAGGAAGGGTAGCTCAATAAAGGACACCTAAGGATTGAAGTTCGAGAAACATATCAAGGACATCAAAGCATCAAGAAGGTTCTCTAATCTCCAAGGCATTTCGAGGACAAGGATCACATCATCATCTTGAAGGAATTCAAAAACCTAGTTTTTTCAAAGAAGGAATTTACACTTGGAACTTTCTTATCATCATATCAAAGAAGAAGATCTAGAAGACCCTATTTCTACTCAAGGAAATGAACTCAAATCGAAGCATCTTGAAGTCTACTCATCCAAGGGAAGCAAGATCAAATGCACTTTCATCATCATAAAAAATTCAAGGTGATCTTCATCGCCTTGGGTCAAAAATCATTTTTTAAGAAAGACATCTTCTTCAAATAAGAAGTCCTCTATTATCAATCTCATCATCAAAATCAAGAGGGCAACAGGTTGAAGTGAAGCATCTTCACAAGTAAGTACATTTATGTCTACATCAAAATCTACAAAAAATGTCTTTTTCCAAGGAAAGCAACAAATCGATTGGGGCTTCAAACTTTCTTGCATGTAAGAAAAGAACATATCAGAACGTCATAGAAAATGAGGTCATGGAACATGTTAATGGCTCAGTCACTAAACCTCCAAAGGAAGAAGCTCAAGCACTTACAAAATTCATGAAAGTGAAATTTCAAAGGATTCTCATAAAATTCATTAAAGATTCCCTTATTCCCTATGTATCAAAATTAAAAACATTAAAAGAAATATATCACAAACTTGTATAATTGTTCTTCGTAAGCACTGCAGGAGAAGTGATCTCGTTAAGCCAAGAACTCTACAAGATGAATATATCGAAAGAAGAAGGAACAACCTCATACTTTATGAGGGTGTCTGAAATAACGGACCAACTACAAGGGTTGGGAGAAATAATGCCTGACAAGGAAATGACTACAATAGTGCTCAATGCACTACCAGAGGAATGGGGCAACTTCACATCAAGCAGCTATGGGAAGAAGGAAGCTACTCCATTCAATGAACTATGGTCACTATGTAAGATAGAAGAAACCAAGTTGAAAGACGAAAGTGATGTAGGATCAAATGAGAAAACTCAAGCATATGTTGCCATGGCGAAGAGGAAAGGAATGCTTAGGAAATTTGGTCCTCGTAAAAGAAAGAAGAATATGGCGAAGGTTCAATGCTATGGATGTCAAGAATATGGGCACTACAAGAGAGATTGTCCTAAGCTCAAGAAGGAAAACAACAAAAGATGAAGGGAAGAAGTCCATATCACTAAAGAATTGGAAGAAGCCAAAAAGAAGAAATCCAAGAACAAAAAATCAAAATATCTCTACTATGATTGAGATAAGTCTTCTCCACCTATTTCTTTTCAATTCCTGTAAAATATAGCTATCATGGTAGGAAGCATTAGAAGCATGATAAGATGCATCATTTTAAGGGATGGCATCATAGTAGCATAAATAGTACTTATGGGTAGAAGTAAGTCATCTAGCTCATCATACATCATTGGGAAGGAGCATCTACAAGATGATGATAATCAGGATCTTCCCCTGGAATCTTCATTAGAAGATTCATCTCTTGAAAGATGTCTCGCTAAGAATTCCACTTTGGATGGGATTCATTATTCGAAAAATGATGATATAATGACAAAGGAATGCAACATGTCAAAGATGATTAAAGAACTCTCAATGAAGGACAGGAAGCTATTGAAGGAAAACTAGATGACCAAATAAGAAAATACGTATGTATGCATATATTTAAAAAAAGAAAAGTCATGTCATCATATAGTTGTTGATAGTAAGGATGCATGCTCTACTTCATGTGTATGATCAAAGGGAAGGGATCTCTCTTGCTAAAAGGACGCATAAGGCATGGTTCACATATTTACTAAATTAAATCAACATAATATGTACTCATATGGAATATGAGGTGGTTGAAAAATATGAAGGAACTACGATTGGAAGTTCCTAGGAAAAAATGTGTGAATAAAGAAAGGAAGAGATCACGGAGAAAACAATCAACATCCAATGACTAAAATATTTGACTGTGATATCTCTGTGGGAAAGATATGAAGACCTTGATGAAGTCTGGAAAGGAAGGAGACCCTCAACATTGTATATCTTGGAGATGTGTCAAATATATGTGTGGGATGTTGATATTGCAAGGAAATCGGTGTCATAATGAAAAGTCATCACAAAAAGGTAACTTTAATTTAATGTCCATTTTTATTTTTGAAAAACATCTGGTTGGGTTAATATAGGGCTACTGAAAAAGAGTTATAGATGTCACCTACAACTAAGCACTCATGTGGTTGGATGAAAGATCCTACAAGAAACATGACGTAATAGCTGTATAAAGAAAAAGCTAGACGGGCACTAGAAGATCACTTTCCAACAGAAAGAAGGATGACATGACCAATGTGGTTCGTGAAGGAAAGTGATAGATGGTCGACGTGTTGGAAAGTGTAACTAAGATCGGCCTTCATAATGACTATGTAATTATGTATTTATGTAATGAAGAAGACAATATATATATATATATTTGGTATGCTTGCTTCATGAGTTTCATGAGCAAGCTTTTATTATAGGTCAATAGAGTTCTTCTTGATGTCTATTAGGGACTTGTATTCTGTTCATAAATGTACAAACTAAAGAGTCATGTTTATGAAGAGTCAAGTCACACTTGTATGCTTCAAGACCTTGCCAATCAAGCTTGAAGTCATGGCTCTGAATTATGCTCTAGATCAACGTTGAAATACTCTTCTAGACAACTTCCTTGCCGACCTATAAAACAATGATCGAGTCGACTCTATAACTATATGACAGGTTGAATTAATGATAGACAAGGGCAACTATATATACCGTGCAGAAAGGACAAAAAATAACAACAGATAAGTCTGAGATTTGTGGACAAGGGTGCAGGAACATATTCGGTTACATATGACTGTGTGAAGTGCGAGATAGGGCTGCGTTAGAAGAAGAAAAAAAGGCGAAGAAGGGACTATGTTTAAGTAAGGAGAACAACCCTATAATTTAGTGTGGATTTTAGGACATAATAAATGCAGACTTCAAGACTGAAATATAAGTGCGAGTAAGAAGAACAAAACTGCGGATTGAAGATGCTAGATGGACGGTTATATAATTCTGTGATATATGCTAAGTTGCAGTGCGACCTTATGACTGTAATCTGATGCGTAAAAAGATCGAGTTAAATGAGAAAAAGGGACTATGTTATAGTGCGATGATAAGTACCAGAACAAGACTATATAAAGGTATCATTATGGTATGATCAAGCTGGACTGTTCATGACAAGGTACTATCACAAGTAAGTATCACATACAACTAAAGAAGGAAGAATACAAGTAGAGACCAAGCTCTCTAGTTCTGGTGCAGAAAGATGCAAGACGATGCAAAAAGGTTCAAGATGGTGCAGGACGGTGCAAAAGAGAAGGATCAATTTAAGGAGTCAAAGAAGAAGTAGTGACAAGGTCTTGGAGACATATAAAGGTCAAGAGTCTGTGTTGTGGTCATGGTACTTGTCATCTGAAAGTCTATAAGAATAATTTCTTGCAGTTTTTCCTCTCCAAGAGGGAGAGGTTTTGGCCCTAGCTCAAAGAGCCTAAATTTGTGTCTCTCGTGTTTTTGGTAATTGACTTGATGAAAGACATAATAAGCTAAGAAGGGAAGACATAAGTAAAAGAAGTAAGCTCACAAGTAATTATCAAGAAGAGAATTTGAATTAATCACTTCCCTACCAAATTCTCAACATGGTATCAGAGCTAAGGTGCTAAAGACAAGGGCTACTTGACAAAGAGACACTCAAGGAAGCTATAATCAAAGTCAAGGTCAAATTTTGTGTTGAAAAATCAAATCAGTCTACAAGGAAGATTTTCAAGTCATCTCAAGAAGACCTTCTATCTCATTTAAAAGATTAATATTGAAGTAACATCATCTTTTTGAAGACATCCTTAATCATCAAAGATCCAAGGTCACCTACATTGGAGAATTCAATCTAAGAGGAAGTTCCTAAATTCATCAACATCAAGGTAGTTGTTGGAAGAAGCAAGTCATCCTATTCAAGTAAGTATTTATAACCTCATTTAAATCTGTCAAAATGACTTATTGCAAAGAGAGAAACAAATTGGTTGGGTCATCAAACTTCAGTGCATGGAAGAAGAGAACAATTTTGAATCTAAACGAAGATGAAGTTATGGGCTACATCAAAGGATCCACAATTCAACCCTCAAAAGAAGATGCTCCAACTCATGCCAAGTACATGAAAGGAGAAATCAAAGCCCAGAGGATTCCCATAGAATCCATTAAGGGCTCACTTATACCATATGTATCAAAACTGGAAACTACAAAAGAAATATATGAGAAACTGATCGAACTATTCTATGTGAGTACTGTAGGAGAAGCAATCTCTCTGAGACAAGAACTATACAAGAAGAAATTGTCAAGAGAAGAAGTAATCACTTCTTATTTTATGAGGATTTCTGAAATAGGAGACCAACTGCAGGAATTGGAAAAAGTAATGTTTGACAATGAGATGACTACAATGGTGTTGAATGCTCTACCGAAAGAATGGGGAAAGTTCACTTCAAGATTATACGAGAAGAAATAAGTAGCACCATTCCACGATCGATGGTCTCTATGTAAAATAGAGGAAACAAGATTGAAAGCCAAAGCTGATACAGGATCAAGTGAAGGAAATCAAGCCTTTGCAGCGATGTCCAAAAAGAAAGGAAGATTCAGTAAATTTGGTCCTCAGAATAAAAGAAGAAATATGGACAAAGTACATGCTTTGGATGTAAAGAACTTGGGCATTATAAAAGGGATTGTCCTAAATTTGGAAAGGACAAGAGGAAAAAGGAAGGCCATGTTACAGAAGTAAGGGAAGAACCTGATGCAAATAAATCTAAGAAAGAAGAAGCGGAATATCTCTACTATGATTGAGATCATCTTCATCTTTAAGTGATTTTTTATCGGTTGTAAAATAGTATGATAGGAAGCAATGTATATTAATAGCATCATGATAGAAGCATGGAAGGAGCACTTGAAGAAGTAGCTACTGGAAATGTCATTAATAACAACATTGATGGAAGACAATTATCAAGATCAAGGGTCATAATTCAATAATCAATATGGAAACAGGCGTTGACATTTTTTGATGCAGTTCTCTACGGATTCACTGTTTAGAAAGAAAGCAAAAGGTTTCATCAAGAATTCTATGCTACATAATTATGTGATTAGGATATGATGACATTGATGAAGCAGGTCACGGGAATGAAGTTTTTCATTCTAGTAAAATGGCTGCAGGATGACTCAAAAGGAAAAGGATAAGGTACATATATCTATATGCTGACACTGGATGCTGTAAAGTCATGTCATATGATTGCACGTGATAAACTTTTATCTTTAGAAGTATGATCTATGGAAGGAGGATCTCTTCTGGTGCACAGTTTGCCACTAACAGATGATTTAAATATGTCCTCATATGAAATATGAGGTGGTTGGATACAAACAAGGAACTGGATACTGAAAGTTCTTGGGGATGAAGTTGTGTGGAGAAAGAATGGAAGAGATCATGAAATGCAACCATGTAAAGAGGCAATTATCATCCAGAAGCCAAGAAGATGTGACTAGGAGATCTCCTGGGAAGATATGTGGACTCTGATAGAAGTATGTTAAAGAAGACGATCGTTGACAATACATATCTTTAGGAGATGTGTCAATATAATTAAAGGATGTCGATGCCTACAGGAAGATGTCATGGTGAAAGATCATCACTAAGGTAACTTTTGATTTAAAAGTTCTTATGTATATGTTTATCTGGATAAGTTTATGCAGGGATGCCAATCATGTGGAAGGATGTAAGATCCTTGGGAGATGGTTCGAAGGAAAGCAACATGGCATAAAGTGGACTAGATGAGAAGGACTAATGAATCACTTTCAGGTGGATGACATGACTCAAGGATGAAAGTGATGGATGATCTGTGCCCCATGAAGCCAAAAGTTGAAGATTCCTCAATATCGAAATCCATGACATCAAGGGGAGGAATTCTTCATGAGCAGTTGGGTGTTTCACCATTGCTGCTACAAGTCCATTGTTAAGAGGGGGCATGGTGGTAAGTTTCTTACTTGGAAGAAACTTGAAGTATTTCCTTCCTGAGTTAAGAGGGAGTGACGTATATGATTCTCTAATTCATGTGTCATGAACTAGATCAGGACTAACCATCGTAAGTCTTAGTGAAGGCCATGAGGAGAGAATGGATAGACACATCATTTTGGTCTTCGCCTGGAAGACAGAATGGAGGATTGGGTAATCATTTGGCATCCGATACTCGTTGAGAATGAGATAGGGCATTCAAGATAAGAGTAGTCGGGGACCGATATTCTTTGAAGGCTGGCTACCCAAGAAAAGAATAATCCAAGAACGTCATACTCTGGGAACAACTGGGTGGAGTATGTACCATGGAGAGACAATGACTATGGTGTCTATAAGTTATGTGTCTCTCCAGCATTGTAGCCCATTGTCTCGTTGAGAGATGGGGCTGTTAGTCAAGCCCTTGCACTATGACATGATATGATGCTATACAGATGCAATCGCCAATAGGATTCTTCTTATGAGATTCTTCAGAATGAAAGCGATCATGTACCGTTATGAATACCTCCCTAGTTAAGAGGGAGTGTTAGCAAGTGTAACTAGGATTGGTCTTCATATTGACTATGTAATTATGTATTTGTGTAATGAAGAAAACAAAGATATATATATATATATATATATATATATATATATATATATATTTGGTATGCTTGCTTCATGGGTTTCATGAGCAATGTTTTATTACATGTCAATAGACTTCTTCTTGATGTCTATTAGGGACTTGTTTTTTGGTCATAAATGTACAAATTAAAGAGTCATGTTTATGAAGAGTTAAGTCACACTTGTATGCCTCAAGACCTTGCCAATCAAGCTTGAAATCATTGCTCAGAATGATGCTCCAGTTCAATGTTGAAATACTCTTCTAGACAACCTCCTTATCGGCCTATAATACAGTGATCAAGTTGGCTCTATAACTATATGACAGGTCGACTTAATAATAGAAAGGGGAAACTATATATACCCCTATATATACTGCGTAGAAAGGACATAAAATAGCAATGGATAAGTCTGAGATTTGTAGACAAGGGTGTAGGAACATATTCGGTTATATATGACTGTGTGAAGTGCGAGTTAGGGCTGCGTTATAAGAAGACAAAAGGTGAAGAAGGGACAAAGTTTAAGTAAGGAGACCAACTCTGTAATTTAGTGTGGATTTTAGGACAAAAATAAGTGCAGACTTCAAGACTGAAATATAAGTGCGAGTAAGAAGAACAGAACTGCGGATTGAAGATGCTAGAAGGACGGGTATATAATTATGTGATATATGCTAAGTTGCAGTGTGAGCTTATGACTGTAATCTGATGCGTAGAAATACTGAGTTAAGTGCAAAAAAGGGACTATATTATAATGCAATGATTAGTACGAGAACATGACTATATAAAGGTATCATTACGGTATGATAAAGGTGGATTGTTCATGACAAGGTACTATCACAGGTAAGTATCACATACAACCAAAGAAGGAATAATACAAGCACTGACCAAACTCTCTAGTTCTGGTGTAGAAAGGTGCAGGACGGTGCAGAAGAGAAGGATCAATTTAAGGAGTCAAAGAAGAAGCAGTGACAAGGTCTTGGAGGCATACAAAGGTCACAGGTCTGTGTCATGATCATGGTACTTGTCATCTGAAAGTCTATAAGAAGAATTTCTTGTAGGATTTCCTCTCCAAGAGGGAGAGGTTTTGGCCTTGGCTCAAAGAGCCTAAATTTGTGTCTCTTGTGTTTTTGGTAATTGACTTGATGAAAGATATAATAAGCTAAGAAGAGAAGACATACGTAAAAGAATTAAGCTCACAAGTAATTATCAAGAAGAAAATTTGAATTAATCACTGCCCTACCAAATTCTCAACACGATGCCCTACAAAGATGAAGGCTCCATAGTATTAAAGATAAAATTCATGACATCGAATGGAGAAGTGCTGCAAGAAGCTGAAGGTCCCATGATCTCCACCAATGAATAAAAAGTTGTTGCTGGAAACAGGTCCCTAGTTAAGAGGGAGCCTGAAAACACGTTTCTAACTTGGAAGCAAGTCCCTAAGCTAAGAGGGAGCTTGGGTACATTCCTTTTATAGGAATGGGTACATTCCTTCATTGGAATGGGTATATCCTCCCTAGTTAAGAGGGATAGATAGACACATCATTCTTGTCTTCACTTGGGAAGAAAAGAATGGAGGATTAGGTAAGCATTTGGCATTTGACACCCTTTGAGGATGGGGTAGGGCATCCAAGATAATAGTCGTAGAGGATCAATATTCTTTGAGGATCGGAAATCCAAGATAATAATAGTCCTGGAAGGACATACCCTATGAACACTCAAATGGGGTATGCCCCTGGAGAGACAATGATGAAGGTGTCTACAAATCATTGGTCTTGCTAGAATTGTGTTATGATCCTATGGAGAGATAGAGTTGTTAGTTAAGTCCTTGTTATGTGACAATGTTGAATGATATGATGTTATACAAATGGGTTACCAATCCAACTCTTATGAGAATTCTTCAGATTGAGAATGTCCAAGTACCTTGTATGGATTATGAATACCTCCCTAGTTAAGATGGAGTGTTGAAATATGTAACTAGGTTCGGTCTTCATAATGACATATGTAATCATGATTTTTATGTAATTGATGTAAAGAAGAAAAATAAAGTATTTTTGTTATGCTTGAGACATGGGTGTCATGCTCAATTAATTTTATTTATTGTGCCGAGAGGCACATTCTACAACCCAATATGGGGGAGATGTGTAATTTTGTCCACCCAGATGAAATTTCACTAATGTTGGCCAAAATAAAAACGAACAAAAATTTAAAAAGAAAAATCTAAATAATCTCAGTTTAAACAATAACTTACATAACCATATAAATAGACAATATCTATATATATATATATATATATATATATATATATATATATATATATATATATATAAAGGTATGGTAAATAAATAAAACCTCTTTTTATACTTATCCATGTATGGTAAATAAATAAAACATCTTTTTATATGTACTCCATAAACCACTTTAGATTTACAAAAACTCTAAAAAGAGGTTTTATTTAGGTAAAGCCTATGGGCCAAATACCACGAGACAGATTATTATTAATACCATGGGACAAAATACCACAGTTATAAAGGAGGTAGTGTTGTGCATAAATGGCACAGAGAAATAATGTACATGTATCAATAGGATTAGAATGAACATCTAATTATATACCAAGCCTATACAAATACCATGGACCATATTACACACTATGCAAATAAAAAGTTTCAATATTAACCCTAATATTAATATTAAGGGATTAATATTAATATTATTATTATTATTAAATTCAATAACTTTGGATTAACAAAATAATTAATTTGTTATATAGATATATATATATGGGAGGGATGAACAAAGACATAGAGTCATAGAGGTGGAGAAATAGGGGGAGTGGCAAGGGAGAGATGGAGATAAACTGAAGGAGAGGGGAGAGGAGGAATGAAGAGAGAGAGGGGGAGAGAAGTGAGAGAGGTAGAGAAGCATAAGAGAGTGAGAGGGAGACATAAATATGGAGGTGGAAGAGAGACGAGAGAGGAAGGGATATAGTGTTAGGATTGGAGGGTAGAGAGAGAGAGAGAGAGAGAGAGAGACAATGAAGGAGGAAGATAAAGGGAGGTAGGAGAGAAAGGGAGAGAGAGGAGAAGAGAGCGAGGGATAGAGAGACAAAGTTGGAGGGGGAGAGAGGGAGGGAATAAGAAATACATAGAGTGTGATAAGTAGAGAGAGGGAGAGAGAGAGAGAGAGAGAGAGACAATGAAGGAGGAAGATAAAGGGAGGTAGGAGAGAAAGGGAGAGAGAGGAGAAGAGAGCGAGGGATAGAGAGACAAAGTTGGAGGGGGAGAGAGGGAGGGAATAAGAAATACATAGAGTGTGATAAGTAGAGAGAGGGAGAGAGAGAGAGAGAGAGAGAGAGTGATGGGGAAGAGAGAGAATTGTAGGGGGGGGGAGAGAGAGAGAGAGATGGGGGAAGAGGGAGGGAGATAAGAGAGAGAACTTGAGAGAGAGGAGGAGAGAGGGAGGGATAGAGAGATGGACTTGGAGGGGGAGAGAGGGAGGGGATAAGAAAGACATAGAGAGTGAGAAGTGGAGAGAGAGAGCGAGTGAGAAGGGAGAGATGGAGAGAGAGTGTGTATGTTTTGGGTGAGATAAAGAGACAAAGAAGGAGAGATGGAGAGAAGCGGGGAGAGAAGGAAAGAGAGAGGCATATAGTAACATATTTGGAAGGTGAAGAGAGAGAGAGAGAGAGGTGGGAGAGAAAGGAAGAGAGAGAGGGGATGTGAGAGAGTCGAGGGAGGTAGGGAAAGAGAGATGGAGACGGAGGGGGGGAGAGAGGGAGGTATGAAGAAAGACATGGAGAGAGAAAGGCAAAGAGAGAGAGGGGGAGTGATAAGGAAGATGGTGAGAGAGGGAGGTAAGAAGAAATAAATGGAGAGAGAGAGAGGGAGGTAAGAATAAAGTCACAGAGAGAGAAATGTGGAGAGAGAGAGAGGGAATGATAAGGAAGATGGAGAGAATGGGAGTGAGGACATCAAGAGAGAGAGAGAGAGAGAGAGAGAGAGGGAGGAGGGAGTGATAGATAGATAGATAGATTGGAGAAAGAGAATGTATGTTTTGGGGGTGATATAGAGAGACAAAGGGATATAGAGATATAGATTGAAGGTGAAGAGAAAGAAGAGAGAGATGGAGACAGGAAGGGAAGCACAAAGAGATTGATAGATATGGAGCGAGAGAGCGTGTGATTGGGGGGGTGAGATAAAGAGACAAAGAAGGAGAGATGGAGGGGGGAGAGACGGAAGAATATTTCTTGCACTAGATGCATTGACGCAGATGGTGATTTCTTATCCTATTTGACTTCTTGTACTAGATGCATTGATTTTAGTGTAGATGTTGATTTCTAATGATATTTGATTACTTGCAGTAGATGCATTGATTTCAATGTAGATGATTTCAAATCCTATTTGATTGCTTGCACTAAATGCATTGATTTTAGTGTAGATGGTGATTTCTAATCCTATTTGATTGCTTGCACTAGATGCATTAATTTCAATGTAGATGTTGCTTTCTAATTATATTTGATTGCTTGCACTAGATACATTGATTTCAATGTAGATGATTTATAATCCTATTTGATTGTTTGCACTAAATGCATTGATTTTAGTGTAGATAGTGATTTCTAATCCTATTTTCTTACTTGCACTGGATGCATTGATTTGAGTGTAGATGTTGATTTCTAATCGTATTTGATTACTTGCATTAGATGCATTGATGTTAGTGTAGATGTTGTTTTCTAATCTTATTTGATTTCTTGCATTAGATGCATTTATTTCAGTTTATATGTTGATTTCTGATTTGATGTAATTGGATGTATGATGGTACATTAATTTTAAAGTGATTGGATTAATAGTGTGCATTGATTTCAGTGTAAGCACAAAAAATTATTCACAATGTACATTGATTTTTGTGTTATATTAATTCAACCTATTAATATTGGAGAGTAAGAGAGACAAGGTATGATGTTTACTACAACAACTCAAGCTAAATATTTAAATGGTTTACAATTTCAACTGTCCTTGTCATATAATCAATATGAAAATATGGCAAAACTAACAAGGCTGACAATAAGAATAGTAGAAGAAAATAGTTTGAGATTGATCACAATGAAGACTATTTGTGATTGATTACATTCTTATTATTCATATTTTCTATCATTCAACACTAATTGTCACTTTGAATTCAAAATTTTTATTTCGTCATTTTTCATAATTAAAGTTATTTCACAATATTTACAATATTTTACAATACTGAGGTAATAAGCAAATTTAAAATTTAAATGACCAGATAAATCTCAGACATATTTAACATATTTAAAATGGTTATATGAATATTAGATGTATTTACATATTATTGATAAAATAAATCGTTTGTTCGATAGATTTTCCTCAGTCGCACATGACTGAAACCAACCTAGATCCATATTAATTCTAGATCTATCAAGAGCCGAGAGGGATCAAATCTCTCGAGGTGAAAACCTATTTGTTGAGTGCAAAACTTGGGGAAAGGTTTGCACCTCGAGAGATTTGATCCCTCTCGACACTTGATTGATCCAGAGTTAAGATGGATCTAAGCTGGTGTAGCTAAAGCTCCCATTGAGAGCTTCTAGGGCTTGTCATGTGGTCTACAAATCAAAAGAGTATTTTTCATGTATGAGAGAACCTTCTTGGGCATGTTACATATTTAATTGAGTCATTGTAAGAGTCAAAAGACAGTCCAAGACCTTGTCACAAGTACTCATCACAAGTCGACCTTCAACAGAAGCTATAAGGAGATGTCGACCTCATCAAAAGGACATGTCGGCCTAGGGTAATGATAAATTGGCCTAGATAGCATGGAAAGGAGCCTGTATATAGAGGACTCAACCTCACTTAGGAGAATACCAATACAAGCATCCAACAAGAAGAAGGAAGTGCAAGAAAAAGGAAGAAAATAAGTCTCTCATACAACAAAGTAAAGAAGGAGAAAAATGAAGCATTTAGGGACTATTTCTGGGCTAATTACCTTGCACTTGTGACTGCAACTAGGGTTATTGTAGTAGGTTTATTTCAGATCTTAAAAGAACCGAGATATAGCTCAAGGAAGAAGTATTTGCTGGAAAAATCTCAAAAGGAAGTCCACAATTCAAGCGAAGGAGAGAAGCCTCACAAATCTGCCTCAATCATCTCACATGTGCAGGATCTTGGTGGTTATAGGTAGGCTGGAAGTTGCATGTTTGTCTTAAGAAGCCAAAATTCAGAAGAAGCCGAGAAAAATGGTATAAAATACAGTTTGACCATTGTTGACTTCAAGAAGAAGGAGAGTTGTTCAAGAAAGCATTGTGACTTGGTCTTGGAGAGGTTCTTGGTCAAGGGTCTTGGTCTTGGAATTCGTTAATTGTAGATTCTATAAGAAGGAGAATTCTGTGGGTTTTCCTATCAAGCTTAGGGAGGGTTTGGCCCTGGCTGATCGCCTATATCTTGTGTCCTTTGTCTCATTGTTCATTATGTTTTGGTAATTGTTTGATGAAGAAAACACAATAATAATCAAGCTAAAGAAGGACCTAATCAGGAAAATTAAAAAGTATTCACAGGCAGTTATCATTGCAAGAGAAATATCCTATGTCTCACTGCCCTATATTTCTCTACAATTTCTAAGTGAGATTTAGTGAGTAAAAGAGCTCCAAACTATCCAATAAAGTTGTCATTCCTTTTGTATAAAGCTTTGTGGATTGCATATGCAATTTCTTTATGTATGACATATTGTACTAGGTGAAACATTTGAAGTTTTATTACAAAAGTTTATGGATTCCAAAGTCAATCAAGGGCCGTAGAAGAGCACAATTGCAATGTTGGAATGGGCTAGGGTAATTTGTTTCTTCCCTATTCTCCCTCTCCCTTTTGTGTTACTTACCTTCATGATGAAAACATTATGTACTTAATCTAATTAAACCATTGCATCTATAGATAGTCTTTGGTAAGTTTCACCCTCATGATTGCTTTGAGTAGTGGATCTTATATAGACCTATCAACCATCAAACTCGTGAATACAAAAACTAAAGTGGTGTTATTATTGTGCACATCACCTTGGCTTCTTTGATCTCCAATATTCACAATAAGCACCCTTTAAGTTTGCATGCATGACCCCATAGCCAAAGAAAAGCAATGCGCTTTCCTTCACCCACCACCCCAAAGCTTAAAAAGCTCGAAAACATTTATTTTTTCTTTTTGTTGTTGTTGTTGTTGTTAAGGTCTCACTTGCTCCCATTCCATACTACATAAATTGAGCTTAGTTAGCCATAAAGAAGGAAAAGGCTAATTTTTCCTATCCTAAAATGAGAGACAAGGCTATTGAGATGACAATGGGTAGCTTGCAAAAATTATCCTTGGGATCTCACACTTGTGATTTGTACATTTGCGCTAAGTAAGGACCTAGAGAGTAATCGTTTTTAATCATTTTTTTTAAAGGGGCTTAATAATCTCTACATAGTTTGGCACAAGCCTCCTAACTCTTCCAAAGAATGAATAAATGGCTTATTTGCTTATAGGAAAAGGTTCCTTCAAAGAATGAATAAATGGCTTATTTTCTTATTAAAAGTAGTTGTTGGATACCATTAATCTCTTTTGAATAAGTTCTAAATCCCACCTTAGAGACAATGCAACCTGATAGCTTCCCTTCATATATAACAAAAACCAACTTTTTGAGATTCAAGAATATCCCATAGTTTCCACATCCTTTTAATACCTACTTAAGATGATGAACATGAGCATTATTTCCTTTGAGAATATCATCAAATCATTTGATATGTTTCAAGAATTTTAGCCATAATCTCTGAAATCCGTTGCTCATTGAAATGTTGACTTGACATTGAAAAAACCGAAAAATGTTATGAGATAATCAAATGTTTCGCATGGGATTGTAAAGGATGTCTTATATTGATTTTCTTTCTTAACCTTTATTTTATTGTAATCAGAGAATCCATCTAGCATTGGCATCATCCTTGACCCCATTATCTTTTGTTGCAAATGTTCCATATTAGGAAGGAGATGATTATCATTCAGTGACAAATGACTTAGGTTCCTTAAATCCACACATATCCATATCTAATATGGATTGGATTGTATCATTATATTGTTTTTCATCCATCATGATGCTTTCAGGGTGGAAAACTTCATAGAAATCAACTTACAAGAACAATTTCAGTGGTGGGACCCAATTTAGATAATTGGGGTTAGAAACCTTCTAGGGCCAGTTTGAGGTGTTAAAATTTGTCACTTAAATGTTGCATCCATTGACCTACTCTACACACAAATACCTTTCTAGTGGTCTAAGAAAGACATCAATTGGATTTCAGATAAAAATGTAATGCCTCTTGGAAGTTGACTATCGTAATTAACCACCATAATTCAAGAGGATGGCATGTCAACCCCCTTTACTCATGGAAAAGGGCCTAGTCACATGAGGATGATGAAGAAGACTCTAGAAGGGTCGATTTGTAACTTATGTTGAGGTTTGAATGGGTCAAATCTAACCTCTAGTTGGCTATCATGTTGTGTTATAACTGCATCACTAGGAGAAAAATAGGTACCATTCTATTCAAGTGCAAATATTTTCTATAGTAAAGTAGTTGAGAGTGGATAAAAAGAGAGTAGAACATAGAAGGTTTGTGTTAAGTAGAAACCCACGAGACATAAGTCTTAGGCAACTCCATAGAGAGTTCCTACTCCTTTTTATTTGTATCATTTCCATTCAAACAAAAGAGAGTAGAGCAACCTCACCTTCTAGCTTGCTTTTCTCTCGAAAGGGTTTCCCAAATCATAGCTTGGTGTTCATAGTGTTTAGCATGTGTTTGTATTTATTTGTTATCTATTTTTGCATATTATCTATTGCATGCATAGACAATAGGACAATTAATAAATCTAAAAATCTAAGAAAATTATGTCTCATGATATAGATTTCAAATTTTAGTCTATTTTTATCAAATATATTGTGATGAATTGTATAGTGGAATATCCATGACAATTTATAGATCATATCTGTATTGGAGAAGGTAACTTTGGGTATTTTATTGTAATTTGCAAGGGGTCAAATCACATTAAATACAAATTCATAAAACCCTAGCCATGACTGGCGAATTAGAGTATGATAACTCTTGACATCCAACAAAGGAGAGGTTGGAGTGATTGGAAGTGCAAGTCGTAGATATACATTGTAATGCGAGCCTCCTCATAGTGGCCTTAACTAATAATCTCAAGCTATTAAGAAAAGATGGAGGTTCCAATGCATATGTTAGATTGGAGGGGAAAATCAAGGGATCCAAAAGAACCAAAGGAGGAGTATAAGAAAACCCAAAAAGAGTAAAAGAGTTCAGGCACCATGAACCATTCATAGTCTCTCTTCAATATGGAAGCAAAGGTTGACATAAAGATGTATTAAGGTGAGATTGATACTTTGAAATTAAATCATTAGTGGCAATGATTAGAGGTTTAATTTAGTGTTCACCATATAAAGGAAGAATGCAAAATTTCATTTGCTTGTTTGAAATTAGAGGGCCATGTCCTGACTTGGTGGGAAATCTACACAAAATCCATAAGGTTGGAGGGAGATCCTCTAATGACTAAGTGGGAGGATTCTAAAACTCTCATAAATTCCTAATTCTAGTGATTTAGTGGCATTAATTCATGCAGAGACAAGGGCAGAGTGTACAAGAGTACACCATAAAGTTCAAGAAGATAACAATAATGTTGCGTATCTCTCCCAAGAACGCAGGCATACTCATCAAGTATCTAGGGGGTCTACATAGTTATCTATTAAAGCAAGTGATGTTGTTCAAACCCAGAGCAATGAATGGGGTGTTGAGGAATCTATATGGCAACACTTAAGGTGATTTCTCTTACTTGATAATTGCTTGTGATATTATATTAACTTCTTCTTATTGTTCTTATTATGTTCTCTTTCGTCAAACAATTACCAAAACCATAACACAATGAAGATCACAAAAGCAATGAACACAAGATGTAGGCTCTCAGCTAGGGCTAAGCCCCTCTCTTAGAGGGAAAACCTAGCCAAAATTCTTCTCTTATAGAAACAACTTCAAATGAGAAATCCAAGACCAAAGACCCTAGACCAAGACCTCCTCCAAGTAACAAGTTAACCCTTAAAAAAAACAATTCCAGCTAGCCAAAGTCAAACCAAGTCAACAAGGGTCAAACCCTTCCAAAATTGCTACAAACTCAGAATTTCAGTCCCCAACATCTAAATTTTGGACCTGCAGTAGGTCAACAACTTCAGTCCCCTGCAACATCTTAGAATTTTGCACGTCATAGAAAATGGTCAAGAAACTAGGTCCGAACTTCGATTTTCCTTCCTTCTTGCTTCAACTTCTCTCTCCTTTGACTTTTTTGGCTTCTTCCTTGAATTTCACAATCTTATATTGCAAATCAAACTTCTTGTGATAAGTGTTACTAATGAGATCAAAATCACTTGTATTTATACCATTCTCAAGGGGTTGAATAACCTCTTCTAGGCTAACTTGGACTGCTAGGGCTGACTTGGTCATGGAGGTCAATATTGAAAATTTTGACTCAAAAATAATTATTTGTTCTTGTTACAAATTTCCCAATAGGGTCTTATACATAGGACAAAGACTCAATTCATGACACATCTCTTAGAGACTTGAAAAACCCTAGGAGCATGAAATGCATGCTTGATGTAGATGACCACTTAAATGGAGCACGAAACCCATGCTTAAAAAATAATATTTTTCTTTCTTCTTTTGATAGATACATAAGATATACATAATGACATGAGTACAATGACAATCATGAAGAACAAAAATAGTTACATTTTCAACACTCCCTCTTAACTAGAGAGGTATTCATAATTGTACAACTGGTACAAGGATCCTTTGAAGAGTTCCCATAAAAAGAGTATAATAAAAAACATGCACAACGTTAGGGATCTAGATACCATCTAGGCTAATTGCCAAGGTATTAGGTGTCATCTCAGCTACTTGCCACGATACCATCACAACAGGGATCCAGGTGTCATCTAGGCTACATGCCAACACACCAACCCTAACAGGGTTCTAGGTATCATCTAGGTTACCTGTCAAGATACCAACTGAACAAGGATCTAGGTGTCATCTAGGCTACCTGTCAAGATACCAACTCAACAAGGATCCATGTGTCATCTAGGCTACCTACCAAGGACCAAGACACGAACCCTAACAGGGTTCTACGTAATATATAGGCTACCTACCAAGATACCAACTCAATAAGGATCTCGGTGTCATCTAGGCTACCTTCCAAGACACCAACCCTAACAAGGTTCTAGGTATCATCTAGGCTACCTACCAAGATACCAACTCAACAAGGATCCCAGTGTCATCTAGGATACTTGCCAAGACACCAATTGTCATCTAGGCCACCTGCCAAGAAACCAACCCTAACAGGGTTCTAGGTATCATCTAGGCTACCTGCCAAGATACCAACTCTAAATACCATCATACAGGTTAATCAACTTAAGGTACAACAACTCATCATCTCTCCCTCTCAATCAAACATGATAAATCAACCAATCCAAGCATGCTTCTCAAATACTCAAGCTTCTTATTGGGGAGAGATTTAGTAAAAATATCAGCGACATGTTCATTTATCGGAATATATTATAGCTTTACGACCCCATCTTGTACCAAACTTCTATATAATTAATATGCTTAGTCCTAGCATGAAACATGTGGTCCTCTGCCAACCTTATGTTGCTTTGGTTATCACAATATATAACAGCGGATACATCGGTCCTATAAATAGATCAAATAGAAGCTTCCTGAAACAAACAACTTGTTTCCAATCTCACAAGCAACAACATATTCAACTACATCCTTCAATTATCAATATGTTGATTAGATGAAAACTTCAATATCATCAGGGTTTTTGTAGCTCCCTCTTTCTATCATACTCATCAATCATTAAGCACAAGATTTGATTTTTGTTCTTATATTTTCTCATCTATTTTTCACAATTTTGAAAACCATCTTCATGTACCTGCAATTTTAATCAACGAGTATAACCAAGAAAAATATACACATACAAGAGCATGATGTTAATTATGTAAATCTAGGGTTATCATGACTTCAAAAGAGTGCATCTAGGGTTTTGGTTACAAACCTTAGATATCCCATGACCTAACCCTTATTAGGGTTTTTATCACATACCCTAGATTCTATTTGCAAACCCTAGACATCAAGAGCTAAGGCTTCAAGAGGGAACACATAATAAGGGTTATAGTTTTCACTATTCTAGGGTTTTTCTAATTCAAGTCCCATCTAGGTTTTATGAACCCTAGATACCAAAAATCTTAAAGAATGTAGAGTCTACAAACCCTAGATTCTAATCATGCAAAATATGCCATCTTCAAACCCTAACACTTTAATTATCTCTTAGGCCTATCATAAAGAAACTGCAAAACCCTAACATACCTTACATGCAAAGACTATGCATTACTAAATAAATGATCGTACCTCCTTTTGATTTTTACTTTAAGATTGAATTGCTCCCTTTGAATCAAAGCTTTTTTTAAATTCAAAATTCTTCCAAGATTTAAATCTCCCTTCGAAGCTCCCTTTGAATCTATTCACAAACTTTTGACGACTTCTTTCATAGAAAATCTTTAGAATGTACCTGCAATCTTTTCATGGAGATCATGAAAAGAAAAGATATAGTCAATCAATGTATATAAAAACAAAGAACTAAGTTAAAGAAAATAATAGTATAAGATGAGAGATAGAGAAATTATCTCTCAATAATTCCATTTGTAGTCAACAATATTTCAAGAGACTATATCAAATGTTGATCACTATCTTTAGGTTCAACTATCATGTCTTCCATTCAGAAGAGTTCCAAACTTTATCCAAAACTTATCCACACCATGTTCATGCTCAAGTAATCAGGCATATTCTTCTTCTTTCAGACAACCATCTAGTCTACTTTTGAACGAACTACCTCTTTTCTTGAAGATGAGACCTCCTTCATGCTATAACTATACCTACAAACTTCATATATTATTACCATGTCATAATGATTCTTCCATATATTGAAAAGTTTTTTCATGATTCTATTATTGTAGAGGATCCTTGTGATCCTTATTATTCCAAGTGTTGCTGCATGAATAGGTCCAAAACCTTCTATTCTTGCTAAATGACTACTTCCAATGCAATTGTCTATATGCATTCAAACTATTTTAATGCCATATACTTCTATCCATGATGTCATGGGACTTCAACAAAAGAGATCCTTGGGATCTACAACCTTCGACTTCTTTTCAGGTTCTTTTCTATCTACAACTGTGTGAGCTCCATCCCTTTCTTGTTTCTTATTGTTCATTCTATTTTGAGGATTCTTAGGACAATTACATTCGTAACATTGCATTTTGGACATACCTTGTCTTCCTTGAATTTGATTCTTTTGATGAGGTTCAAACTTTCCAAACCTTCCTTTCTTTTACTTCTTTCCCTTAGTAGCAAAGGCTTGATACTTTTCATATGTGACTTTATACTTCATAATTAGAACTAGATGATCCTTGATGGATTCAATGAGAATCCTTTTAATCCTTACTTCATTTTTAAAGTACTTTGTCCATTCTTCAGTCTTATTCTTGCTTAGTTCTGCAACTATGCTTGTCAATAGATACTTGAAGATGATTTTCCTTGATGCCTTCAAGAGGTATCCTTCTTGCTTGGATGATAGTCCTAAGGTGCTTGTCACTTCATAAGCCTTCTACAATGATGCTCCAGAGGTACTTGATATTTCTTCAAACTTACTTAATGATGGTCCCAAGATTCTTGTTTTCTTCAAAGACTTTCTAGAAGATCTTTCAAGAGAGAGATATCCTTCTTCAAGATAATGACCTGCAATTAAAGAGAGAGAAACTTTCTTCCTTCTAACTTGCAAATGATGCTTCCAAAGTCCTCAAAATATCTTCAATGATGCTTCTTTGAAGATGTTCCAAGATGTCTTCAAAAGTATTTTCTCAAGATGCTTTCTTTTAAACAAGAGCCTCTTCCTTCTACCTTGCAAATGATGTCTTCCAGAGTCCTCAAAAGATCTTCAAAGATGCTTCTTTGAAGATGCTCCAAGATGTCTTCAAAAGTATTTTCTCAAGATGCTTTCTTTTAAACAAGAGCCTCTTAGTCTAGTATCCTTCCTTCAAGAATAATAATGAGCCTTCTTTCCTTAGAGCTTCTCTGTATCCTTCCTTATGTTCTTCCTTGTGACACTTTTGTGTCCTTTCTTATGTCCTTCCAAGATGATTAGAACACGTCCTTTTCTTATATCCTCAAGAGTTATCTCTGTTGGAAAATGTAACGAGGTTCAGTCTTCATATTGACTATGTAATTATGTATTTATGTAATGAAGAAGGAAAAGATAATAAAATGTATTTTTGTTATGCTTGCTTCATGGGTTTCATGAGCAAGGATTTTATTATAGGTCAAAAGAACTCTTCTTGATGTCTTTTAGGGATTTGTCATATTTTCATAAATGTACTAATTTAAGAGTCATGCATATGAAGAGTTAAGTCAAACTAGTATGCCTCAAGACCTTGTCATATAACCCTTGAAGTCATGGCACAAATGTTCCTCAAGATCTGCGTTAAATATCATCTACAAGTCGGCTGGAAGATCCCCTCCAAGTCAGTGATGAAGTCGGCTCAGAAGCAAGCCTACATGTCGGCCCAGAAGAAGGTCTATCCATATGTATATATAAGACATGTCTATGGCTCATTTGAAGACAACAACTTCATATAAGTCCGAGTAAGTTTCGGTGATATTAACACTGTTTTAAAGGGAGACAAAAATGTGAAGAAGAGATTATGTTTATTGTTGAGGACAAGTCTGAAATATTGCATTGCAGATTACAAATAAGTAATACAGGGTTATGCAGCGGAGATACTAATTGAAGAAAGGTGTGTAATAGGAATACTGTAATCTTGTATCCACACAGTAACATAAAGTCCGAGAACTATACAGGAGTAGTGTTGTTCGTTATCATACTAGGTTAAGTATAATGGTGTAGAAAGAAGTTATCAAAGGGAGTCTTGTGGAGAACCAAATAAGAAGATTATTGGAGGCGTAAAAAGTTGTTGTATAGAAACCGTGTTTCTCTCAAGTAACAAAGTGATAAACAATGGATCATATGTGATCTAACAAAGTGTTGATATCGCAAGTAAGGATTAAATTCGGACGAAGAAGGAAGAATACAAGTAGAGACTGAGCCCTCTAGTCTTGGTGAAAAAAGGTGCAGGATAATGCAGGACAGTGCAGAGAAGAAGGATCAACTTAAGGAATCAAAGAAGAAAGAAGTGACAAGGTCTTGGAGGCATACACAGGTCAAGGATCTAAGTCATGGTCATGGTACTTGTTAACTGAAAGTCTATAAGAAGAATTTATTATGGGTTTTCCTCTCCAAGAGGGAGATGTTTTGGCCATGGCTTGAAGAGCCTAAATTTGTGTCTCTTGTATTTTGGTAATTGACTTGATGAAAGACATAATAAGCTAAGAAGAGAAGACATAAGTAAAAGAACTAAGCTCACAAGTAATTATCAAGAAGAGAATTTGAATTAAACCTAGCCCTACCTATTTCTCAACATGGAATCAGACCTAAGGTGCTGAAGACTAGGGCTACTTAACAAGGATACACTCAAGGAAGCAAGGATCAAAGTCAAGGTCAAAGTTTGTGTTGAAAAGTCAAATCACTTTGCAAGGAAGACTCTTCAATATCATTCAAAGGATTCACTTATCAAGTAGATAATATTTTCTATCAAATATTTATGACATTGAAGACATTGTTGGAAGACACATCATCAAGCTCCATCCAACAATATCCAACACCTTTGAAGTCATCTTCATTGGAGAATTCAAACTAAGAGGGAGTTATTACCTTCATCTTCATCATCATCATCAAGGAAGCTGCTAGAAGGAGAAAGTCAGCCTATTCAAGTAAGTATCTATGACCTCATCTAAATCTATCAAACAATGTTACCAGACTCGGAATCGGCAATAAATCGGCGAGGCAAAAGAGCGAAGAGTTTGAATCGGATCGGGAAAAAATCAGGAAAAAATCGGGAAAAAATCGGCAAATTCAATAAATAAAGATATACACATAATTTGAATTAAAACAAATATTTTTCATTGATATTCAATAAAGCCATGTCCAAACAATGCATAATATCAATAGATGTCCAAAATATCATGAATGAATAAGTATCTCATATATGTTATGAGTCCAAACATGATCCGAAGTACTGAGTCCTAACCAATGACTACATAGAACCAGAAGCGTATGCTTCTAAAAGTTTACAAAATTGAAAATACTGCCAAGCAAATTAGTAAAAAATCAATAACTGAGAGTCTTAGACTCTAAGAGTGAGAACTAGAAGCAATTCCTCCCACTCCTTCACTTGCTTGACTCTCTAAGTTCTCCAAGTCATGTAGACTTAAAAGAGGAGGCTCCTCCTCTATTTGGACCCAATCTGATGCATTTGTAGTTTGCAGATCTATCTCCTCAAGGTCAATTGCTGAATAATCCAAACCTGTCATTATCGTGAGACATTGAAATGTAAATTAAAGTTTGAACTTTAAAGTTTAAATTTTAAAGTGCAAATCAAATTATGAAAACTTCAAATTCATGCTCTCACCTTGTATTTGCTTGTTGCGAAGTCGTAGATTATAATGGACAAATACAAGGTCATTTAAGCGCTTTTGTGTCAATCGATTGTGCTTCTTAGAATGTATTTTTTCAAACATGCTCCAGTTGTGCTCACAACCTGAAGCACTACATGATTGGTTTAAGATTCGAATGGCGAATCTTTTCAAATCTGGGGTATCACTACCAAAATTTTGCCACCAAAGACCTAACAAATGCCAAGTGTTTGTGAGTAGTAAGTACTAAATAATAAAAACTTAAAAGAAAACAAAATTTAATAAAACATTTAACATACAAAATAAATTTTAAACAAATTTAATGAATTGATGAAGCCTTCAGAGTACCTGGCAGCATCCTAGTCCTTTCTCGTATAACACTGGTATAGGCAAATAATTTGGCTGGCGTCCTATAATCCTGTAGTTGGGAAAAGACACGGCTTTGAATTTCTGGATCAGGGGAGCACCTTTCAATGCATGTCATAAGTCCTCTGCCAACCTCCCCATCTTCATTAAATTTGCTCTTATCATAAAAATACTGTGGGTTTAAGAAGTACCCAGCAGCATGTAAAGGGGAATGCAATTGCCTATCCCAACGTGCATCAATAATATCCCAAAGAGGCAAATACTTTGCCTCCTCATCCCCATATCTTCTTTTGATGGCCTCCTTTGCGAGATCCATCGCCTCATAAATGTAACCCATAGCGGGTTTGTCACCATCAACCATCCTGAAAGTTAGCTTTCAAAATTAATGAAATATGAAACTTTGAAAATAAAAAGAAGCTTGAAATGAAATTTTAAAAATGAAAAAAGTTAAAAGACTTTAAGTACCTGAGAACTCTAACAAGGGACTCTGTCACAGTAATAATCTCTTCGGCATCTTTCCAAAAACCGTCATTAAACACAAGTGCAACAATTTCAATGCCTTCAAGGGCATTGGAATGTTTAGATGCCATCCACTCGGGTCCCAAGAACATCCTCTTTAGATTTATCTTTTGCTCAACCACAGATTGCAAAGATATGAAATTTGTTGCAAATCTAGTCACTGCAGGTCGAACAATTTCTTTACCTTCAGTGTATTTTCTCATGGTGTTTAGGACAATAGTGTGGTTGTACAGGTATTTGGTTATGGATTTTGCCTTCTCCACAACCTCATGTATCCAATGAAGCTTACCAATGTCCTCAAGCATTAAATCTAAGCAATGGGCAGCGCAAGAGGTCCAAAAAATAGTGGGGTGCCTAATCTCAAAAAGTCTACCAGCGGCCATATAATTAGCTGCATTGTCGGTGACAATTTGTACAACATGTTCTTCTCCCACTTCTTGAACGACTTCCTCCATCATTTCACAAATAAGTTGGGCAGGCTTAACCTTTTCTGAGGCGTCCACTGATTTGAGAAACATTGTGCCTGCTGGACAAGATACAAGGAAATTTATTAAAGTTCTATTCCTCTGATCAGTCCATCCATCACTCATGATGGTGCACCCTGTCTCTACCCATGATGAACGAAACTCAGCTAGCACAAACATGACATCTTCAACACTCTCTAACAACAAATCTGTCCTAAGGCTCTCTGATGTAGGGGCTTTGAATCCTGGACCTGCAACAGCGACTGCATCAATCATAGCTTGCCAATAAGGACTTCTGGCACAATGGAAAGGTATGTCAGAATAGTACCAAAAGTTAGCAATGGCTTTCCTTGCCTGTCTATGGATATCTTTTTTCCAACCAGTGCCATCCAAGGTAGGTTGGGAACCAGGGTTTGTGCGGGGAGCAAAAAAAGTGTTAATGTTTCCACCTCCAGTGTTGAATGCAGGAGGATTCCTCTGGGCTTGAGTTTGACTTTGACTTGGACTTGGAGGCATGTGTGAGAAACTTGGGAATGGCATTGAGGACTCAATAGAAGGAGATGAAAAGAGGGTATTGGAAGAAGAAACTTCAACTCCAAGAGTTCCTATTTCTTGTTTTTGCTTTGCTCTCTTAGCATTATGCTGCGTCAACATGTCAAGGGCCAAGGCTGCTTGGTGTTTGACATTATCGTCAACCTTATCGCAGAGACCTATATCATGCCCAGGTATCTGTGCAATGTGGTACTTGAATCTATAGATGTCTCCACTACATTCTGCTTTGCAAAATTTGCAAAGGAGCTTGGCGCTTCCGGGAATCTTGTCACAATAAGCCCAAGCAAAATCCTTCTCCCTCGGCATTGTAGTTGTTTTGGACTTGTGTTTAAATTGTGGCTTCTGTTAAGATTGAAGAATCGAGATTTGAAGTTGTGGCTTTGCTGCTTTTGTTTAATTTATGGCTCCTGCGGCCTGCAAGACAAAAAATAAATTAAAATTAAAATTGCAGATAAGTAGGAGAGTGAAAAAGCACCTAACATGGAACTAAATGAAATAAAATAAAGTTCTCTGACTAATCACCAATCCAAAAACACCAATCTGACTATCCAATGGAACTAAGTTCTCTTCCTTTCAAAGATGAACTGGCTTCTTTCCCAGCAGATCACACCTACGGGAGCTACCAAGTGAGGTACTTTCTGCATTGAGGTCAGGAGATTGACTGTGGTATCCACCTAGTCTGTGAAAGGTGCCTTCTTAGATCCCTCGTGGGGAGAAGTTGGGTCATCTACAGGAACTTTAAACTTTATCCATTCTAATTTCTGGGTTCTGGATTTAATCCTACTCACTTTTATTTGTTACAATGTCATTTGCTTTTCTGTCTTCTTCTAGGAAGAGACGGCATTAATAATTATATCCATCTCCTAAGAAATTGTGGGGGGAAAATTTATGTTGCAAGGGATATACGGTTAAACCAAATGTGAGTTGTACATGTGTTGTAGCTACTAGCAACACAATGGACGGTATGTATAAAAGATTGTACAAAGGGCAATGCCAAAATTGCCAACATGACTAGCAGAGATCAAACTTCAAAAGGAGATCCGAGAGACCATAACAATCATAAATAATTTTGAGGGTGTTTTATCATATGGTAAACATAGCAGAACCGGAAAGGATACACAGGATTTCGATACGATGGAATCTGGGTTCTGTTGTTCCGAATCCCGATATGCAAGTGATATCTATATGGGTTCTCACATTTGAAAATGCTATCGATATGAGTTGTTTTTGGTATTTAAATGATATCTATATCCAGATTCGAAACCACTGCCTCAGGTTCAGCACAATCCATGGATGGTTCCGCCCAATGGTAATTGGAGCCGGATTAATTTTGAAGTTAACTGATAGCGGCAGAAAGCCGACAACAGACACTCTGATAAAACTCGAATGCGACAGCCTTTGCTCATATGTGGTCAAATAAGAAACTAGAACCTGCGTGCGCGGAAGACAGCAAAATTCAGGTGTGGTGGCTCACAGGCCGGGCACGGTGGCTCGATTGTGAGCCACGATTGACGCGGCTGACGATCGCTCCTCGAGCGAGCGAGATTGTGCACTGACAGTGACAGAGTTTTATTCAGCTTGAGCAGAGTGACAGGCCCCAAAAAAAATCTAAACCTAAGCAAATTAGATGAACAAAAATGGAGCGTGGCGATTGAATGTGATAAATAATAAGTTAGTTACGCCGAGTTTGACTAAGCGGTAATCCATCTCACTCGTTTGTTTATGACAGTCACTTATTCATGATTAATCAGAAAAAATACGCCGAATCCTAAATTGCTATCAAAATAACTTATTGCAAAGAGAGCAACAAATTGGTTGGGTCATCAAACTTTAGTGCATGGAAGAAGAGGACAAATTTGAATCTAATCGAAGATGAAGTTATAGGCTACATCAAAGGATCTACAATTCAACTCTCAAAAGAAGATGCTCCAACTCATGCCAAGTACATGAAAGGAGAAATCAAAGCCCAAAGGATTCTCATAGAATCCATTAAGGACTCACTCATACCCTATATATCAAAACTAGAAACTGCAAAAGAAATATATGAGAGATTGGTGGAGCTATTCTCTGTGAATACTGCAAGAGAAGCAATCTCTCTGAGACAAGAATTATACCAGATGAAATTTTCAAGAGAAGAAGGAATCACTTCATATTTTATGAGGATTTTTGAAATAAGAGAAGAAATGCAGGAATTGGGAAAAGTAATGTCTGACAGTGAGATGACTACAGTGGTGCTGAATGCTCTACCAGAAGAATGGGGAAACTTCACTTCAAGATTATACAAGAAGCAAGAAGCAACACCATTCCACGATCTATGGTCTCTATGTAAAATAGAGGAAACAAGATTGAAATCCAAAGCAGATACAAGATCAAGTGAAGGGAATCAAGCCTTTGCAGCCATATCTAGGAAGAAAGGAAAATTCGGCAAATTTGTCCTCAGAATAAAAGAAGAAAAATGGACAAAGTACGATGCTTTGGATGTAATGAACTTGGGCATTATAAAAGGGATTGTCCTAAATCTGGAAAGGACAAGAGGAAAAAGGAAGAAGCCCATGTCACAGATGAAAGGGAAGAACCTGATGCAAAGAAATGTAAGAAAGAAGAAGCAAAAGTTCCCTATTATGATTGGGATCATCTTCCTCTTTAAGTGATTTCTGTTGATTGTAAAATAGTATGATAGGAAGCAGTGTATATTAATAGCATCACGATAGAAGCATGAAAGGAGCACTTAAAAAAGTAGCTCCTGAAAACCTCACTGATAACGACATTGATGGAAGGGAGTCATAAAGATCAGGGATTATCATTTAATAATCAATATGGAAACAAGTGCTAACTCTCTGGATTCACTGACTAGAAAGAAAGCAAAAGGTTTCATCGAGAATTCTATCTTGCAGAGTTCTGGGATTAGGATATGATGACATATTGATAAAGCTAGTCAAGGGAATGAAGTTCTTCATTCTAGTAAAATTGTTGCAGGATGACTCAAAAGGAAAAAGGATGAGGTACATATATCTATGTGCTGACACTAGATGTTGTGAAGTCATGTCATATGGTTGCAGGTAATGGAATTCTATCTTTAGTAGTATGATCTATGAAGGAGGATCTCTTCTGGTGCACAGGTTGCCACTAACAAATGAAATTAAATATGTCCTCATATGGAATATGAGGTGGTTGTATACAAACAAGGAATTGGATATTGGAAGTTCCTTGGGATGAAGCAACGTGGAGAAAGAATGAAAGAGATCATGAAGTGCAACCATGTAAAGAGGCAGTTATCATCCAAGAAGATGTGACTAGGAGATCTACTGGGAAGATATGTGGACTCTGATAGAAGTATGGTAAACAAGAAGATCCTTGACAATACATATCTTTAGGAGATGTGTCAATCTGAATAAAGGATGTCGATGCCTACAAGAAGATGTCATGGTGAAAGATCACCACTAAGGTAACTTTTGATTTAAAATTTCTTATGTACATATTTATCTAGATGAGTTTATGCAGGGTTGCCTATCATGTGGAAGGATGTAAGATCCTTGGGAGATGGTTCGAAGGAATGAAACATGGCATAAAAGGTGTACAAGATGAGAAAAACTGATGAATCACTTTATGATGAATGGCATGACTCAAGTGAAAGTGATGGATGATATGTGCCCTACGAATCCAAAAGGTTGAAGATTCCTCAATATCGAATTCCATGACATTGAGGGGAGGAATTATTCATGAGCAACTAGGTGTCTGACCATTGCTGTTGCAGGTCCCTAGTTGAGAGGGAGCTTGGTGGATAAGTTTCTTACTTGGAAGAAACTTGAAGTATGTCCTTCCTGAGTTAAGAGGGAGTGACATATGTGATTCTCTAATTCATGTGTCATGCACTAGGCCAAGACTAACAACTGTAAGTCTTAGTGAAGGCCATGAGGAGAGAATGGATAGACACATCATTTTGGTCTTCAACTGGGAAGACAGAATGGAGGATTGGGCAATCATCTGGCATCCGATACTCTTTGAGAATGAGATAGGGCATTCAAGATAAGAGTAGTCGGGGACCGATATTCTTTGAGGGTTGGCTACCCAAGAGAAGAATAGTCCAAGAAGGTCATACTCTGGGAACACCTGGGTGGAGTATGTACCTTGGAGAGACAATGACTATGGTGTCTATAAGTCATGTGTCTCACCAACATTGTAGCCCATTGTCTCGTTGACAGATGGGGCTATTAGTCAAGGCCTTGCACTAGGACAATGTTGGTGGATATGGTGCAATACAGATGCGATTACCAATTATATTCTTCTTATGAGATTCTTCAGATTGAAAGTGACCATGTACCATTATGAATAACTCCCTAGTTAAGAGGGAGTGTTGGAAAATGTAACTAGGTTCGGTCTTCATATTGACTATGTAATTATTATTTATGTAATGAAGAAGGCAAAGATAATAAAATGTATTTTTGTTATGCTTGCTTCATGGGTTTCATGAGCAAGGATTTTATTATAGGTCAAAAGACTTCTTCTTGACGTCTTTTAGGGATTTGTCATCTTGTCATAAATGTACTAATTTAAGAGTCATGTATATGAAGAGTCAAGTCAAAATAGTATGCCTCAATACCTTGTCATATAACCCTTGAAGTCACGACACAAATGTTCCTCAAGATCTGCGTTAAATATCCTTTACAAGTCGGCTGGAAGATCTCCTCCAAGTCAGTAATGAAGTAGGCTCAAAAGCAGGCTCACATGTCGGCCCAAAAGAAGGTCTATCCATATGTATATATAAGACATGTTTGCGACTCATTTGAAGACAACAACTTCGGATAAGTCTGAGTAAGTTTCAGTGATATTAGGACTGTGTTAAAGGGAGACAAAAATGCGAAGAAGAAATTATATTTATTGTTGAGGACAAGTCTGAAATATTACAGCGCGGATTACAAATAAGTAATACAGGGTAATGCGGCGAAGATACTAATTGAAAAAAGGTGCGTAATAGGATTACTATAATTCTATATCCACACAATCATAGAAAGTCTGAGAACTATACAGGAGTAGTGTTGTTCGATATCATACTAGGTTAAGTATAAAGGTGCAGAAAGAAGTTATCAAAGGGAGTCTTGTGGAGAGCCAAATAAGAAGATTGTTGGAGGCCTAAAGAGTTGTTATATAGAAACCGAGTTTCTCTCAAGTAACAAAGTGCTAAACAATGGAGATAATAGGAGATCTAACAAAGTGCTGATATCACAAGTAAGGATCACATTCAGACGAAGAAGGAAGAATACAAGTAGAGACCGAGCTCTCTAGTCTTGGTGCAAAAAGGTGTAGGATAGTGTAGGACGGTGTAGAGAAGAAGGATCAACTTAAGGAATCAAAGAAGAAAGAAGTGACAAGGCCTTGGAGGCATACATAGGTCAAGGGTTTGAGTCATGGTCATGGTACTTGTCAACTGAAAGTCTATAAGAAGAATTTCTTGTGGGTTTTCCCCTCCAAGAGGGAGATGTTTTGGCCCAGGCGTGAAGAGCCTAAATTTGTCTCTTGTATTTTGGTAATTAACTTGATGAAAGACATAATAAGCTAAGAAGAGAAGACATAAGTAAAAGAACTAAGCTCACAAGTAATTATCAATAAGACAATTTGAATTAAACCTAGCCCTACCTATTTCTCAACAATCTCGAAGCTGCCTCTTCCTTCTTCACTTTAGCTCTGATACCATGTTAAGAAATCTATATGGAAACACTTAGGGTGATTTCTCTTACTTGATAATTGCTTGTGATATTATATTAACTTCTACTTATTGTTCTTATTATGTTCTCTTTCATTAAACAATTACCAAAACCATAAAACAATGAAGATCACAAAAACAATGAACACAAGATGTGGGCTCTTAGCCAAGGAAAAACCCCTCTCTTAGAGGAAAACCTAGTGAAAATTCTTTTTCTCTTATAGAATCAACTTCAAATGAGAAATAAATGACCAAAAACCCTAGACCAAGACCTCCAAGCACCAAGTCAACCCTCCAACAAAAACCCTCCCAACTAGTCAAAGTAAAACCAAGTCAACAAGGGTCAAACCATTCTAGAAATGCTGCAAACTCAAAATTTCGGCCCTCAACATCTAAATTTCAGACTTATAGTAGGTTTGCAACTTCAGCCCCATGCAACGTCTCAAAATTTTGCACATGTGATAGAAAATGGTCCAAAAACTACGTCAAAACTTCGTTTTTCCTTCCTCCTTGCTTCAACTTCTCTCTCGTTTGACTTTCTTGGCCTCTTCCTTGACTTACGCACTCTTCTATTGCATGTTGAAATTCTTGTGATGAGGGCTACTAATGGGGTGGAACTCACGTGTATTTGTAACCTTTTCAAGGGGTTGAATAGCCTCTTCTACTCTGACTTGGTCTGGCAAGGCCGACTTGGTCTTGGAGGTCAATATTGACAAATTTGACTCAAAAATAATTATACTTTCTTGTTAAAAAATTCCCAATAGGGTCTTATACAAAGGACGAACACTCTTGACTCATGACACATCTCTTATAGACTTGAAAAACTCTAGGAACATGAAATTTATGCTTGACCTAGATGACCACTTAAATAGAGCATGGAACCCATGCTTGAAAAATAATAATTTTCTTTCTTCTTTTCTTTATTCTTTTGATAGATGCATAAAATATACATAATGACATGAGTGCAATGACATCATGAAGACCAAACATATTTACATTTTCAACATGGGGCTTGTATACAAACATAGTAGCTAGAAAACATAAGCCAAAAGAAAGGATAGTTGAGTGGTTCAGAGCAAAATTAACACTAGGAAGCTTCAAAAGAATGGAAGAAGTAATGGAAATGAGGGAAGGACAAGAAGAAAACAACCAAAACACACTAGTGAAAAGATCCTAGCAACCACTGTAACATTGATGGCCAAGAAGAAGAGATGTGCTAGAAGATACATCCAAAATTCAACACGAAGGACTGAAAGAAGAATGGGAGAAAGAAAAATCTCATAGCCATAGATTCGAGCAATCAAGTGAAAAACAATTCAGATGTGGATGAGAAGATTATATGCACATTAGTGCAAAAAGGGGTGGATCTGAGTAGCCTTCAACAACGTGAAGAGGACAAAATCAAACTCTTCCATATAAAGATACAAGTCAGGAAGACAAAAGTTGATGCTCTATTGACTCAAGATCACATATGAATTTCATTACAACATAACTGGCCAACAAACTAGGATTGGCGGTTCAAGATCATCATAGCCCATATCCATTGGGATAGATAAATAAGAATGGAAAAATCAAGGTAACAAAATAGTATAAAATAAAATTTGCTATTGATGTTGATTTTACTCATGAAGAAGAATTGGATGTAGTTCCAATTGATGTATGTGGGATTGTGTTTGGGAGTCCCTATATGTACATGCAAGATGCAATCATCATGTGGACATCCAACTAGTATCACCTCATCAAGGATAGAAAATCCTTTATCATCAACATACACAAGGGAAAGTCTAAAATTTCATTGGTAAGTGTCAACCAAGCCAATAAATTGATAAGTTATAGCAAGAAATATGCTTTATTGTTTTTAGAGAAACTCAATGTGTAGAAGCATCAATGAGAGTAAAAGCATCTTGGAGGGGTGCATTAGGAACATAGAAAACAATTCGAAGAGCTACTACAAATATACACAAGAGTGTTCCAAGAGCCTAAAGGGATACATCCAAGATGGAAGTGGAGCACGAGATCCAACTATCACTGGACTCTCCATTACTGAAAATGTGGTTGTGAAAGTAGTATGTTCTAGATGAAAATGAGGTGAAGAGGCAATTGCAACAACTGTTGGAGCAATGTGTTATTCAACCAAGAACCTCACATGTGGGTCATCCATCATAATTGTGCCAAAGAAGGATGGGAGTTGGAAAATGTGCATTGATTACAAGGCGCTATACAAAATTATGCTAAAAATAGGTACCCTATGCGCACAATTGATGACCTATTAGACTAGTTGTAGAAATCAAAATACTTCACCAAGCTAGATTTAAAATCACAATATCACCAAGTTCAGTCAAAAAAGAAGATATTTGGAAGTCTTCTTTCAAAACTAGACAAGGTTTGTATAAGTGGTTAGTCATGTGGTTTGGTCTATGCAATGCACCATGTATGTTCATGAGATTAACAAATGATATACCACATCCACACTTAGATTCATTAGTTATTTTCTATTTGAATGATATACTGGTATACAGTGCTACATAGGAGGAGCACATCTCACATTTGATGCAGGTGCTAGATTAATTGAAGTAGCAACAATTGTTGTATAATCCTAAGAAGTGTGAGTTTGCATAGAAGTGTTTGGTGTATTTAGGCTATGTGATTGGTGGAGGGGAGTTGAAGCCTAGACCTTGTCGAGATGGAGGCCATCATGAAGTGGTGGATGCCTATCAATGTTTTTGAGGTCAAGAGTTTTGTTGGGGTATCATAGTATGTGAAGGAATTCATAGCCTCATTTTTAGGAGTAGTCGCAACACTCCATACTATAACAACACGTGGTAAGAGTTTCAAATGGGGGAAGGGTCGACAAAAGGCATTTGAGGATTTGAAGAAGAAAACAATCAAACATCCATTCTTTCATTACAAAACTTGCAGAATCCCTCCAAAGTGGAGACATATGCAAGTGTGTATGCTATGGGAGTGGTTTTGATGCAAGGAGGAAGGCTAGTATGGTACTATTCTAGTGTTTCATGTGGTGGTTCTCAACTACCCTACCTATGACAAGGATCTATATGCCTTGATACGAGCTGTCAAAAAGAGGAAACACTATCTGATGGGAAAGAAGAATCATCCACACCGATCATTATCCATTACAATATTTGCAAGCCTAGAGTAAGTTACCATAAACCAAACATTACAATTGGATGGGGTTATTACAACAATTTCATTTAGTGATCAAGTATAAGAAGGACATCACAAATAAGTTAGCTAACATGCTTTCAAGGCTACCCACATAAAAAATCATAGATTTTGGAACTTTGATGCACATGGATCATTTTACCCATGATGCATACAAAGAGGCATATACAAAGGATGAGGACTTCAAGGAGGTGTTTCAATAGTTGTAGAGTTGAAGCATGCAAACAACAAAGATAACATAATTAATTATCATCTCTAGAAAACTCCACAAGTTAGACAAACTATGTGTTCCTAGAGGTAAATGGTTGTAGCTAATAAAAGAGGCTCACGCCTCCAAGGTTGCAATATATTTTTGTGTAGAAAAGACAATTGCCAACTTATAAAGGTATGTGTACTAGTCCAAAATGAAAAAATATGTATCTAGGTTTCTAAGACGATATATGCTTTGTTGAATTGACAAGCCTAATAACAAAAACAAGCTCTATACCACCCCATACCTATACCCAATCTTCTTTGTGAAAGCATTTCCATGGACTTTGTGAAAGGTTTACCAACAACAGGAAGGGACATGTCTACCTATTTGGTAGTTGACAGGTTCAACAAGATGTGTGTTCTCATGCCTTGTAAAATGACTATCAACAAGAAAGAAGAAACAAACTTGTTCTTTGGATAGGTTTAGCTACACTTTGAGATGCCAAAGAGCATCATTTTAGAAAACAGCAAAAGATTTCTTAGTGCATTTTGAACTACATTGTGGGATAAGATGGCCACAAAGTTGAAGAGGTATTCAACATGCCATCCATAGACAGATGCGAAAACAAATGTAGACAACAAAAAATTGGTGCAAATTTTGAAGGGTCACAATCAAAACATTAGAAGACATTGATCAAGGTGGATATCAGTGGCCACCCAACTATTCCACTGGTTCACCACAAAGTTTTCTATTTTGGCATTTCTTCTACAGTTTTTAGGTCCTCAACTTCTTGAGCCATTTTGAGGCCTTAAAGAATATTTTTTGGGGAAATGGACCAATACTAGTTGTACAATGTCGTCCACTATAAAAAAATGTACTTCTTGGATAAAAATTTCCAATGGCCATCATGGATGCCAAACGAAGATCGTATGCCAAAGTTATGTGCCCGAGAAGTTGACATTCCATCTTACCACATCAAGGCCCAAAAGCCTTTGGGGCTTCATCTCTTAGGGTTACATTTTTGGATGTTTAGGGTTTCTCAATGCTTCTTTATGATAAAAAGGCCTTCGAGCCTCATTGTAAAACAATATCGCAAAGACACGTAGTCATCACATCTCTTCTCAGAGATAAGCTACCACCATTCAAGCTACTTTGTTTTCATTACACATTTATATAGTTTCAACATTTTCCATCTATTAATAGAAGTCAAGTTTAATTGTATCTCTATGTTTTGGTTATAAATCTATGTCATTTTGTTCCCTTCATTAACTCGGATCAATGGTATCAGAGTGGTTTTCTCTTTATCTATTCTTTTGTACATGTCCCCAACGAGGTCAAAGTATAAAGAGTTAGTACTCGAATGCTTGAGCCCTTGCAAGACCATCCCCGCCAACCTCGACAACCTCCCATAGTGGAAGAAAAGAAAGATGAGGGAGCACGAGATCCTATTAAATTGTTGCTCAAAGACACTCTCGAGTGAAAAAGACACGAGATGATGGAAAATTTTTCCTAGATCCTTCGGCAGATGCCAATAGGCAACACATCTTCATCAAGTGACCACTTTCGAGGCACTGCCCACTTTAAGGTACAAGTTAATTTTGATATTCCTATAGTTGAAGGCCAGATAGATGCATATGCTCTATACAAATGGTTGAATATGCTAGAAGGGTATTTTTCATTCCACAATATTTCCAATAGAGAAAAGATTACCTTTGCACGCCTTAAGGCTGGCCCCTATGTCAAAGATTGGTGGGAAACTTACTGTGAGAAAACAACCATGGAAGAATCCACACTATATTTAGTAGCACCCACTTGGGAATCTTTTAGGGTTATTATTAAGGAACAATATTACCCTATTGGAAGTTACGAAGATCAGTACATGAGATGGACCACACTACGACAGGACAGGGACCAATTAGTGCCAGAGTTCACAAATATCTTTCATACCTTGCACACCAAATTGGGTATCAGAGCTTCTGAGCGACATTTGGTGCTCAAGTATCGTGGTTGTCTACATAGATACATCCAGACAAAAATGGAATTCCTAGACATCTCCTCGCTTGGTGCAACATACTGATATCCTATCAAAATTGAGCAAAAATTTAAACAAAAGAAACGAGACTTTGGATCTACAAATCCTTCATAGCAGAAGCAGGGAAAAGGCATTCCCAAATCATAGAACAAAAGACAGAGGTAGGGTGAACCACCCTAGGACAATCCATCTAAGCCATAAATAAAGAATCGTAATCAGAAGATGAAAAAAGACACGGGAAAGTGGTGTGAGTTCCACAAGAGCCCCACTCATAACACCAATGAATGTCATGCAAGGTAGTCACTTGTGGCCGAGCTAAAAGCCTCAAAGTCATACGAAGGTTCCGACTTTGAACTAGACCTAGACAAGGGGAAAGAGACCGTTGATGCGGAACCTAGTGCCATTGTTTCCACCACCAAGGTCCAACAAAATGAACCTATAGATCTGGGGGAACGTGAACGCCTCTTTTACTCACAAATGCGGGTGAAGGGTGCTCCACTGTGTTTTATTGTCGATATCGGGAGTCAAAAGAGCCTCATATCATTAAAGATGGTAAAGCGGTTGGACTTCTTGGCAAAACCACACTCGCAACCATACACCATCCGATGGCTCCACCAAGGGAAAGATCTTCCTGTTAGCCAATAGTGCTACCTGCCCTATGTGAAAATTTCAAATTTGAAATACTGCTGCAACGATAGACTTATTTCGCCTACTTATTATTATGATAAGTTATTTACGAATTTTTTCTAGTAAATTCTGAAATAAATACAACTGCAGTAATCACTTAACCAGAAGCAGAGAATAGAACAGAACACATATAACGTAATAGAAACAATCACATGTACACAATTACTTTTGGACAACTATCCTCAGAAAAACCCAATGCAGGGAAACCGGTGTAGCAAATGATGGTTTGTATTATTCTTCATCAATGAAATCTTTACAAGAAATAGATGGGCAGATCTTTTAAGAATACACTTGAGATAAATTCTCTGAATCCTCTTGGAGAATTTATTACACCTGGAAGACACCCTGGCTCTCTCTGTGTCACTCTGTGTGATCCTCTGCGCAGTCCCTACGCTGGACTGCGTCACTCTGCGTGGGCAATCAGTGATGCTGCTGAGCATTATCCTTTGCGGCCCTCTGCGTCCTCCACTTGCCTTTCTCTGTCACTGTTGACTTCCACTTCCTTCGTCCACCTCTGCAACTCTCCCTCTGAAATTGAATTCTATTCATTCAGAATCAATTTCCTTCAGGTACTGAGTATGTACCCGGTTTGCTTTCCAAATGACCCTCAAGCCTTCTCTTATAATCTTCTCGTTGATGAATCAACGACCCATATTAGATCTCTAATCAATGGCTAAGATTAAAACATGACTTCTTCTTCGTTCTCTAGAAGTTTCTCACTCTATTTTATTAATACCCTTTAATTATTTAATTTCTCTAAGTTTAGACTTAGGGTCCTCATTAAAATAATTAATTATTTTAATAAAACATGAACCGAGTGGAATTTCCACAAACGGTTTCTGGGTCCTTTGGAATATGCATGTCCAAGCCTCCTCACAAATTTTGGGACTTGGAATGCTTTCCAATGCTACAAAAATCAACACTCCCTCTTAGCGAGGAAATTGTTCTAGCAAAATGCCAATTTCTTCTGCTCTGACCTGAAGCATCTACTGCGCTACTGATGTCTCGGTTGCTGACCCTCATTTGTTGCGCTACTTCCCTCTGTACTGCTGCCCATGACACCATCACTATCACTGCCTCATCTGTATTGCAGCTCCCTCTGAATTTCGAGTCTATCCATTCCTCCTACTGGAATGGATTCTTGACCATCCCCTTCGTTTCTCTTTAGTAAGCAAACTTAGTCTTACCTAGAGCTTTCATGAGGATGTTTGCCACTTTCTCTCCTGTAGGTATGTACTTCAATTGTATAGCTCCCTGTTGGACATAGTCTCTAATGAAGTGACACTTGATGTCAATGTGCTTCGACCGATCATGAAACACAGGATTTTCAGAGAGCTTGATGCAACTCAGATTAGCACACAAAATGTTGGTCGCTTCCATCGTTTTCTTGAGTAATTTCATGAACAACTTACGAAGCCATATGGACTCACACGAAGTTGTGCTAGCTGCCATATATTCTACCTCGGTTGAGCTTAGCGCCACGGATTTTTGTTTCCTAATGCACCAAGAAGTCATTCTTGATCAGACACTGAAACAATACCCACTAGTACTCGTCCAGAATAATAGACTTCCAACCTAGTTTGCATTAGTGAACCCACTCAACTTGATGTCATTTCCCTTGGTGTACCTCAATCCAAGCTCGAATGTCCCCCTCAAATACCTGAGAACATGTTTGTCTGCTGCCCAATGAGCCCTCCTTGGTTCTACCATGAACTGACTGAGGGTATTCACAGCATAACAAATTTCTGGTCTAGTATTGACTAGGTACATCAACGATCCTATGCGCTGCCCACACAAGGTAGGATCAACCTCATCATCCTCGGACATATCGATTTTCTTCCAGTTTGTGATAATTGGGGTAGCCATGGGTCTACAATCCTCCATCTAAAATCTCTTCAGAATCTTTGTAGTATATCTTCCCTGCCCAAGGAAGATTTCTCCGTTCTGCAGCCAAACTTCCAAACCTAGAAAATAGTGCATCTGCCCTAGATCCTTCATTTCAAATTCTGTTGCTAGACTTTCTTTGCAGTCTTTGATGAGCCTAGATGATCCAGTCATAAACATATCATTTACACATAGCACCAATATTAGAGGCTCATACCCTACTCTCAGATAATAGAGATTGGGATCTGCGTCACTCTTGACAAATCCCATCTTCTACAGGTAGTTGTCAATTCGACCATACCAAGCTCTAGGGGCTTGCTTCAGTTTGTACAATGCTTTCTTAAGCCTGCACACATGAGTTTTCTGCTCATGTGTCTCAAAGCCCTCTGGTTGTTCTATGTATACTTCCTCTTCTATCACCCCATTCAAGGACGCAGTCTTAACATCCATCTGGTGAATCTCCCATCCCATCTGCGCTGCAAGGGATATGACAGATCTGATTGAAGATTACCGAGCTACTAGGGCGAAGGTCTCTTCATAGTCTATCCCTTCCTTCCGAGCGTACCCCTGAGCTACAAACCTGGCTTTAAAATTCTCTATACTGCCATCTGCAACATATTTGATCTTGTAGATCTATCTCGAACCTACAACCAATCTGTCATGAGGTCTAGGAACTATTTCCCAGACATCATTTGTCATGATGGAGTGGTACTCCACCATCGCATCTACCCACACCTGATGCTGAGCTGCCTCCTGAAAACTAGAGTGTTCTCCAACATGTGCTACCAATGCATGGTACCTGTCTGGTTGTCTGCGCTGCCTCTTTGCATTTCTAGGAGCTCCAAAAAACTTCTCTGCATCCCTCAGAGTTTGTTGTAGTTCTCTGCTCGTCTATCCACTAATGGTGTGTAGATTTACCTGCTCTCATTCTTTCACTTCCTCGGGAAAGATATCCTTAGGATCCTTGTGCCTTGGAGAGGCACTAGAGCCATCTTCCACAAGTCGTAGTGGTTGGACCGGCGAATCCTCCTCAGACTGCGTAGGTGAAGACATTTCTCAGGATTTCTTGAAGGCTCTTTCCTCCATGAACTTCATGTCCCGTCTCACTACTATCTTCCTACTCTCGGGAATATAGATGCGGTAAGCCTTTGCATTCTCGCTATATCCCACTAGATATCCTTTCTCTGTAGTCTGATTCAACTTCCTCCTCTTCTCATCGGGTACACGGAAATACGCTATACTGCCAAATATCCTAAAGTGGCTCACTTCAAGCTTACTGCTAGTGAACATGCTCTCAGGAGTGACCTTACCCAATGCGTTATTAGGAACCTTGTTCTACACATACACGGTTGTATTACAAGCCTCAGCCCACAAGAATTTGGGCATATCTTGATCATACAAAATTGCCCTTGTTGATTCGAAAATAGTCTTGTTTTTACTTTCCACGACTTCGTTCTGCTCTGGATTATACGAAGCGGTCCATTCTCTTTTGATCCCTTCCCTTGCGCAGAACCTTCTAAAGTCCTTCTCAATGTACTCTCCACCATTGCCTAATCGCAATGTCTTGATCTTCTTTCCTGTCAAATTCTCCACAAGAGCTTTAAACTCCTTGAATCGATCAAAGACCTCGTCTTTGGTCTTCAGAAAGTAGATCCATGTCTTTCTAGAATGGTCATCGATGAAGGTGACAAAATATTTTTCACCACTAAGAGCATTCGTGGACATTAGTCCGCATATGTCTGAGTGTATGAATCCCAATACACTCTTGGCCCTATTGCTGCTTCTAAGATATGCTGCCTTGGCATACTTTCCTAATACGCACCCTCTACAAACATTGTCTCGATTGGTGCTAAGTTTTGGAGCTCCCATGATAGTCTTCTTGAGAATTTTCAAGGCTCCGTGATGTAGATGCCCCATTATTCTATGCCATAACTCATTCAAATATTTCTCATCAGTACTGCCTATCAGAGCCATTGGGGGCTCGAGTTGTAACTTGTACAATTTGTGGCTCCTGACTCCAATTTGTGCCTTCTTTTTCCAACTTGGGTGTTTGATGTAAACTTTGTTGCCAATAAAGTAAACTTCGTAACCTTTGTTCTGAAGTTGAGACATAGAGAGTAAATTCATCCCCAACCCTGGTACATGTAGCACATTGGTTGCCCGAAGCTTGTTTCCAGCTTTTGTTTTAAATATTATGGTGCCTCTTCCAACAGGGGTACATTTTGCCTTATTTCCCATAGTGATTTGAAAATTCATCTGCTCCTCCTGGTAGCTTCAGAAGCATTCTCTAACTCCCGTCATATGAGCAGATGCTCCACTGTCAATATACCAGATCTCTGGAGAGGCCATACTAGACACACAAGAATATTCCTCTTCTGGTCTGGATGCCAGAACTGAGATGTCATGATCCCTCTGTTCCTCCATGCATTCCAGAGAAGCGTGAACCCTTCTGAACTATTTATGCATCAATGTCGGATCTTCGTTCCTTTGTAGAAACTCCTCTTCTGTTACTTCGTCTTTTGCTCTGATACAATGTGAAAATTTCAAATCTGAAATACTATAGCAATGATAGATTTATTTCGCCTACTTATTATTATGATAAGTTATTTACGAATTTCTTCTAGTAAATTATGAAATAAATACAACTACAGTAATCACTTAACCAGAAGTAGAGAATAGAACATAACACATGTAATGCAATAGAAAAAATCACATGTACAAAGTTATTTTTGGACAATTGTCCCCGGAAAAACCCAATGCAGGAAAACCGATGCAGCAGATGGAGGTTTGAATTATTCTTCAGCAATGAAATCTTTACAAGAAATAGACGGACATATCTTTTAAGAATACACCTGAGATAAATTCTCTAAATCCTCTTAGAGAATTTTGACACCCGAAAGACACCCTAGCTCCTTCTGCGTCACTTTGTGTGATCCTCTGTGCAATCCCTACACTGGACTGCGTCACTCTGCATGGGAACTCAGTGCTGCTGCTCAGTGTTGTCCTCTGTGGCCCTCTACGTCCTCCACTTGTGTTTCTCTGTCACTGTTGACTTCCCCTTCCTTCTTTTTCCTCTGCAACTCTGCCCTGCAACTCTCCCTCTGAAATCGAATTCTATTCCTTCAAAATCGATTTCCTTCGGGTACTAAGTGTGTGCCCGGCTTGCTTTCCAAATGACCCTCAAGCCTTCTTATAATCTTCTTGTTGATGAATCAACAACCCAAATCAGATCTCTAATCAATGGTTAAGATTAAAACATGACTTGATCTTTGTTCTCTGGAAGATTCTCACTCTGTTTTATTAATACCCTTTAATTATTTAATTTCCCTAAGTTTAGACTTAAGGTTCTCATTAAAATAATTAATTAATAAAACATGAACTGAGTGGAATTTCCACAAATGGTTTCTAGGTCCTCTGGAATACTCATGTCCAAGCCTCCTCACAAATCTTGGGACTTGGAACAGTTTCCAATGCTACAAAAATCAACACCCTATAGCATCAATCCTTTCAAGGACGAGGTATTGTGTGATGTTGCTCCCCTTGAAATTTGTGATGTTCTATTAGGCCAACCGTACTTATGAAAGTGTCATGTTGTGTATGAGTCGAGACCTCGTAGTGTTATTATCACTTTGGGCAAACAACTATACATGATACCAGAGGTAGCCCTGCCTAATACCATTTCTTTGATCTCCTAATTCACTCTAAAATTAAGGGGAAGATTGTGGCTACATCCATGGGCCCCACATAGGGCTCCTCCATGTAGAAAAGGCAAGTGGATAAGGTCATGGAAGAATACAGAGACATCTTCTCCTCACCCATGAAGGTACCTTTGCACTATTAGGTCAAGCATTCAATTAAGTTGACCCCAATGCACCTCTACCCAATGGGCTAATCTACCATCACTCTCTTCTGGAAAATGAGGAAATCAAGTGAAAAATCTAAGAGCTGCTACAAAATGGGCACATCCGACTGAGTTCCTCACCCTGTGGAAGCCCAATTGTACTCATGCAGAAGAAATATGGGACCTGGCAACTTTGCACTGATTATTAGGCCGTGAACAAAATCATTGTCAGGAACGGATACCCGATTCCCTGGATTGACGACCTTCTTGACCAACTCAAGGGGGCCAAGTACTTCAGTAAGATTGATTTGACGTCCAACTATCACCAAGTCCCAATAGAACCAACTGAGGTGTGGAAAATTGCTTTCAAGCCCAAGGAGGGTCTTTTTGAATGGTTGGCCATGCCCTTTGGTTTGATGAATGCCCCTGCAACTTTCATGAGGCTGATGGAAGATAACTTGCGACTTTTCACCAACTCTTTCGTGGTTGTATATCTGAATAAGATCCTCATCTTCAACAAGAGTTGGGAAGAACACTTAGAGCATATTCGATAGGTCCTTCACACCTATGGCAACACAAGCTATGTGCTAACTTGGAAAAATGCTCCTTTGGCATGGACAAGGTCCAATACTAGGCCACATTATTGATGAGCAAGTTGTGCATGTGGATCTAGCCAAGATCCACGTCATTCGGGATTGGCTAACCCCGACGAGTCTAACAAAGCTTCGCAGCTTCTTTGGCCTTGCTAACTTCTACCGAAGATTTGTGTTGGGGTTCTCTTATATCACTTGGCCGTTAAGTCAAGTGACCAAGGGCGAAGCAAAAAAAAAACTTTTTCTGAGTCGCAACAGAAGGGATTCAATGAAATAAAACACTACATTTGGTATGCATTGGTCCTCACCATTCCATACTTGCAACAACCATTTGGGATTGAGATAGATGCCTCCGACTATGATATTGGTGCAATCCTCATTCAACAATGACATCCAATGTCCTATCATAGTGAAACACTCTCTGATATTGTCTGGAGATACCCCACCTATGATGAGGAGATGTACTCCATCTTGTAATCCTACTAGTAATGAAAACATTATACTCTGGGAAGAAGATGATCATCCACATGAATCACAAGCTTCTTCAATTTATGTAGACACAAGGGAAGTTATGTTGAGAATTTGATAGGGTGTAGTTTAATTCAATTCTCTACTTGATAATTACTTGTGAATCTTATTTCTCTTACTTAGATCTTCTCTTCATTAGATTATTAGGGCTTTCATCAAGTTAATTATAAAACTAGAAAAGACACAATATTTTGGTTCTTCAAGCCAGGGCCAAAACCTCTCCCTCTTGGAAAGGAAAACTCGCAAGTAATTTTTCTTATAATCTTTCAATTGACAAGTACCGTAATGATGACACAAAATTTTGACTTATGTATGCTCCAAGACCTTCTCACTCCTTTCTTGTAGCTTCTTTCTTTTCTGCACTGTTTTGCACTACTTTGCACCATTTTGCACCAACCTTAGAGAACTCAGTCTCTAGCCCTTAAATAATGTGATTCCCTTTTGTTCTTTCTTTGATCCTTGGCCTCCAAAAGAGACTCATTCCAACACCTTTCTTCTGAATTGTGTAAGCATTGAAGCATTCCTTAGAATAGGTCTCTTATCCCTTTAGTTCTTGACACAGCCCTACACATGTGTAGTCTCGGTTTCTTTAAATGTATCCTATTATCGGTTATCTTCCATCACTGATATACACTTGAATATACCCTTGACTGAGCTGAAATAATACTACATTTTACTTCAATCTTTACTGAGATTGCCGTGGAGACATGTCCGTGATTTATGGGATCCTTTATGCACCAGTTTAAGCCGTCTTCTTCGTTGTATAACCCTTACTCTTACCCACTGAGATCTACACTGTATTACTTCAGGGTTGTCCGAAATTGTGAGTGTCAAATGAGGCTGCTGACCCTTTCTATATATAGAGACTTCATCCCTCTTCTAGGCCGACATGTCTTCCTGTAGGTAAGCCGACTAGAACAACTGCTTGAGGGACGACTTGTTAAGGAGTATTTCCAACCAATTTGGAACTGACTTTGTGGAGCAAGGTGATAAGGTCTTGGAGCATATAATTTGTCTTTTACACAAGTGTAACATGACTTCACATACATGACTATTTTATACATTTATGACAAGATGACAAATTCCTAAAAGACATCAAGAAGAAGTCTTTGACCTATAATAAAAACTACTTGCTCATGAAACCCATGAGTCAAGCTTTACAAAATACATTTTATTATCTTTGTCTTCTTCATTCCATAAATTCATAATTACATAGTCATTATGAAGACCGATCCTAGTTACACTTTTCAACACTCCCTCTTAACTAGGGAGGTATTCATAATGGTACATGGTCACTCTCAATCTAAAGAATCTCATAAGAAGAATTTGATTGGGAATCTATTTGTTATAGCATCATATTATCCAGCATTGTCAAATAGCAAGGCCTTGACTAATAGCTCCATCTATCCAAGAGATCTTGAACTACAATGCTGGTGAGACCTATGACTATAGACACCATCGTCATTGTGTCCGAGGTACATACTCCACCCGGGTGTTCACTGAGTATGACCTCATAGGACCATTCTTAGTTCTCAAAGAATATCTCTCCTTTCACGACTACTCTTTTCATTGGATGCCTTAATACATCTCAACAGAGTGTCGGATGCCAGATAATTACCCAATCCAAAATACTTTATTCTTTCTTCCAGTTGAAGACAAGAATGCGTGTCTATCTCTCCCTCTCAATTAGGGAGGTTCCATTTACCATGTGTCTACATTCTTCTTCATGGCCTTCACTAAGACTTACAACTGTTAGTCCTGGTCTAGTGCATGACCCATGAGATAGAAAAACACAATTGTCACTCCCTCTAAACCAGGGACCTATAACAACAATGATGAAAACATCTAACTACTCATGAAGAACTCTTTCCGATGATGTCATGAATTGAGGAGTCTTCAATTTTCTTCTTAGGGTGCAAATCATCCATCACTTTCATCCAAGAACCATGTCTTTTATCAGAAAGTGATCCATCAACTTTTCAATCTGGTCTAGCTTCATGTTATGCTACTTTCTTTCAAACCATATATCTTCCAAGGATCTTTCATCCAGCCATATGGTTATCAACTTGTGGAAGTCATTTACTTCCATTTGGAAGCCTTGCATAAGCTCATCAGATGTTATTCAATTATAAATATGAATACTTAAATCAAAATATACCTCAGTTGATGATATTTCATCATGACATCCTTCTTGTAGGCATCGACATCCTTCGTATATATTGAAACATTTCCAAAAGATATGTACTGCCAAGGGACTTCATCCTTTCTGGACTTTTATTAGAATCTACATATCTTCCCAAGGGATTTTCTAGTCAAGTCTTCTTGATTACCTTGGATGTTGACTGCCTCTTTTCATGATTGTACTTCCCATGATCTCTTCCTTTTTCTTTCTCCACACAACTTTATTTTATTCCTAGGAACTTCCATTGTGCAGTTCCTTGATAATGTACAATCACCTCATATTCCATATGAGGACATATTATGTTGATTTCATCTGAGTGTAGATCATGCCTTTTGGCAACCTGTGGACTGGAAGAGTTCCTGCTTTCTTTGATCATACTTCTTTTATTTGCAACCATATGACCTGTCTACATAGCATCTAGTGTCAACACACACACACACACACACACACACACACACACACACACACACACACACATATATATATCTTATTTCTTTTGAGTAATCCTGCAGCAGAATTCCTTGGAGTGAAGAGTTTTATTCCCTTGACCTACTTCATTAATATGTCATTGTATCCTAATCCTAGAATTATTAGAATTCTTGATGAAACCTTTTGCTTACTTTCTAACCATTAAATCCCAAAGGATTTCATTAGAAAAATGTATGCACTTGTTTCCATATAGTTTAATGAATAATGAACCATGACCTAGATGACTATATAAATACAATGAGGTTCCAAAAGTCATTTTATTTCATAGCATAAATGTTTAATGTTTTCAAACATTCTCCTATGACTAGTACTTCTTGCTTGTAATGCTTCTATCATGATGCTAATTTAAACAGATGCATCTATCTAATATGCAATACTCTTTTACAACCAAGAGATATCTCTTAAAGAGGAAGATGATCTCAATCATAATAGAGATCTTTCACTTCTTCTTTCTTAGACTTCTTTGAATCAGGGTCTTCTATTTCTCCAGCAACATGGGCTTCCTCCTGTTTCCTCTTATCTTTGTTGAGTTTGGGACAATCCTTTCTATAGTGCCCAAACCCATGACACCCATAGCATCGTATCTTAACCATGTTCCTTCTTTTCGTATGAGAACCAAATTTACTATATTTTCCTTTCCTCCTTGTCATGGTAGTATAGGCTTGATTTTCTTCATTTGTTCCAGTATCGATTTTGGCTTTTAGTCTAGTCTCTTCTATCTTACATAGAGACCATAGATCTTGGAATGGTGTTGCTTCTTTCTTCCCATAGATACTAGAAGTGAAGTTTCCCCATCCCTCTAGTACAGCATTCAACACCGCTATAGTCATTTCTTTGTCAGACATTACTTCTCCCATTTCCTGTAGTTGATCTCACATTTCAAAAATCTTCATAAAGTATGAAGTTATTCCTTCCTCTCTTGACATCTTCAACTTATATAGTTCTTGTCTTAGAGATAGTACTTCTCCCGCAGTACTTACAGAAAATAGCTCTACCGATGCCACCTCCTCCAACAAACTCCTACCAGAGTATGTTGATCATCCCATGATCCCGTGTCCAACCATCATACCAAAACAACCCAAGGAGTCTACCCATAAACCGGTTGGCCTCTGGTGCTGACTGAAACTCCCCTAGCAAAGGTGCGCACTTAATTGCTAGGTCAATTGTACCATCCAGGACGTAGTCAACCGACATACTTGGGAAATTATAGGTAGTCCCACCCGGATCCCAATGCCAGTCTAAGCTTTCGGTATCCCTAGTGCCTGGAAGCTCCTACTGAGCTACACTTGGGTCCACCACCATCTCCATAGCTAAATCTGCTGGGTAAAAACTCAAAATCTCTTGCCATCCAACCCCAACATGCGGATGATGCACCCTGTGCAACTCAGGTCGTCTCAGCTCAATGCATGAGATCTGACTAGGTAGCTCTGTCTCTCTCTCTCCAATGGACAAAGGTGACCCAACAGTGCTGCTAGCCCCGTCTATGTATGCTTGAAGAGGGATGCTCCGACTCTCCAATGTACCCTCTAACTATACCATTAAGGAATCCAACCATTCCCCAACGTGAGCCAGTTGGGCCACTGACTCGACACAAACCGCTCTCATGCCCTCCAGACCCTTGTTATTTCCACAAAATAGCCACTCATACTTACGTGGCCTTCCTTTTTAATGCTTGAAGTTCGGCCTAAAACTGATGACACTATTGTGTGTGACCATCGTCTAATACCTTTGTATCTCCTAGCGCCTCATTAAGGGTGGATACATCTCCTGGCACCTCCTCCATCTATTGTGTGCTTCTATCACCCAAAAACTCGGACACGACCCCAGTCACCACCTCAACAGATGGCACTACTGGAGTATGCTCCACTCTCTCCACAAAGATGTCAACCGACAGGGTCAAGGGAATCTCCAACATGGGTGACCCCTGCGTCACATCAGGTGTATCTATTTGGTCCACATAATCCTGTGTAGATGGTTGCACCCCCATGACTTGTGCAACTCTAGTGTCCCTTTTGAAAGGAAGAGGATAGACCTGGCCTAACACCTTCATCAGCTAGGTCAAGAATTCACGCATATTAAATCCTCTTTTTGCCATGGGTTGTCTATGGTTTAACCCATCACTGTGTATACATGCACAAATCTTCCTTGATCTAATTGGCTACCCCAAAATTGGCCAAGATCATGGGTCTAATACCACTGTAATATTCCTAATGGAAATTTACAATGATACACAAAGCAAACATAACAAAAACACACACAAAATTACACCACATTAAGCACCCGGAAAATGCCAAAATCTACGTTGAGCTTAACAAATTTATTAAGATAAATGTTGGGTACAAGATAAGATCAAAATGCATGTACCTGGGCTAGCTCAAGGCAAGCTAACAATGCCCAGGTGATGAAATCAGCTGCTCGGACACAAGTGTGCCTGTCCCCAACCAAGCTCTACATTGTCCCTCTGAAATCTACATTGTTGGCTACAAGAAATGGTTGTTAGGGCCTCCTTTGATGCTTAGAAAATTCTGGGAAATTAAGGCCACCCTCTCCTCCAATAACCCACAAAAACCCACGAAGGAATTGGCCAAATGTTGACCTCGGAATTTCAGCCCAATATCCCCTAGCTCCTCCAATTGTTGTCTGAGTTGGGACCCTTGTTTGACCCCTCAAATCAGCCTAGAAAATTATACCAAATTAATCTTGACCTCTCTTCAATAAACTCAGAAAAACCCAGAAAGGGTTTTTCCTAGTTTTGGCGCTCCAAAATTGACCCCAAAATGCTTGGCCCTCCTCTAATGTTGGGAAATGTCACCTGTGATAGTTGAGGTGTTTCCTTCTCCTCAAAGGCTAGGAACTCTCTTCCAATTCCCCTCCAATCAAATCCCAAACAATTCTAGCTCCTCCATCCACTCTCAATCCACTCACCAAGCCTCCCCACAAATAGCTTCACAACCATTTGCGTTGTCCTGGGGAAAAAGACGCAGGCCCAACCACCCCAATTCTTTCTACTAAGAAAATCACCTCTGCTCCTGGAAATTTCCTCCTTCGGGCAAATATTTGTGTGAGAAAATAACCTAGCAACAAAAGATCTCCTCTCAGGCACAACACCACTCCAAACCCTGCATGGTATCCTCCCAACTACCAAAGAAGATTAGACTTCACCTCCCTAGGGTGGCACTCGTTGTTCACCAAAGAAGGTGAGATTTCCCCTTGGAAACCTCTGGTGGTAAACAACCCGTCACTCAACTGAACAAATTGAGCAACAATGTGTAAATGGCAAATTATCGAAAGTACGTTATGCTACCTTCAACCCTTTATTTATAATTGTTGCTTCAACTTTCCTTGTGGGTCCCTTAGCCAACTATTTCGACCTCCTTCACACACAATTGACTTTTCCTCCAAGGGGTGCGTATTCCATTAGGGGTGGCCGCCACATTCCACGAAGGTTGGGATTTTCGATTTCTCCTAAGTATCATGTACCCAAAATGTCTCCAATGCCCAGATTACAAAATTGTGCTAGGCTTAGCACTTCCCCAATAACTTCGTCAATCCTATTTAATGAAAAATCAAAATTGGGGATATTAAATACTTGTTGACATTTGCATTGGAGACCTAGCACTTGTGGAAGCCATCTTGTGGTCAGTATTATCTCTGTCTTGATGTTTTGTTGAAGGATCTCTTTAAGGAAAAGCTTGATTGGGTTTTCCCCTTTGTGAGGTTTTGCCCTAGTCTCTGACCTAAACACTAGTGTCTTTTGTTATTGCGCACTGTGATCTCTATTTTCTTGCCATTGCTATCAATTGAATCTCTGAAGGGTAATTATTTGATGAAGAAGAATTAATAGAAGCTCTAATAATTAACAAATAATTATCAGTAGTTCAGAAATAGTACTTGTACACATTGCACTCTAGATTTTCAACAGTTGCTACTACCCTTTGTGATCAAATGTGCAAAAGACCAATTTTTAAAACATTTGTGTAAATTTAGGCACATCTATGTATCTATGTGTCCATGTGCATGAAAGAGAGGAGAGAAAGATACCAACTGCCCTCCGGAGGAGAAACCGTCATCTGAAAATGTTCCATTTGAACCTCCCCATCCCCATGTGAAAACGTTGCCACCTATGATACAAAAATTAACATGTTACAAGAATTTTTAGAACCACCAACTCCTATATATGCACATATATTAGAACTTCCAGATCTACAAATCTTATGATTAATGAATACAAGTAACAAAATTAAAACAAAATTTGTATAAGATGCATATTTAGTATTACATCATAGCCATTTATAATTTAAGACGCTTCCCATCAATCTTGGGATTATAGAAAAAGGAAAAACCAAAAGAGTGACAAAAACTAACAGACAATCCAAATGCTCATAAATTTACATGTTAAAGATCTAAATTTCAGGGTAATTATAACTTGAAGAATTTTCCATTGTTTCTATTAAATTTAGAACTAAAGAAAGATCTATCTAGTTGATTTTCTCTTAAAAGATTTATAATCTATAAATATTTCAAAGCACATCTACAAAACCTGGTTTAAACATAGCATGCATAGATGCTATACAAAGTTCAAACTGAAAAAGAAAACCCTAAAGATACCCCTTATATCATATATATTGGCATTATAGTATTAAAATTTCTTTTGGAGGCAATACGAGTGTGATCTAGCAGCAAGCAACGAGGTCATCAGGCTTGTATCAATGTGGATACCAAGGTCCAAACCCTCCAAGGGGGTCCTGATGAGGCCAGGTGCAAGTTACAGGTGACATTGATAGCATAGATATGCCCCTCATGGCACAGCAGCTTGGCGAAAGAGGCTCAAAAGATATTGACATTCACATGGTATGATTTTAATAAAAGCAACATCCTAGAATACGTTTACCTACATTTTAATAGTTTTCCTATAGTTCTTTTTGTCACATATCAAATAACACCAATTAATACATAATATAATTCAAACAATGAAAGAAACATAAATCCATGGGCACATCTGTGTCGACATAAAATATATAGCAATCACATTGAAGATAGATGACTAATAGGAAAACTAATCAACGTAACATTAGAATGATATACCTGAATGCTCAACTTATCTATGACTACTGATTTTTCTTAATAAGCTTTAGGAAACTCCCTATGACTCATGCTATTACTTATAAGTCTAGCAAATCCCATCAACATAAGACAAATTAATTTAGCTCAGAATTACTCTATTATTTATACGATATAGACTGTGTTTGTTCATAGAAAACCAATGATAAATATCCAAGTAACTTTTTTCTCATTCGATTCAATCAATAAATATTTAGATGCTTTCCAAAGGAGAGTAAACTATATGAAGTGATAGGCCTACTTTTAAAAATGGTATTGGACATTCTCAGAACGGTTGCTAAAAGCGGAAAACATAATTGCCTCCAACGTGGGGTTCAAGCTAGATAAAACTAGTGAAACCTATTGAATAGTTGTCTATCCTTGAAAATCGACCTACCAATTGATGTCTCCCAGCTTGGTTCAACTTCGTTAATTATGTCAAAAAATTTATTGGTGTGTTGAATAGCAACACTGGAGAAAGATGTAATAGACTGTATAATGAGTTATAATTGTTTGAGTTTATGGAATGTAAAGATGATGTGAAAATGTGGATAGATTGAAAACCTTATAGGATTGTAGTTCTTCTTTCTCTCTCGCTCTCACCATATATATATATATATATCTATATATATATATATATATTTTGGTTGTTGTCACATATTCAAATTACTATAAACTAAGTATCTTTCCAGCTAGACCACATGAAAATTATGTTTCCTATAGCAACTACAAATTCAAGGAAGCATACGGAGAGAGATGAAATGGATCAATATATCATACAAATTGATAACTTTGAAGGAAATAAGGATAATGGGACAAGAAAAATTTCACGTACCTTAAGAATCATGTGATATGAAACAATTTGGCCTTGACTGAAGAAAGAATTCGATTTTTGATAGAAAACCACGAGATATTTCTATGGTTGACTACTAGAAAAACCTTAGATGGATATCTTTTGATTAAAACAGAACCATAATAATAGAAAGATCAGCAGGCATGAACTATTAAATAGCAAAAAGATAATAATTTTTTTTTGGAAAATTCATTTCGAGTGATTTCAATTGGTAGACAATTTTTATATCAACGACAAACTCCATTGTCCAAAATCACTAGATGAAATTGAAAAGGATTTGTTGCACTTATTACTGATCTGTGAAAATTTCTGAACACTGAAACCCTACTGGTAAATATTGATTTACTTCTCCTACTTGTTTTATTATACACAAGTTATTTAACTGAAATATTCATAAAAACATCGAAGTAAACACAACTAGCAGCCTACACAAATACAGATCATACTGAACATCACGCACATATGACAAAGGACACACATGATTTTTCGGACAAATATCCCAGGGAAAACCAAATGTGGGAAAACCGGTGTAGCAGATCTCAGGGTTTATTATTATTAAGCAACAATATTTTGAGTACATCGAGGGTGCCATAATCTGGCTCACCCAACAGAGAAAACCTCGGCGACGGAGAAAATGTGAGTTTTACCTCACTCTGCAAGTCTTGGATGAGTCACTGGTGAAACCCCAGCTAGCTCTACGCAGTCTCTACGCTACCACTACATAAGGCTGCGTAGCCTTGGCTGAGGGACTACATCACCCTTGCTCTGCCTTGAACAGCTTCTACCGGAATTTGGTTTTAGCATTGCCGGCTTAGAAACCCCAATCTACAGCTAATTTCGGACTTTCCTTGGAGGCTCTGCGCTGCCCCTGTGTGAGCCCTACGTGGGCGTGCGTCACCCTCTCTAGGGTCTATGCCACGCCCTCTGATGGCTGCGTTGCCTCCACTGTGTCTCTGTTGTCCTTGCTCTGCGTTGTACTTTTGGTCCTCTGAAGTCTGACCAATCTCTGCATCCATCCCTCACTGCTTCTCTGAATCACTCAAATTTGATCTTCGCCTGAGCACTGCTCCGTCAGAAGAATTCGATCTCTTAGACTCACCGTGTGTGTTCTCCATCTGACCCCAAGCCCTTCCTTTATACTTTTCTCGTTGAAAAATCAACGGTCGTGATCTAATCTCTAATCAACGGATAAAATTACAAGAAGCTTGATCCATGTCACTCAGAACATTCTCATCACATGTGTAAATTAATTCACTTTAATTTTTCAATTTCCCTAAGTTAGACTTAGGGTCCTCATTAAAAAAAATAATTATTTTAATATCTTTTACACAAGATGGAATTTCTCCAAACGCTTTTTGGATCTTGGAGATCTCATGTGTTCTAGCCCCTCCACAAAGTTTCGGAGCTAGAGCACATCTGATGCTACCCCAAAATCTCAACACTCCCTTTTAGCGAGGAGTGTGCTCTAGCAATATTTCCCCACTGAAGCATCACCCTGATCTCTGGCATCGGTCTTTGCGTTGTTGATGCTTGGCCTGCTGCCCTCCATCCACTGGGTTGTTGCTTTCTGCACTACTGCCCATGTCACTGCCACTGACAATGCCACATCTGTACTGCAACTCCCTCTCAAATTGCTGCATCATGTTGCCTATAGCACTATCACTACTAATTTTTGCACTGCAACTCAGTTGCTGAGAAGTAAGCAACTGAAGGACAACACCCAATCACTGACAGACAAGTCAGTCTGGCTGCATCTCATCACTGAAGCACCCTCTGTTGTTGCTCTGCGATGTCTCTATGAAGCACTGCGATGTCTGCTGCTCTACACTGCGTAAGCACTGCCTCTGCGCTGCTGCTTTCACGTTGTCGTTGCTTCTCCTCTACGTTGCTCTAGACTTCAACGACCCAGCTCTGCCTCTGCTTCTCCATGATCTTTTGTTCCCACTGCTCGAGTCATCCTGCTACTGTCTTAAGGCTCCTGTAGCTCGTATGTGATCCAAGAGTTTGGGCACCTCAAGGATCCCGCCTGCACCATCTGTAGCTCCTCTACAAATCTATATCAACCCACCTCTTCTCTCAAGGCACATGAGCACTCATGGCCACATCATCATCGTTGCCATTGTCCCCTTTTGCTGCTGTTGCCTTGGAATCTGAAGCTTCCTTGTCCTTCCACTTAGGACAAGTGTTGGTGAAGTGTCCAAGTTTGCCACATCTGAAGAATTGGACCTTGGATAGGTCCTTCTTCTCCCCTTTTTGCGGTTGTCCCTTAGATGCTAGGGTTACATCTTCCTCCTCCTTTACCTTGATAGCTCCTCTGTTGAATTCCCTCTTGGTCACCCTCTAGATCTCCTCTTGTTGAAGGATTGCCCACATGTCACCCCAATTTGGGAGTTGTGCTCTACCCAAGATGCTTTGGACAGAGGTCTCCCACTCATCAGTGACTGCATTCAGGGCAATCCTCACCATGAACCCATCATCCGGAGTTGCCCCCATGGCAATCAGCTGATCTCAGATAGTCTGCAATCTGAAGAGGAAGGGATCGATCTCCTCTCCCTTGTGCATCTGGAACATCTGCATCTGGTTCTCTAGAAGCATCTTCCGTTAGACAAACCTACCTTAATACAGCGTGGTCAAAGTTGTCCACGCCTCATTTGTCATCTTCTTCTCGGCAATGTGTGGGACCACGTGATCCTTCACTCCATCCATGATCAAGCGCTTAGCACGCACCTGATTTTCGTTGAACTTCTTCAGAGCATTTGCATCGATCGGCACAGCTAATACATTTTCCGCATGGTCTCTGATACTGTACTCCTCCAAGACTGTCAGGATTCTAGATTTCTAGATCGCAAAGTTAGACACATCGTCTAACCTATCCTAATCTCTCAATCTGTACGGGACCATCTCTGCTCAAACTATCGAAACAAGTCCTCTTCTTCCTTCAACTGTTGTTGCACTCAATAGAAGATCGGATCTAGGTTTCTTGGCAACAGAAACCCTCTAGAGAAACTGCTCCCTCTGACAATTGATTTCCTTCCAGAAATTCTCTGTCAATTCTGTTGAATCAACCCTCTATGATCACCCTCCTAATCGAATCTCAAATTTCTTGGCAAAAATCTGTTGAGGGATTGTTTCCTCTTACTTTGTCACCTTTTCTAAGCATTGTTTTGCTCAAAAAGAACCGATGCCTCACCAGCAACTTTTGAAGATCAGAAGCTGCACTTCCAGCCCCGGCGAACTACACAACGTCTCTCCAACTCTGACTATGTCACCCTTTAGGGCCTACATCACCCACTAGGGCCTGCGTCACCTCTGCGTCCCTCCTGATGTTGCACTGTCTTCTCCTGGATCTGTGTTGCTCTAGCTGCCCTTCCCGCAACAAAAATCTTCAACCCTTTTGCTAATGGCTTCAACTTGATCTACAATGCTCTGATACCATGTGAAAATTTCTTAACATAGAAACCCTAATACTAAATATTGATTTACTTCTCTTACTTGCTTTATTATACACAAGTTATTTAACTGAAATATTCAGAAAAACATCGAAGTAAACACAACTAGAAGCCTACACAAATACAGATCATTTACTGAACATCACGTACATATGACAAAGGACACACATGATTTTTCGGAAAAATATCCCTGGAAAAACCCAATGTGGGAAAACCAATGCAGCAGATCCAAGGGTTTATTATTATTAAGCAACAACATTCTGAGTACATCTAGGGTGCCATAATCTGGCTCACCCAAGAGAGAAAACCTTGGCTATAGAGAAAATGTGAGTTTTACGTCACTCTGCAAGTCCCGACTGATCCGGATGAGTCATCGGTGAAACCCCACAGCTAGCTCTGCGCAGTCTCTACGCTGCCACTGCGTAAGGCTGCATGGCATTGTCTGAGGGGTTGCGTCACCCTTGCTCTGCGTTGATCAGCTTCTCCCGAAATTTGGTTTCAGCCCTTTCGGATTAGAAACCCCGATCTCCAGCTAATTTCAGATTTTTCCTTGGAGGCTCTGCGTTGCCCATGCGTGGGCCTGCGTCACCCTCTCTAGGGTCTGCATCACACCCTCTGATGGTTGCACTGCCTCCACTGCATCTCTACTGCCCTTGCTATGTGTTGTACTCTTGGTCCTCCAACCAATCACTACATCCGCCCCTCACTGCTTCTTTGAATCACTTAGATCTGATCTTAGTCCGAGCATTGCTCCATCAGAAGAATTCGATCTCTTAGACTCACTGTGTGTGTTCTCCAACTGACCCCAAGGCCTTCCTTTATACTTTTTTCATTGACAAATCCACGGTCGTGATCTAATCTCTAATCAACGGCTAAGATTCGAAGAAGCTTGATCCACTTCACTTAGAATATTTTCATCACATGTGTAAATTAATTCACTTTAATTTTTCAATTTTCGTAAGTTAGACTTAGGGTCCCCATTAAAAAAATTAATTATTTGAATATCTTTTATACCAAATGGAATTTCTCCAAACGCTTTCTGAGCCTTGGAGATCTCGTGTGTTCTAGCCCCTCCACAAAGTTTTAAAGCTAGAGCACATACAATGATACCCCAAAATCTCAACATGATCAATCTAGGACATGAGATCCAAATTCCAAAAACGAGTCCATCTAAAATCTCTTTAGAATCTCTATAGTATATCTTCCTTGCCCAAGGAAGATTTCTCCATTCTGTTGCCAAAGTTCCAAACCTAGAAAATAGTGCATCCGCCCTTGATCCTTCATGTCGAATTATGTTGCTAGATTTTCCTTGCAGTCTTTGATGAGCCTAGATGATCTAGTCAAAAATAGATCATCTACATATAGCACCAATATTAGAGGCTCATCCCCTACTCTCAGATAATAGAGATTGGGATCTACGTCACTGTTGATTTATGGTAGCATCTGATGTGCTCTAGCCTTGTAACTTTGTATATAGGCTAGGACACATGTTTTCCATAAAACCCAGAAATGGTTGTGGAAAATTCCACTTAGAGATGGTTTAATTAAAATAATTAATCGTTTATAATGTTTCCCTGGGAAACTGATTAATTAAAGGGTATTAATTAAACTAAGTGTGAATCCTGTAAATAAAGTCATGAGTCACCTCCAAGTTAATCTTAGCCCTTGATTATGATTTAATCTTGGCTGTTGAAGGTTCAATAGAAGAATATAAGGAGGGTGAGGGGCCTATGGAAAACACATCAGACAGAGAAAGAATCAAGAGTTCGATTTCTTCAGTGAGAGGAAGAATCGAAGTGATTCTCATTTGCAGAGAGGGGAAAGTGAAATGTCCAAGAGGGAGAATTCTGAAGCATAGAGAGTACAAGAAGAGAAGGAAGAGAGGAGCCAGAGCATCAGCACAGAGTTACCCTAGCAGCAGTTACGCTGGGCCAGCACAGAGAAGCAGAGGGAGTTTTTGTTTTCTGTTGAAGGAGCAGCTAAGGGTTCATCTGGTGTCAGGAGGACATTTCGGGAAGGAAGGAGCACTCGAGTCTCATACAACATCAAGCACAGAAGCAGCCACGACAAGCAGCAGAGGCAGTGACACAGTCACTGCGCAGAAATCACACAAAGCAAGTTAGAGTGGGTGCAAGTCAGTGCCGGAACTCAAAAGGTGATGTGAGAATTGTCTCACTCAGCCTTTTCTCATTAGGATTCTTCAGGTGATTGATTGACATTTACAATCACACATTTGTACTCAGAATTTCTGCATAATAAAGAAACCCTCAGATCTGCTGCACCGATTTTCCCACATTGGGTTTTCCCGGGGACAATTGTCCAAAAATAAAGATGTCTATGTGTGATTACTTGTGCTATTTTTATATGTGATTTGTTAATTGTGAAGTCTGCAGCATATTTTATTTTTTTATTTAACATGAGAAATGTTAAATAATTGTGTTTGATAATGAAATAAAAGAAATTTAGTAAGTAGTTGCAATAGAGTCCTCCATTATAGAATTTTCACAGTCACTCTTGACAAATTCCATCTTCTGCAAGTAGTTGTCAATTCGACCATACCAAGCTCTAAGGGCTTACTTCAGTCCGTACAAGGCTTTCTTAAACCTGCACACATGAGTTTTCTGCTCATGCGTCTCAAAGCCCTCTAGTTGCTCAATGTATACTTCCTCTTCTATCACCCCATTCAAAAACGCAGTCTTGACATCCATCTAGTGAATCTCCCATCCCATCTGCTCTGCAAGGGATATAAAGGATTTGATTGAAGTATACCGAGCTATTGGGGCGAAGGTTTCTTCATAGTCCATCCCTTCCTTCTGAGCGTACCCTTACCTACAAACCTGGCTTTAAATTTCTCTATATTGCCATCTACAGTATATTTGATCTTGTAGATCCATCTCGAACCTACAATCGATCTGTCCTGAGGTCTACAAACCATTTCCAAGACATCATTTGTCATGATGGAGCTGTACTCCTCCACCATCGCATCTACCCACACCTAATGTTGAGCTGCCTCCTGAAAACTAGAGGGTTCTCCAACCTGTGCTACCAATGTCTAGTACCTGTCTAGTTGTCTGCATTGCCTCTTCTCATTTCTAGGAGCTCCAACAAACTCCTCTGCATCCCTCAGAGTTTGTTGTAGTTCTTTGCTCATCCTTCCACTGGTGGTGGGTGTATTTACCTGCTCTCCTTCTTGCACTTCCTCGGGAAAGCTATCGTTAGGATCCTTGTGCCTTGGAGAAGCACTAGAGCCATATTTTGCATGTCGTTGCGGCTGGACCAACGGATCCCCCTCAGACTGCGTAGCTGAAGACATTTCTTGGGATTTCCTGAAGGCTCTTTCCTCCATGAACTTCACGTCCCGTCTCACTACTATCTTCCTACTCTCGGGAATATAGATGTGGTAAGCCTCTGCATTCTCGCTATATCCCACCAGATATCCTTTCTCTGCAGTCTGATCCAACTTCTTCCTCTTCTCATTCGGTACATGGCAATACGCTATATTGCCAAATATCCTAAAGTGGCTCACTTGAGGCTTGCTACCAGTGAACACGCTTTCAGGAGTAACTTTACCCAATTCGTTATCAGGAACCCTGATCTGCACGTACACGGTTGTATTACAAACCTCAGCCCACAGGAATTTGGGCATGTCTTGATCATATAGCATTACCCTTGCAGCTTCGACAATAGTCTTGTTTTTCCTCTCTGTGACTCCATTCTGCTGGATTATACAGAGTGGTCCATTCTCTCTTGATGCCTTCCCTTGTGCAAAACCTGGTTAAGTCCTTGTCAATGTACTCTCCACCATTGTCTGATCGCAATTTCTTGATCCTCTTTCCTGTCGAATTCTCCACAAGAGCTTTAAACTCCTTGAATCTATCAAAGACCTTGTCTTTGGTCTTCCGAAAGTAGATCCATGTCTTTCTGGAATGGTCATCGATGAAGGTGACAAAATATTTTTCACCCCTAAGAGCATTCTGGACATTGGTCCACAGATGTCTAAGTGTATCAATCCCAACACACTCTTGGCCCTATTGCTACTTCTAGGATACACTGCCTTGACATACTTTCCTAATACGCACCCTCTACATACATCATCTCGCTTGGTGTTAAGTTTTGGATCTCCCATGACAGTCTTCTTGAGAATTTTCAAGGCTCCATGATGTAGATGCCCCATTCTTCTATGCCATAACTCATTTAAATCTTTCTCATAAGTACTGTCTATCAGAGCCATTAGGGACTCGATTTGTAACTTGTATAGTTTGTAGCTCCTGACTCGAATTTATGTCTTCTTTTTCCAACTTGAATGTTTGACGTAAACTTTGTTGCCAATAAAGTATGCGTCATAACCTTTGTTCTGAAGCTGGGACACAGAGAGTAAATTCATCCCCAACCTTGGTACATGCAGCACATTGGTGGCCCGAAGCTTGTTGCTAGCTTATGTTTGAAATATTATGGTACCTCTTCCAACAGGGGTATATTTTTCCTTATTTCCCATAGTGATTTGAAAATTCATCTGCTCCTCCTGGTAGCTTGAGAAGCATTCTCGAACTCCCACCATATGAACAAAGGCTCCACTGTCAATATACTAGATCTATAGAGAGGCCATACTTGACACGCAAGCAAATTCCTCTTCTAGTCTGGATGCCAGAATTGAAATGTCATGATCCCTTTGTTCCTCCATGCGTTCTGGAGAACAGTGTGAACCCTTCCGAGCTATTGTTGCATTAATGTCGGATCTTTGTTTCATTGCAAAATCTCTACTTCCATTACTTCATATTTTGCTCTGATACCATGTGAAATTTTCAAATCTAAAATACTACTGCAGTGATAGATTTATTTCGCCTACTTATAATTATGATAAGTTATTTACGAATTTCTTCCAATAAATTCTGAAATCAAATAAATACAACTGCAGTAATCACTTAACCAGAAGCAAAGAATAGAACACAACACATATAACGCAATAGAAACAGTCACATGTACACAGTTACTTTTGGAGAATTGTCCCCAGAAAAACCCAATGCAGGAAAACCAATGCAACAGATGAGGGTTTCTATTATTTTTCAGCAATGGAAATCTTTTATAAGATAATAGACGAGAAGATCTCTTAAGAATACACTTGAGATAAATTCTTTGAATCCTCTTGGAGAATTTCTTACACCCGAAAGACACCCTAGCTTCCTCTACATCACTCTGCGTGATCCTCTGTCAGTCCCTACGCTGGACTGTGTCACTCTGCCTGCGCACTCAGTGTTGCTGCTTAGCGCTGTCCTTTGTGGCCCTCTATGTCCTCCTCTTGCGTTTGTTTGTCACTGCTAACTTCTCTTCCTTCTTAAGCCTTTGCAACTCTACCCTGCAACTCTCCCTCTAAAATTGAATTATATTCCTTCATAATCGATTTCCTTCGGATACTAAGTATGTGCCCAGCTTCGTTTCCAAATGACCCTCAAGCCTTCTCTTATAGTCCTCTCATTGATGAATCAATGGCCCAGATTAGATCTCTAATCAATGGCTAGGATTAAAACATGATTTGATCTTCGTTCTCTAGAAGATTCTCACTCTGTTTTAGTAATACCCTTTAATTATTTAATTTCCCTAAGTTTAGACTTAGGGTCCTCATTAAAATAATTAATTATTTTAATAAAACATGAACCAAGTGGAATTTCCACAAATGGTTTCTAGGTTCTCTGGAACACTGATGCCCAAGCCTCTCACAAAATTTGAGACTTGGAACACTTTCCAATGCTACAAAAATAAACACTATAAACAATTGACCCAAGCATGAAACCCATGCTTTAATAAGTCAATTTCTTTAATAATAAAATTTATTTTTCTTTCTTTTGACAAATACATTTCATTATGACTCAAGTACAATTATGAAGACTGGCACTATTTACATTCTTCAACAAAATATAGGGTAGGTTACATCATGTGGACCCACCTCCACACTTGACGTTTATTTCACTCCTTTCCCTCTCTCTTCTTTGGAATTAAACCATTTTTATGTATTAAAGATGAACGGTGTTGATTATGTCTCCATAGTGATCTCTTATGCAAAGACATGTACCCTAAGTCATCCTTTTTTCAAGATTACATGGAATTTTTTCTTAGGTCCAAATTATCCTCTCAAACCTTAAACACAAACAACAACATTAGAGGGTTCAAAATTATATCTCTGTCAAATTTGAGACTTACAAAGTATGAGAAAGTACATGGTTCCCTTGGTGAATGTACTACTGTTTTCATTGTCGTGATCCTATGGATGAATGCTAAGATTGAGTACGTTTGCAATTTCTATAATTTTCTCTTCCATACAGTTTGTATATTTTTCTCTTCTATACGAAATGTTTCTTACACTTAATTTGATTTGCTGCAATAAATAACAATAATAAAACTGACCATTCAGAAGATGTGATCATCAAATGCTGTTGATCAATATGCAAAATAGATTCAGAGTAAAGAGAGAAAAAGAAGTGATGCATTAATTAATTAGAATAATGAAGAATGCAAAACTGTGATCAAGGTAAAGAGAATACTGACCAGAAATAACTGCTGTATGTTTCCAACCACAAGAAACCTGTTTAAAACAACGAATGTTTTGGAAGTGCAGATGTAAAGAGGAAAACAGGAATCAACAAACTTGTACATCTACTACCAACACTGAATTTGTATGCACTATATCATACCTCTGACACATGAAGAGGTAGCAAGCTCCCTTCCACTCTCTCTGGTGAAGGAGCTAAGCTCTTGGAGCTGCAGGGATATAAAATATTTATCTTGTAATTTCAATATCAAAAGAAAAACCTTTCAAATATTTCTAGCATAAAAATGCACTAGAGAGCAATTTGAAAATATTTTCGCATACAGTTCCTATAAAAAAACATTGATAAGTTAGAGAGGCATACCCAAGACCAAGGCAACCATTTTCACTTGAACCCCAGGTGTAAAGATCTCCACTACCTATTCCAAACATGAGGCTATGAATTAACAATTCCTTATACTTGCAAAATTATGTGAAGCATGCATCAAGAAAAGGGAAAGAAAACACTAAGACAGAACTCTTACTAGCATCCCAAGTTCAAGATTGTTTCAGTGGAACATGTTGGAGAATGTAGCTATTGTTGGTCTTCATAATGCCATTGTTATCTTTGTATTTGGAAAAACAATTTATTATATTTTTCACCAGCAAGTTTTTCATGCTTAATTTTGATCAAATTATATTCTTGTAAGTCTGAGTCATGTTCTTCATGACAAGAAAAGAAGAAATTTTTTATTTGTTAGTCTCAAGATCCTCCACAAGTGCTAAGTCGGCCTGCTTCCTCATTTGCACCCATTCAAGCCAGTTGATATATATATATATATATATACAATTCGTCTCACGCATTAGGTATCAATTAATCCTGTCATCAATCTAATGCGATGGTCTGAAATTAGAACTACAAATACTAGTCTTTCTCAAATTCATTTCTGAATGCCATCCGAAGTCATCTGAATATAGAAAAGTCTGTTCCACTATCCACGAGAAACACAGGAGTATTCAAGAAGACATCAAAGTAAAGGAAGCTTGGCTATACTAATCTGAGTTCATCCAAAGTCTGGAAAGAAATCCAAGTTCATCTGAAGTCTTAATGGAAATCCAAGTTTACCCAATGTCTGGAAGAAGTCTGTTGAGGCATCTGAAGTTACAGGAAGCAAGAAATTACAGTGAGAACCGAGGTCTGTAATAGACTATAGTTGGTGTGCACAGAAGGAATAGAATTAGAGATACTAAAAGTCTATCACAGAAATCCAAGAAGATATACTACAGGCGTTTGTTATATTACAAAGATCAGAAGTCTTGCTGGAAGAAGTTCGAACTTCGAAGTCTTGCAAAATAGTGGTCTGAACTTTGAAGTACTTTAGTTGTCTAAAAATCAATATTTTGAGAACAAGAAGTGAGAACACTCTAGCACTGTCTTAAAGGAATTGTAAGAGGACTATCCTTTTGATGATCTCGGTGGACCAGGTATTGAAGAACTGAAGAAACTGGCTTAGCACATGTGGGGGGCTACAATGACTTTGATTTCTTTTGTTGATTTGAAGATTTCTCTGAAAAGGTCGCTGGGTTTTTCCCTTAATGGGGGTATCCACTGCTACACCTAACACATCATGCTCTGATCCTTGAGCCCCGAGCAGTTAATGAAAGAAAAGTCATAAAAGGAAAAAGGCATACAATTAAGGGTGGATAAATCAAGGTCAGGGTAACCATGTGTCACGATTTCTCTCTCCTATACATTTTATACCCAAATGTGGGCTTCTCTTTATTAATTACCTACGTTGCACGGGTTCCCGCACCCGGGGGTGGGGTTCCCGAACCCGCACCGGGTTCCCGCACCCAAGTACCGGATTCTCCGCACCCAAGTACCCTGAAGAACCCAAACGAACCGGGTTCTTCAAAAAAAAAATTCGGGTTCTTGGGTTCTTTTGGTATGAAGAACCCATCGTTTGGGTACTTAGAACCCGAATTTCGGGTTCTTCAAGGTTCTTCATGAACAATTTTTTCAAATATATAAATTTTTTTAAATGATTAAAAATTAAAAAATTTAATTAAATTTTAATAAATATTAAAAATAAATTATAATTTAATAAAATAGAGTTTGTTTAGTCTTGACTCTTAAATTCTCCACCCTCTTCATTCCGCACACTGCTTCCCATTCTTTCTCACCGCCCAGCATTCCACTGCTCGCAAACGCAGCATTCTCTGCTATCGAACCATTTTCCTCATCCCTCTTACGTCGTCGTAGCATCATTAACCCTGCAAATAAACGCACTCAGAAAACGAAGCGATCATCCCTCGAGCTCCATCCTTCTTCTGCCGTGGACGTTAACCTGCACAACAAAACGCACAAAAAAAGAGTGTGGCTTTCGACCTGCATAGTTTCTCTGCTACCGAGCCTTCAGATTCTGCTTTGCGTCGACATCGGGCTCCTCCTCCCGTCGCCCAACCTGAAACTCACGCAGATAAGAAATATCATATGTATGTGTTGATTTGTTTTGATCGGATTCATTTTGCGTGCATAAGGGTTTAGTATAGTTTAGGTTTAGATTTGTTAATTTTTAATTTTGTTAGTTTAGATTTAAATCTTAGTTTTTATTCATTCCGCTTTTGATAGCGTTAGTTTTAAAATAGTTTTATTTTATGATAGGTTTTAGATTTCGTTTTTTTTTAGTTTGACTCTTAGTTTTAGATTTTTTGGTTTAGTTTTAGTTTAGAGCGTTAATTTGGATATAAAAATTTTGAAAAATAAAAATTATAAAATATAAAATTCAAAAAATATTTTAAATTTTTGTTCTTAGAGTTTGTTTAGTCTTAATTTTCATTAAATTTATAATTTATAAATTTAATTTATAAAATATAGTATTATATATGATATATAAATTATAATTTATAATTTATAATATATATTAATATAAAAATACCCAGACGAACCCACGCACCCTGTTTCAAAAAATGTCGTCCCCGTCCCCGTCCCCGTCCCCGTCCCCACACCCGCACCCACGTTTCCTGGCAACATAGTTAATTACCCTTCTACCCCAACATGTGGCCCACATGTGGCCCATGATTGCCCCTTCCATTCCCTATTCCATTCATCCTTTTATCTCATGCCACCACCATTTGAAGGACATACCTAGGACATATTGTCCCCTTTAAAAGTAGAAACCACCTAATAGGATACTTGGTTAACCCCCCCTTGGAGCTTGGAGACATTAGCACATGCCAAAGCCCACTATGGAAGCGCATGCCATTATGAAGTGCCCACCTATTGCCCATGGTTTGTAAGCTCTTTAACTCAATTTCTTTAAAATGACTTGTTGTACAGGAAAGCAAGGGGATGCATTGGATCTTATGTAGGATTGCAGATGGTATATAGTTCGGGTTTGGTCTCCCTATACGGGGTCCTAACTCTCCAGAGGGCTACATTGGCACAAGTAGGTGTGTGTAAAGAGCCATGGGCCTCCACAACACTAGACAACAAACCATGGATCCCCAAAGATGTTTAGATATTGCTCAAGATTTAACTATTGGACAAGATAGATGCACCTGGTTCACCATGCCCAGTCGGCCCCACAGTTGTACCACGCATTTGGAAAATGACCTATAATATTCCTTTTTTTTGGTGTTCCTTATGACAGGGATAGGATGGACTTCCAAAGTTGGGAGCAGACAGGTCACCGGTACAGCTTGGTATCATCAACAGGCCCAGGGGCTTTTTGGAAGAGTTTTGAGGAGTTTCTATGAGGACAGGTGGCATTCGCTTGATATACTCCATCATCCACATAGTTTGCCTTTCGTTCCGGTGCATTCTGACAAATTTCGGAAAACTAAGTTATTTTTGGGCTTAACTCAATTAATTACGCTCAAGGTGGCATTCTGGGAGGAATACGTGATAGAACACCTTAGTGTAATAGCTCGTGCGAACCGAAACGCGAATACCTACATGATGGTATGGTTGGAACTGAGTTTCACTGATCTGAGGAGACATGGTAGCCGATTTACTCTTTCCCGCATTAAAAAGGAATATTTTAATTGGAAAATAAGAGGGAAAAGTGCTCCATGATTAAAATAATAATAAAATAGAAGGCTCTAGAGGGGTCCATGAGATCTATAAAAAAAGAGGAGGAGGCCATTGAGGAAAATCTTGGATTTGATATCTTTTCTTGTATGTGAGGTTGAGAACCCGGTTCTCTACTCCATTGGTAGCCCCAAGACGGAAACACTCGAGTATGTTGTCAAGTGTTGGATGAAAACCCAACTCTCTTTGAAGAGACTTCATTCAAGAGTTTCACAGAGCTTCAGGGATATTGGAGTGAGGATCATTCAGATCCTCAATTGGTACTTCATTGTCTTTCAGTTGATTCAGTGGTAGTTGTTGTTGGAGGGAGAGTGCAACTGTTCAATTTTGGGGGTCGGTGCAGCGCAACAGATTATATGGGAGGCCATCTTTCCATCTCAGCTATTTTGGGTCAGATATGCATGTAACCTCAGTGTGCCATTTATAATAAAAAGCTGAGATTATTTCTGGTTCAATGTGTTAATGGATTGCAGTGCGTTATTTGTTTTAATTTTTACATGGCAATCTTCTGTTAATAAAATGTTGATTTTGAGGTGAAATTTTGTGTTAAGTTATTTTCTGCAAATTTGGTCGAAATATCCCGTTAGGGATATTATAGTGGTATCGAACCCTGGGTCTTGGCTCAGCCTACGGGTTTTTCAGTTTCCAGTTGCAGCAATTATTGTTGGAAAGTTTTGCTAGAGAAGTCGAAGACCCAATTCCTGCAATACAAGTTACAAAAAAAAAACGGGGGCTCGACAACTCATTTTCTACGAAATTGACCTGGGAAAAGAAGGCGTCGATAAAGTTTCAAGGCAACCGATTTTTTATTATTGTTGAAATGATAAAAGAAAACAAAATAGAGCGAGCTCAAATCATGAGGTCCATGAGAGCAGAAATATTTTATTTATGAAGCCAAGCATGGAAGAATAGTGTGGGTCGTGGCAAATTTTACCGCAGATTGATTTCGGAAAATTACCAAGCAAAATATAATTTATTATTTCCAAGGTCGAATATTTATCTTGGAGTCAAATATTTACTTGGTGGGCACATTTTATGATCAGATGAAAAAGGGCCAACTTGTTTAAATCTTTAAAGGGGTCGTGAATAATTTTCATGCAAGTTGAAGGATGGCCAAATTATTATTGGGTGCAGTATTCATCTCTTCAGAACAGAAATCCATGCAGTCACCCTAACCTTTGACGCAAGCACCATAGAGAGGTCAAGTCTCTGTTTGCATTGTAGGGATCAATTATACATCGACAAGCACATTTTTGAGCAATTGGCAGTCTGAAGCTACCCACAAAGGAAGCAGGTTCTGAACCAGAAGGGTACGATTTTGTCATTAGAATGAAGAGCCATTTGCTTTCCCAAATGTGGTTTGATTTGGTATGCTTTTGGGATGAGTTTCATTCAGGGAATAACCAGATCACCTTAGCATCAATGAGGGTCGTTGTAATATCCCCTCTCAGGGATATCTCTAAAAGACAAGCAATCTCTGACCAGAGATGGACTAGGAGGGCATTTACCAGATATTTCACCTTTGAAAAGAGGGTGAGATCTGGAGGCTATCTGGCCCTTTCCAGACTCTGTCTAAGAGTATGGGGAAAACACACCAAGTGGTATAGAAACTGGAATGCTCGAGGAGAAAAATAACAGTAGTGCAAGCATAAAATAGCATATATATATATATATAACGTGTAACAGATACTCAAGAAATGCAGAGAGAATGCTGAGCCATTTTATTATACTGAGAAATATAAGTGAGTACAATAGGTGATCAGAGTGATGGCACTCAAACTTTCACAAGGCAAGTTAAGAAATACTCTCAGAAACGTTGCTGGAATGGCTGTTCTCTGATCTGCGTCCAAGCTGCTGGAAAACTGCCGTGTCGTTGCTACTGCTGGAACAAGATGAGTACATGGGGTTGCTCCCCTACTCGGACTAAGCTGAAACTCTGGGATCAGCCTCTACTCACCAAACCCAGAAAAGCCAAGAGAGCGTTTCTGGAATGGCCGACCCCCGAAAATCACCCCCTTGAGGATCCATGCTATCCTGCAAGTCTCTGCGCTGACACTGAAGGGAATCCACCAAAATACCGCCCCAAACTATGCAAAAATCCTCCAATAGGCAAGGGTTGGCCCCTTGCTCAATCTCCCAGCTCGAAACCTCCAAACGAAACCCAATCCGGAGCTCCCCAGTAATGGACTGCATCCCCTCTCTTAAGACTGCACAGTCACTAGATGCACTGCTCCACAACCAAGCTTCAACCCGATTCCCCTGCAAGAATACTGATAGGAATGCCTCACCCAAGCGAGCACTCGAAGTCTCCTGGGGCTGAGGGTGAGATCTCCGAACGGAGACACTCGATGCACTAAATAGTGTTGCAGATAAGCTAAACAGCTAGCGTGCTCAAGTAGTCGAAGTGACCAGCTCAATATGCATAAACATCGAATGATAAAAATGAGAAGGCTCTCCTCTCTATATAGCATTGGCCTCTCTCAAACCCTAAGGCCCACCTCCTCCAACGTAGCCTCCTTTTTCCTCGTGCTCAACTTGGCCTGCGCAGCCCCACCATGTGGTCTACGTGGGCCTCCTCTCTACGTGGTCTCTTGGCCCCCTTGGCTCACTTAAGTTACAACATTGTGTCTACTGGGGAGTGCGCCTTATTTTTAGAGTGAGTTATGTCCCCCTCTACTCATTTTTATTTATAATCTAACTACATAAGGCAAAAATTGACCAAATCAAATATTCCAATTAGCCATTGCTAATTGGGAATATTATAGTCTCCCCCGGCAAAATGTTGCTTGTCTCCAAGCAACTGTAGTGATGGATGTTGCAAGATCTTCTCACTCTCCCAAGTAGCATCCTCATCCGGCAAATTCTTCCACCTCAAGCTCCGGAAATGAAGGTGGGCTGGATATCTGATCATGGTAAGCATCATAGCCTACCCCATGCTGTCCTTCTCTCCACTTATGACAAGTGTAGAGTGTGTGTTGATCCTGAGCTGCAAAATTATTGCCCTCAAATGGCAAAGTGAAGAACAATCCTCCAAAGAAGGCTCCTCCAACAATGAAGAACAAGCTGGCCCATAACAATCCATCCATGAAGAATAGGACATGGTCATCATGGAACATCCTAATGAGAAGTTTGATGAAGGTTTTACATGATGATACATGATGCAAACAATTTCTCACAAGGATACAGTGCAGTCCCATCCACTGCAACTTCAGAAAATTACATGGCAAGCAATGTACATGATTCATCACATCTACTAAAGGATAGTAAATGGCTGAATGTAACAACAATACATGATCAAGCATTTGCCCATGGCTGTCCAATGGATGAATATCGATCTTATGGCCCACCTCAAAAGAGAACAAACATTTGGCTGTGGTGGCCATATCTCCTCTCATGCTCCCATTAGAACATGTAGTGCAGAAATTGTCAGAATTTTTCCCACTCAAGGACACATCCAGCTCATGCGTCTCCCTCATAATCAAGCCTCCCATACAAATCTGATCTATATCAGCAAATGAAGACATGATCAGCAGCAAAATGAAGAAAATGCTGAAGGTTACAAGTGATGCAAAAAGGTACCAACAGCTTTCCCAGTAGCGACAGCGCAGTTTTACAAGTTGCTGCTTGATAAAAGTACATGGCAAAATGTTTCTTTTTACATGGTTAATCATGCATGTCTTTATATGATACATGCTATAGTGCAGCGACTGAACATACATGTGGTGATAAAACATTTGCCCAAGGCCACAAAAGAGATGGCTGCCTCCATCATGTAGATTGGCCCAATACAACTCATGGAGCAATTTGACAAGCTTGCCCTCTTGTGAAGCAATGCACTGCATAAGAATGGTAAGAGTGTGCAAATCAATGAATGTATAAACAAACTTCTCACCATATGCTGGAAGTAAGATGGTACATGGATCCATACATGAGTCCTCCATAGTGTCTTGGCATGCTATGAAGAAGAATGAACCAGGTGTTGCAAGAAGATAATCCTCCTTATGCTCGAAAACCAAGTCAAGAAGAATATGCCATAGATGCCTCTATCATCATTACCTCCTCTTTGTTCATCAAGTGCAACAAATATGAAGTGATCCTGGGACCTATGGGTTATGGATCCACCATATTTCCGCTGGGCACACTTCATCCATAAGTCTTTGCTCCCAAGTGACAGCGCTGTGAGCTTTTGCAAATAAGCCCCTATCAATACAAAACTTCGTTCTTTGACATGCTCCTTGTCAACGATTCCTTCAATAATGCTGCAACAAATATGGAATACTCTCTACGATGGAAGAGTTTCCAAATCATCTAAGACCAAGGAGATAATGCCATCTCCTCCTCCTGCAACATCATGTAAAGTGTGAGAGCAAATCTGCTCTTTCTCTCCCAGAAACAAGCAAAGCAACAAAACATTTTGCTGCCTCCCCATACCTCCATCATACAACTCATGTGATGAAGACACAATGAATGATATGAGAATCACATCAACATCATGCACCCATACTCTATGCTGCTCAATGATGCAAGTATCTTTCCTCCTACTCTTAGAAAAAGTGTTTGCCAAGTGATGGCCAAACTCTTTCAAGAGTAACCAGCGCAGCCAAGCCTCCTGCTGCCCGGTATCATATATCTGCAAGTAGCCTCCTAGCTCCTTGCCCATCAACCACATCCACTCAACCTCTTGTGGATGCTTCCTTCTTCTCCTCATCTTGGTACTCCTCCCATGAGGGCTACCATCCTCCCAAATCAAATTCCTGTCTTTGCACTTCATGGGATTTTGAAATGCAACCTCCTCAAGGATCAATGAGACCCTATCAAGACTCAAATAGGTGGTAGGAAAAAACCTCCTATCATGATGTGTATGGCTCAAGGAATGTCCAACACAAGCATGAGAGATGTTATCCATCCTAAGATGTCCTCCATCTTCTATCTGCTCTTGTGAGAAAGGAAGAAAATCATTGCACTCCATGGTGTGTTGAAGTGCACCTCTAATGAGATCTCTCCTTGAGACCCACCTCTCATCCATAGTCTTCCAAAACCCTTGAGGTCTTGGATCTGAAAGTAAAAGTTCCTCTTTGAGCTGAGAGGAGCTCATTGAGAAAGTGTCATCTTGAAGGGAGAAAGGGTTTCTCACTGCAAGATGTCTACCATCATTCTTCAAGACTTCAAACCCCAACCTCCAATGTGATATGCAATCCAAAAAAGGCTCATGAAGATGATGGTTTGTTTCCCCCTTGAAATTTTTCATGTTGCACAGCGCAGTGCAACCAAGCTGCTCTATAGTAGCAATGGGATTTGACCCTTGGTCATGCAAAAGTAAATCTCCACATTGATCAAAAGAATTTGCTGCAAGAATGGAATGTGGAAATATTTTCATACCTTGATGTGCATTTGGAACTTCTTGCAGGGCTGCAAGAGTCCCTTCCTCAAAAGTGTTGGCTGCCCCAACTGTTGATGCATGTGGCTACTCCTCCATGAGTGTGACAGCGTTGTCACAAGCCTCCTCAAGAGGTGATGTGATCTTTTCTTTCTTTGCTGTTTCTCCATCAAAGGTTTGGATCAACCTTTGAGTGAACTCTGCAAAAGTCTTCACCCTTGTATGGCTCAAGTGGTTGCACCACCAATCATAAGCTTCACCCTCCAAGTGCAGCGCTGAGATTTCAACAGCTTCTTTCCCTGCTACAGGATGTAGTAGGAAAAATGCCTCCAAATTTCTCACCCAAGTTCTTGCATTAGATGACCCATCAAAGGTAGATAACAGAAATCTATTGCCTTTGATTTCTTTTCTGCTACATGGTCTCTTCTCTTCCTTCAGCTAGATGAAATGAGGAAAATCAAGAGTCTCCCTGAAGTCTCTAGGTTGAGATCTATACTCAACAAGGTAATCACTGAGGATCTGATGATCCAAGTATCTTCCATGCTCAATGCCTTCTTCTTGATGAGAATAGGAACTGCATGGTACTTCCTCTTCTTCTTCTTCAGTCTTCTTGACCTCCTTGGAGATGTCTCCTTTGGATCTGAAAATAGATGAGAATAAACTCATCTTTTTCAACGTTCTGATCTTCTTGGGCTTAGACTCACAGGCTAAGCCAAGAAAGCTGCTACCACCCGAAGACTCAAACACTACCCTGGGCATCACCTCAATGGATGGCACTACTGGGGTAAGCTCTACTCTCTCTACTGAGATGTCAACCGATATGGTCAAAGAAGTCTCCAACACAGGCAACCCCTGCGTCATACTGGGTATATCCACATGCTCCCCATGATCCTGTGTGCCTCATCCTCCAAGTGCGAGGTAGCCATTTTGATGGCTTCCCCTCTGTTATTCGGTCAAGCTGGAAAGAGGTATCCAACTTTTCCACCCGAACTCCAACCGTGAAATCAATGGATCCATCATATGTGGAAAAAGGTGTCCTCCTAGTGGTACGCTGCAACTCTGAACTCTGCGTTCTAGACCCCCCCACTGTTCCTTCCTCCTTCATCCTATCTGAGCTGACAATAATCTCTGAAGGGAAAATCCGCTCTGAAGTTTTCCCCCATGGACTGCCATTCGCAGAAATAATCTCCAAAGGGTATATATGATCATGCCGCCTCCCTTTCTCACTCGGTACTGGAGGTAAGAATGTAGGCATCGTGATCCTGGTTGGCCTACTGAAGGTTGGTAAATGTTGGTCACATTGTTGTGAGACCCCCATATTTCCCCCCTCCACTGCATTTGGTGGGCAGGATTCTGCCTACCCTCTTTGTTCATAGAAAAATATCCCCACGGCTGAGCCAAGAATGAGGCTCTGATACCACTGTAATATCCCCTCTCAGGGATATCTCTAAAACACAAGCAATCTCCGACCAGAGATGGACAGGGAGGGCATTTACCAGATATTTCACCTCTGAAAAGAGGGTGAGATCTAGAGGCTATCTGGTCCTTTCCAGACTCTGTCTAAGAGTATGGGGAAAACACACCAAGTGGTATAGAAACTGGAATGCTCGAGGAGAAAAATAACAGTAGTGCAAGCATACAATAGCATATATATATAACGTGTAACAGATACTCAAGAAATGCAGAGAGAATGCTGAGCCATTTTATTATACTGAGAAATATAAGTGAGTACAATAGGTGATCAGAGTGATGGCACTCAAACTTGCACAAGGCAAGTTAAGAAATACTCTCAGAAATGTTGTTGGAATGGCTATTCTCTGATCTGTGTCCAAGCTGCTGGAAAACTGCCGTGTAGGTGCTACTGCTGGAACAAGATGAGTACATGGGGCTGCTCCCCTACTCGGAATAAGCTGAAACTCTGGGATTAGCCTCTACTCACCAAACCCAGAAAAGCCCAAAGAGCATTTCTGCAATGGCTGAACCCCAAAAATCACCCCCTTGAGGATCCACGCAATCCTCCAAGTCTCTGCGCTGACACTGAAGGGAATCCACCAAAATACCGCCCCAAACTCTGCAAAAATCCTCCAATAGGCAAGGGCTGGCCCCTTGCTCAATCTTCTAGCTCGAAACTTCCAAAAGAAACCCAATCCAGAGCTCCCCAGTAATGGACTGCATCCCCTCTCTCAAGACTACGCAGTCACTAGATGCACTGCTCCACAACCAAGCTTCAACTCGATTCTCCTGCAATAATACTGATAGGAATGCCTCACCCGAGCGAGCACTCGAAGTCTCTCGGGGCTGACGGTGAGATCTCCGAACAGAGACACTCGGTGCACTAAACAATGCTGCAGACAAGCTAAACAGCCAGCGTGCTCAAGTAGTCGAAGTGACCAGCTCAATATGCATAAACATCGAATGATCAAAATGAGAAGGCTCTTCTCTCTATATAGCGTTCGCCTCTCTCAAACCCTAAGGCCCACCTCCTCCAACGTAGCCTCCCTTTGCATCGTGCTCAACTTGGCCTGCGCAGCCCCTCCATGTGGTCTACGTGGGCCTCCTCTCTACATGGTCTCTTGGCCTCCTTGGCTCACTTAAGTTACAATGTTGTGTCTACTGGGGAGTGCGCTTTATTTTTAGAGTGAATTATGTCCCCCTCTACTCACTTTTATTTATAATCTAACTACATAAGGCAAAAATTGACCAGATCGAATATTCCAATTAGCCATTGCTTATTGGGAATATTACAGTCGTAATCTTAAAATTTTGCAAAATCCGTGGAGTAAAATTTGGTAGGACACGTGGAGTAAAAATTATTTAGAGAGGTCGGATTATTAACTAAAGCCAAAATTGGAAGCCGCAAGGCACATTTCCTCAGGGTGGGCACATTCAACATTGTTTGACAGTATGGGTTTTTAATATCCTTGTGTATGAATATTTTCACAATTGTGCAGAATTCTCTCAAGAAGATCAGGCCAAAAGGAGCCAACACATATCTTGTGGAAATTATAATTTTGGAAGGCCGCTGTCAAATTAATTTTGGAAGGGAGCAAAAGCACAAGCATCTAAATTGTAAAGGGTTGAATTTGTTATAATGTCTGGCCAATGATATATTGAACCCAAATTCACTGGTGGCTGAGTTGGAAGAACAGTTAAGCCAGAGACCAAACAATTTCTGAGCGTTGATTTTTGGGGAGTTGGAATTCTTCTAATGAAGCCGAGAATCATAATTTGGAGGGGTTTGTCTTTTTCTCAGCAGCACTGAGCACCTATTTTGAGAGGCCGATTGTGTTAACTAGAAGAGACTCCATTGGCAGTGGGGATACTTTCTGAAATTTATTCTTGAGTTATTTATCAATTCCTTGGCAATCTTCATTAAGGGTCAAGAGCATTTAGCTCCACTACATTTACAGGATCGAGTTGCTCTCCCATTAGAAAATCAAATTTTCCCACAGCAGCCACAGTCTAAGTTACTCCCATTCGCACGATTGAATGAGAAAGTTACATTTCTAATTTCCAAAATTATTGGGAAAATTGCGCTCCAATACTAACTGAAGCAGCGGCCTTCATGTTACTGGGTGTCTATGAGTGGGAACTAAGCCACTATTTATACCAAGATAAGATAAGATAAGATAATTTTATTAATGTCCGTTGAATGACCACAAAAAGGTCAATGGGACTGCTGGTTACAATGATTCCATCACAGTAGCAAGTGGACCAAATGGTCCCCTTTCATCATAAAGGCGGGAAATACAGAGCTACAAAGTAAATTCTGGAAAACTGAATGCTCGGTAGATCATGACAATGAGTTGTGATGATGAAGAAGTGTCGGAGGAGAAGGATGGGCCTCCTGATCGGAGACAAACTCCTTCTCCTATCATCCAAGGCCGATAGAAGAGGGCTGAAGAAAACCTGTCAATGTTTGTTGCCTTGAAGAGGAGTTGGGCCTGGACTGTAAACGCTGCTGCCTAGAGGATTTGGGGCACCCCCTGGGTGGAGGGGGGTGTCTGGTTCTAGAACGCCGAAGAGGTGTTCTGGTGGGGAAAGAATCTGTTAGGATATTTCGACACATAAGAAATAGTTAAGAATAACTTAGTCTAGTGTAGAGTTAGGTAAAGTGTGTTTCTTTACCATGTACATTTGTAACTTATAATCTAACGGTCACGATTTGTAGTGATCCGACGGTTATCTCTTACCTCGGTATTAACGGTACTTGATCTGTGGCTTAACACCCGATTGGTCCATGATCTCTATTTAAAGAGCATGGAGGGTCATTTGTCCCGTAACCATTTATGAGAGAAACATATGTAACTTTTCTTTTTATATTAATAAATTCCCTGAAGTGGCCGCGTTGGCTCAGGGCGTGGACTGTTTCCCTCTTTGAGGGTTTTAACCACGTGATTATACTGGTGTACTGATTTGTGATCTGTTTGTGAGCGGTGACCTTTGGTTCTTGATCTACGGAACTTACCTTGTAAATTCCTACATGGTATCAGAGCTATTTTGAGGGCCGTGTTCGTTGTTGATCAAAATCCGAAGCCAGTTTGACTGCATGCGAATGCCATTTTGTAGATCTACTATTTTTGAACATTTTTGGGCTTGGAGAACTGCTTGGGTGTGTCCGGAGCGTCTGTTACAGTGAGGAATGCCTTTCGTTTCATGCGAAAATGTTTCCGGTTGCCCAAGTTATGTCAGTTTAGATTTGGAGGTATAAAGCATCTATTTTGCAGTTATATTTGTTAATAGTTCTTTTTTTTTTTCCTGTATTAAGGTTTTATTTATTTGCCGGATCTATACCCTCTTCTTTGTGTATGCTCTTTGTTGTGCACTCTATGCGATCTCGGCAAATCAGAAACAGGAAAAAGGGATTTTTTTTGCTACGTATGCTCTTTCCCCGCATCTTTGTGCAATCTCGGGAAAAGAAATAGTAAAAAAGTGATAGTTGCTGGTAAGGCTAACCGAGAATCTAAAATTCTATCGTAAGGCTTTGCATTTCGTTTTTTTTGCTCATTTTTTGTGTTTTTTGTGCAGGAAAAGGCACGCACACCGAAGAGTAATAATAATAATAATAATAATAATAATCCCCCCTTCCTCCTTTCTAAAATAACATTATACTTTTACTATCTCACTTGGTGAGGGGTTAGTTTATGAGAATAGAGGTCTTGGGTTCAAATCTTCTTCTCAAGCTTCTTTTGTAAAAAGTTTTTGTTCAAAGGGGCGGATTATTTATTTTTTTTTTAAAAAGCCGCACTTCATCCCGTTCCCGTAACTATTCGGCATCTACAACTCAGTTTTTTAAAAAGGCATAACTTTTTCATCCGGAAGCCGTTTTTTTTTAAACGGCCTAATTTTTCGAGATATTTCCATTGGAGCAGTTAGTTTCAGCTTTTCTCAGCTTCAGTTTTTAAAAAAAAATGGAAAGTGCATGCCCAGTTATTCTTAACATCGCCAATTATTTCCAATGGCTACCTCACATGGTAGATATACTTAGAAGTAAAGGGATTTATAGAATAGCCACAGGACAAGAAACTAAACCTTCCGATGAAGATAAAGCTGCTAAATGGGAAAATAAACAAGATCAAGCACGAGGGTTGATAGGAATGTCCATTGCTCAAGATCTTCGATTTCATATCCTTGACGTTGACACCCACAGTGCCAAAAAAAGCTAGATCCGAGTTTTGTTATTCAAAAATCAAATCAGGGCCTGACTTGAAAATGAGTTGCTTACTTTGGACTAAATTTCTTACCCAGAAGGTTGCTGTTGTCAAAGGAAGATGGTAGCCTCATGCTCTTACTCATTGGCTCTTTTGTACTCTTGTGTTTATGCCTCCATTCACAGAGCCACATCATTTCTTCAGGAACCACCTACAAGAATCCCTCTTTTGATGCCTTTCGTGATTCTTTGATAAGAGAACAAGAAAAGCTTTTACACCTTGGTCTTATCACTGCTGGAAACGCTTCTAAGAAAGCCTTAGCAGCCCAATAACAACTATATCAAAAGAACCCCAAGAAGCAATATCCTAAAAAGTATGGTCCTAAACCAAACAAGGGTTCCAAGCAATTTCAACCGCAAACTAAAAAATCAAATGACCAAAATAATAAGGCAAATCAAAACAAAGGGAAGAAGACAGTTAGACATTGCAACTTTTGCAATCAGGATGGCCATATAAAGTCCAAATGTTTTAAGAAGATGGAAGCCTTAGAAGCAGCAATGAAGAAGCACAACATCAATTTGGAGCACTCTTCACCTTCATCTTCAGGCATGGCACTTTCTACTTGTGGTTGTCAAGCATCAAGATCTGGTGATGCATTAAATGTATCTTCTTCTTCTCCTTCTCATGAGTGGCTCATTGATTCTGGAGCTTCTTACCACATGGCTAAAAATAAATCCATGTTTTCTTCTTAAATGATTGTAACACCAAACATATTTATGTTGGTGATGATAGATCTCTTAGTGTTGTAGGATCTAGAACCATTCATCTAGATAATGGCCAGTTTAATGATGTACTATGTGTTCCTACCTTGTCATGCAACCTTCTATCTGTTTATCAGATAACTCATTCAGGTGAAGGGAAAATAGTAGAATTCTCACCTCATGATGTTGTAATCAAGGACCTCAAAGATCCTAAACATATTTTAGTTACTAGCATTGCTGATGATTCCACAAGGTTGTATAAGTTTGACAACTTTGGGTCATCATCTCTTCCCTCTGTTTTTGTTGCTTATAATGATGATGTGAGCAAACTTTGGCATAAGCGATTTGGTCACTTAAACTATCACTCTCTTCAAACTCTATGTAAGGAAAATATGGTGACGGGCCTTCCTATGGTATCTTGGCGGGATGGTGTTTGCTCCGGATGTGTACTCGGAAAACATCATCGGGATAGTTTTGACAAACGTGCCTCTTGGCACGGTTCAGCCCCTTTGCAGCTTGTGCATAGTGATTTATGTGGGGTCCACTTCCTGTTGTTTCTTTCTCTGGTTGCAAGTACTTCTTAACTTTCATTGATGATTTTTCCAGACGCACTTGGGTATATTTCTTAAAACTCAAGAGGGAAGTTTTTAACATGTTCTTGGCCTTTAAGGCCTTTGTTGAGAAACAATCTGGACATCAAATTCTTAAGATAAGATCAGACAATGGCTGAGAATATGTTAACAACAAATTTATCAACTTCTGCACTAAGCACGGCATTCAATTGCAACATATTGTTCCATATACTCCACAACAAAATGGTGTAGCTGAAAGGAAGAATCGCATCTAAAAAGAAATGGCTAATTGTATGCTTCAATCTAAAGGACTTGGTCTCAATTTTTGGGCAGAAGCCATTAACTGTGCAAATTACATAGTAAATCGCACTCCTACTAAGGTTTTAAAGAATATAACTCTAGAAGAAGCTTGGAGCTCAATCAAACCAGATGTAAGTCACTTTCGTGTTTTTGGAAGTGATGCTTGGGCCCATATTCCAGATGCAAAACATAAAGCCTTAGAACCTAAGAGTGAAAAATGTATTTTTGTTGGATATTCTGAAGATGTCAAAGGATATAGACTTCTTCAACCAAAATCCACAAATATTATCATTAGAAGAGATGTAAAATTTGATGAAAATATATTGGCCTGTGAGCCTAGTTTGGCAAGTGTGCCACCTTTGGCCTGCGAGCCTGATTCGGCATATATGCCACCTCTCTCTCTCTCTCTCTTCTATTTTTAATAGCATTCCTTCTAGTTCAGATGATGACAGCGAGGATGACACTCCTCCTCCAGCTCGTGAAATGTTCCTTATACTCCACCGCTTCCAAGATGGGTCTGCTCTACTCGGGATGCAACAGGTTCTCTTGCAAGTGACCCTGTTGATCGACGATGTACACATTCTCAGTTCGAAAGAGCTTCTTCCTTATTGGCTCAAGTTCCAGAAAAACTTGATCCAGAAACCTTTTAAGAAGCCTCCGATAATCCAGATTTGGATGAAGCTATGAATGAAGAGTATTGTTCCTTATTGGCAAACGATACTTGGGATCTTGTTCCTCTTCCAAAAGCTAGAAAACTTGTCAGATGCAGATGGGTTTACAAAACCAAGTTTGGACCAGATGGAAAAGTGGATAGACATAAAGCTTGTCTTGTTGCTAAAGGTTTTTCACAAGTTGAAGGCATTGACTATACTGAAACCTTCTCCCCTATTGCCAAAATGAATTCTATCCGCCTTGTTCTTTCCCTTGTTGCCTCCTTTAAATGGGAAGTCCATCAGATGGATGTTAAATCCACCTTCTTACATGGAGATTTGCATGAAGAAATCTACATGGAACAACCCCCTGGCTTTATCCAAAAAGACTCCAACCTTGTTTGTCGCCTTAGGAAGTCTCTCTATGGTCTCAAACAAGCTCCTCGGGCTTGGTATGCCAAAATGGATAGATTTCTCTTAGATAATGGCTTTTCTAGGTGTCATTATGACAACACTGTCTACACCAAGAAGGTGGGTAATTCCTTCACCATCCTTGTTCTTTATGTTGATGATCTTATCCTTACTGGTAGTGATCCAAATCATATAAACCATGTGAAGTCTACCCTCAAAAAGAAGTTTGAAATGACAAACTTAGGACACTTGCATTATTTCCTTGGTCTTCAAGTCTTGCAATCCAAGGAAGGCATTACCCTCTCTCAGTCCAAGTATGCCTATGATCTTCTACACCACTTTCACATGGAAGACTATAAGCCTGCCCCTTCTCCCTTTTAGTCTGGAGTAAAGCTTTCAGTCAACTGTACTACCCCTGAAGTTGATGCTACCTTATACCATCAACTTGTTGGTAAACTTTTGTATCTAACCCATACCCGTCCTGACCTTTCCTTTGTCGTTGGTCTTGTCGCTCGGTTTATGCACCAACCTCATGAAAGTCACTGGAAAGCAACTAAAAGAATACTTCGATATATTCGAGGTACAGTTCAGTTCGGGATTCATTACAGTGCAAGAGCATCTCCCTTGTTGATTGGTTTCACTGATTCTGATTGGGCTGGTGACCCTGATGATCGGAAGTCAACTGCAGGATATGTATTCACTCTTGGCTCAGGACCTATTACTTGGTCTTGTAAGAAACAAAGTGCCATCTCCCTTTCTTCAGCAGAAGCAGAGTATCGTGGGGTAGTTGAAGCTAGCAAGGAAGCCATGTGGCTTCGTCAAATCTTGTCTGAATTTGGTCTTCATCAGTAGCATCCAACTACACTCTGGTGTGATAATCAGAGTGCTATTCAATTATGTAAAGATCCAGTTCAGCATCAGCGTATGAAACACATTGAACTCCACATACACTTCATCAGAAAGCTCATTCATGATCGTGTTCTTGCAATGCAGTATTGTCCGACCAATGATCAAGTAGCTGATATCTTTACGAAGGCTCTCACAGAAGCAAAGTTTACCAAACTTCGATCCATGCTTGGAGTTCAGGAAAGTTGTCATTAAGGGGGGATAGGCTCTAATGCCTCCTTCCTTCTCTTGTTGTGTCACTTTTGTAAATCCTTCAATCCTATCCCAATTTGTTCTTAAGGGGGGATGTTAGGATATTTCGACACATAGGAAATAGGCTCCTTTTGTGTCATCTTTGTAAATCCTTCAATCCTATCCCAAGTTGTTCTTAAGGGGGGATGTTAGGATATTCCGACACATAGGAAATAGTTAAGAATAACTTAGTCTAGTGTAGAGTTAGGTAAAGTGTGTTTCTTTACAATGTACATTTGTAACTTATAATCCGACGGTCACGATTTGTAGTGATCCGACGATTATCTCTCACCTCGGTATTAACGGTACTTGATCCGTGGCTTAACACCCAATTGGTCCATGATCTCTATTTAAAGAGCATGGAGGGTCATTTGTCCCGTGACCGTTTATGAGAGAAACATATGTAACTTTTTTTTTTATATTAATAAATTCCCTGAAGTGCCCGCGTTGGCTCAGGGCATGGATTGTTTCCCTCTTTGAGGGTTTTAACCACGTGATTATACTGGTGTACTGATTTGTGATATGTTTGTGAGCGGTGACCTTTGGTTCTTGATCTACGAAACTTACCCTGTAAATTCCTACAGAATCCCGGATCCGCACTGATCTGGAGTCATGATCTCTGGAATGATCAGAAGTTCTCTTGGTGCCCTGTGGTGCTGAGAGTACTCTGAAGAAGTTTGCGATCCTCTGAGTGGTGGCCGAAGTAGAAGGAGGCTGGAGTAGAGTCGAGTGGTATCTGAAAGTCTCCTGGAAGTAGAGAGCCAGGCATCGCTGGTCCGGGTATCTGAGGAAACTGGCCAGGTTCTGAGGGCCTCTGAATAAGCAGTAGAAGCGCCCGCGGATCTCATAGCATACTGGGCATCTGAAGATGGAGTGTGACTCGGTTTCCACCTCCTGTAAGTGGCAAAGCTGACAGATCCTCTCTGTTCTGTCAATGTGGTGGTCTGTTTCCACCCGAAGCCTGTGCGACCCCACTCTGAGCTACCCTAGGGGGATCCTAGTGGCATGCGTCCAATGCTGGAGGCTGTACGGGGGTTGAGTGATGAACCCATCTCTGATCTCCAAAAAGTGTTCAGCGTAAAAGGCCATTTTTGGGTGCAGACTGCCTAGAGGATTGACCCATGTGGTCTGAATATACTGCCTGTAGATGTCCTCCCTGATTATTTTGTTAAGTTCCTGCTGATTTGGGAGAAGGTGCCCCAGGGCGTTCAGTGAATACTGGAAGGGGGGGAGATGATCTAGCTGGATACCGATAAGACCAAGGAGTTTTGTCATCCCTGTGAACCAGCACTTGGTGCGGCTAGTCCGGTTATGAGCGATGATCTCCGATGAGCAATACGCAAGGTATGGATATCTGTTTTTTCATTTCGAAGGAAGAATATATAATAGAGCCCACTGAAGTTTTAATACACGGTTGGTGGTGTTTTGGGTTGGTATCCTCACTTACAGCACATATTTTCTCATCTTGCTGCAAACTAAATTGTTCAAACATAAATGATGGGCATGCTGGTTGAAATGGGTCTTGTACCCTTGTTTAGCTAAAAATTGAATTATATTGTACTATTGAGAGCCGTATGGTGTTGATCCAAATCATCAGTTAAGAACCCAAGTAAATGTTAGCTATAGCAGTGAACGTGGGACTAATTTAACCTCCAAAGGCAATCTTTGATGCGCTGAACGTGGGACCACAACAATATTGAACCTGGAGGCCATCACTTCACAACTGGGGAGCGTATATCTCATTAAGTGATGGCACGTAACACAGATGGATTGATATTGCAGAATATATCTTTCGCTAATGACTTCTACTAACATATCGGATTCTACGCTTTTTCTAGTTCACTATCCACTCATATTTAAAACATTGTTGTCGATTATATCATTATATATCAGTTATATTTTGATTTCTTAAGTTGTCATAAGAAGTATTTTTGAAGTTTGTTGGTACATGTAATTCATTGAAGACATTGCCCATAAATTAGAATTAATAAAGAGCACCTACAGCAGAGTGTAAACGAAATGCTTGAAGAAACTTATCTATGAAACCCAAACCAAACAACTACGAGATTTAAGGGAATTTTACAATCATTAAACTCAGAAAAAAAGTGACCATCATTATCAGAAATGCTATTTGGCTAGACCATAGAAAAATTCACAGAACTCTTGACAGGATTAAATAAATTGAACCATACAGTAGTCCAAGAAAACAAACATAACAACAAACCTTTTTCAAGAAGGATTTATGCCATCCTTCAGAAGGAGAAACCAAGTGATTTACAGAAGAAGCCAGAGATTGGACACAAAATCCTTGCACTTGGAACAGGATTTGAAGCACATGAAAATCAAGTGGAAATTTCTTTTCAAACTTGATGAACTTAATGAACTCCTTTCCAAGGTAAGCCAGTCAGAAGGAAAGGAACTAATTTGGGCTTTCAAATCTGCTATGCTTTCTCTTATACAACTCAAGTTCTTGGAAGAACCTTGTGAATGGTTCAGACTTCCAGTTGCGTTATGCCTCAGTAACATTATGAGGTTAATCGCACCTATAGCTCCTTACAATGATGATGTTATGAGAAGAATTTTCAGGTTGATAGTAGAAACTTTCCAAGACTTGAACAATAGTGCAGGCTCTACCTTTGGAAAGAAGCTTGAGATTTTAGGAGGTATGGCCATGTTCAGAACATATGACATCATGCTTGATTTGGGGTGTGATGACTTGGTCTGTCAGAGGTTCCAATGTTTCTATAACAATAGGAAACATCACCCTGATACAGTCAGAGCAAACATGTTGTCCATTTTTTCTTCAGTCATAGGAGATCGGGATGTCATTTGCAGGGAGTTGCGGGCTAGACTGTTGACCATTTAGAGGAGAGAACAGTCGGTCTCACCTGTTGCTTATGAGCTAGCTGAAGGGGTGGTTGAGCAGATCATTGGGCTATTCAAGAGACAGTTGACCAGGGAGGAGTTGCTCCAGTTTGGTGGATCACGCAGCAAAAAAGCTGAGAAGGAAGAGACTTTGCTTCATCTACAAAGAACCTTGGGGACCTAATCAGTCATGCTTGAGAGATGCAGATGAGGTGGCAAAGGTAGAGCAGGAGGACATTCTTTCTATATGTTAGGATGAGGAATCTTCTTTGGATGAGTCCATGGGGTCATATGAGGATACTTCCGAGGAGCATGAGAATTCATGTGGCGTTGATGATAGTCAGCCAGAGTTATTTTCCAATGTGAACGGTGAGCAGTCATGGGACTCTATGGGAGATACTCAGGGTGATGAGTCACTTGTGATGAATTAGCTGGAGCAGCATATGGTGGAGCATGAGTCAGATGAGGAGGAGGATATGCACAACATGCATGATAGTCCTTTGGGGGAAAGCCAGATGGAGGTTTACATTGAGTTTGTGATGGATATGCAGCTAACCTTGGGGTCAGCCACTGAGGAGGAGCAAACAGATGTACAAACATCTAGTAGGGTGACAGTAGTTGCAAAAACTTATCCTCATGAGATGTTGGAGGTTGAGGGTAGTTCTGCAGGAGGCTAGTAAACAGCAGGAGTATGACATTCCTGATCAAGAGAGGGAGGAGTTGTTGGAGACGGTGGTGCATCCATCTTTGGGCTGACCCACTGATGAGGTGCAGGCAGATGCACATGCAGGTAGCAGAACTGCAGTACTTTCAGGGAGCAGCACTCTCCAGGAGTACGTCGATGGGGCTTGCAGCATATCTTGCCCACTTTGGCCTATTATAGAGAGAGGGGCTTCCTTCTTCAAGGAGATCTCGTTGACAGACAGGACAGAGCAACATGAGTTGAGTATGGGCTGGCGACAACACTCCAGACGTGTTACGTATGCAGGTGTCACTGCATTAGATTCTTCTTCTAGGATACATTGGCGAGAGATCATGAGTTGGTACCCTATTGATGGTTTGATCCTCTTAGTTAGGAGCATAGCAGAGCGGGGACCCTTAGACATGATAAATACTGCCACTTCCAGTTGGCAGTGGGGCACAGGTCGGTAGCTCTTCAGCATTCCATCCCGACTTCAAGAGAGCAGGGTTAGCATGAGATTGAGTCAAGAGTTGGATTGGAGAGAGGTGATGATTTGGTTCGTAGTTGGTGGGGCAACTTACACAGTCAGAGCTACAGAACAGCAGGAACCATAAAGAATTGATTCCTTTTGGTGGTCTTCGCTTCACGGGGCAGCATCTATAGCCAGAGGCAGTGCACAATCTGAGGCATGGGACTTGGGCAATGATTGGCCATGGTGGCGTTGGGATCTGGAAGGATTGATTGATGATGGGTGCAATGAGGGATCAGTTTAGGATCCTGGTATTGAGGAATCCGTTCCAGGTGGTTTGACATAGGAGCATAGTAGCACCCAAGGGTTTGTATGGGATATGGGCATTGGGTCTCAGTTGCATCAGGCCAAGAGGGTGGCCCACATATTTGGATTGCTTGAGGGCCAGCAATCTTGGGGCAGAAGGTTTGTAATATTCCTTTTTTTTTGTGTTCCTTATGATAGGGTCAGGATGGACTTCTAGAGTTAGGAGTAGACAGGTCATAGGTACAAGTTAGTGTCACTAGCAGGCCCAGGGGCTTTTTGGAAGAGTTTTGAGGAGTTTCTATGAGGACCAATGCCATTTGCTTGATATACTCCATCACCCGCACAGTTTGCCTTTCGTTACGGTGCATTCCGACAACTTTTAGAAAACTGAGTTATTTTTGGGCTTAACTCAATTAATTACACTCAAGGTGGCATTCCGAGAGGAATACGTGATAGAACACCTTAGTGTAATAGCTCGTAGAAACTGGAACAAGAATGCCTACATGATGGGATGCTTGGACATGAGTTTCAGTGACCTGAGGATACATGGTAGCCGATTTACTCTTTCTCGCATTAAAAATGAATCTTTTAATTGGAAAATAAGAGGGAAAAGTTCTCCATGATTAATATTATAATAAAATAGAAAGCTCTAGAGGGGTCCATGAGGTCTATAAAAGAAGAGGAGGAGGCCATTGAGGAACATCTTGGATTTGATATATTTTCTTGTATGTAAGGTTGAGAACCCGATTCTCTACTCCATCGGTAGCCCCAGGACAGAAACCCTCGGGTATGTTGTCGAGTGTTGAACGAAAACCCAACTCTCTTTGAGGAGACTTCATTCAGGAGTTTCACAGAGCTTCAAGGATATTGGAGTGAGAATCATTCAGATCCTCAATTGGTGCTTCATTTTCTTTCAGTTGATTCAGTGGCAGCTGTTGTTGGAGTGAGAGTGTAGTTGTTCAGTTTTGGGGGCCGGTGCAGTGCGGAAAATTATATGGGAGGCCATCTTTCCATCTCATTTATTTTGGGTCAAATATGCATGTAACCTCCGTGTGCCATTTATAATAAAAAGATGAGATTATTTCTGGTTCATTGTGTTAATGGATTGCAGTCCGTTATTTGTTTTATTTTTTACATAGCAATCTTTGGTTAATAAAATGTTGATTTTGAGGTGAAATTTTGTGTTAAGTTATTTTCTACAAATTTGGTCAAAATATCCCGTTTGGGATATTGCATGAAACAGGACCTGTATGATGATGTGGCATCACTTACACCATCATTTGAGCCCTTGCAGATGGTCTACAAGCATCTTCGATCTATTTGGAGACCAATGAGGTTACTTTCGTGCCCCCACACCCATTAGGAGCACCACAAGTTTATTATTTGGAAAACAAAGGGCCAACCCCTTGTCAACTACTTTCGAGAGTCATATTTCACATTATGGCACCTATTTGACCTCTTGGGAGACTTATGCTTTTGTTTATGAACTAGTTTGGTGGGCTTGTCACCGAAAGTTAGTTATTTTGTACATTATTTTACTTTAGGGGATAATTAGGCCTAATTAGCTAAATCGAACTCATTAGAAGTTTATAAAGACAAGTGATGTGATTTCATTTTATCATCATCACTTGGATTGGACTTGTATCTCATTAGAGAACTTCGCTATCCTTCTTGGAGGACGGATTTTTGGAGCATGGAATGAATTTTGTTGTTTGAATCATTTTCTCATGTCTTGGAGCTTCTTGATTGGCAAAGTTTTTATGGTTGGATATACTCTTAATGCATGTAAGTGCAATTTAATGCTATTATTTCTTTCTATTTTTGTCACATACATTGTTGTTGGGATTTCTCTATACTAGGACTAATTCACTGCATCCATTTATGCGAAGTAGAGGAAATTTTGTTTCTAAATAGTGATGCTTCATGTATGGGTCATGTATTATGAATGAATTTTCCTGGAGATGTTTCATCATTGAAATTCATCTTGATAAGCCCTCTATTTTGCAAAACGAAGTATAAAGCTCTTGAAGTTGCTTTTGTTGTTGCGTTAATGCTATGCGAAGATGTTTTTGAGGCCTCCTTGACATAGAAAATTCTATATCGAGAGTCATAATTCTACTTGACTCCAATCTCCCCAGAGGATTAGGCATTGGTCCTCTATAGGTGATCGTCTCAAAGCTTATTTCTTTCACCTTCCCCTCTTTTTTAGGACTGGCATCAATTATATCACAATCTAGCCATCCAAACACTTGATTTTTGGTCCACAATTGTGTTTTTGTGTTCTCAAGAAGCCCTCTAAATTTCATGAGATTCCGATGGTGGGACCTTGAGATATCGCAAGCCCTATCTCAATGACTGATTTTTTCCCCTGGTTTCCTCAAGCTAGAAACCTCAGTTAGATCATTGCATTACCTTTTATTGAAATTTTCTTACTTGATTAGGTCAAGCACATCATTGGTTTCTCAACCCCATTCCCTTGACCTAACCTCGGGTCCACTTGGTCCCGTGTGGTCCCACAACTTATTGAAGCCAATTTCACAAAGACCACTTGGAAGCCAAGTTTCCACAAGGGTTTTAGGAGCTAATAATCTTCTCGTCAAGTCATATACTCAAACCCTATCTCTTAGAATTCCCCTAAGCCCTTCCTAGAGAGCCTTTCATCTTGCTTTCAAAGAAAGCAAGCCATATATCTAAGCCTCTCTTAGGAATAGGCTACTAGGATCACCTCTCATCCTATCAATGATCCATTCAATTTCATGATCCTTATTATAACATGTCTCCTCCCATCAGTGAAAGTCCGTAAAGAGGAGGGAGCCTTAGCCGAGGTGACAGTGGGCTATTGCTCCATTGTTTCCCTTGACCTAACGGTAGCCCTTGAAGGATCCCCATTTTAGGACCCCTGCTAGTTTGAACAGTAACAAGACCAAACTAGGTCAAGGGGCTTGACCTGGCTAGGAAGGAGAAATGATCAAATAAATAATTTTCTTTTGAAATTCAAATGCAATGACCCAAATGAGGACACTAATCCAAAGCAACCAGGGAGAGGAATGATCCTTAAGCTAGGGCTTCCCAGAATTTCGCTTGATGCCCTAGGTGACCTAATAGGGTTAGGCTTAGAAAGAGGGGAAAAAGGAAAGAAAAATATTTGTTTAGGTGATGACCAAGAGGCTAGATTAGTGCCTTGCCCTAGGAGAGATGGAGTCAAGGTGATTTTAAAATTTGGAGAGACTTTTACCCAATGAGGGAGTCCTTAGGCAACTTCGCATGGCAAATTAGGGCATGAACTCGGCTACCAAAGGATTTTATACTTCGATGTGCAAGAATTGATGACATATCAAGGTGTATTCAATGAAATTTAAACCTCTAGGAACATTCATTCATCATACACGACACATGTAACATATGCAAAACTTCAAAAGTCCAAAATTTCCACAATTTCGCATAGATTAGGGAAAATTTCATATTTAGAGAACGAAGATCCCATACATTATTCATGTGACAAGATAAATGTAAAGAATAGACATGAAAAAGAGCACTTGCATGTACAATGAGTATATCCAATCATCAATTCAAAACAAATTTGAAGCTCCAAGACCAAAAGAATAGTATCCAATAATCAAAATTCATCCATGAAACCAAACTCGTCCTCAAAAAGGGAATGTGAAATTCTCACAAGAGCTGCTCACTCATTCCAAGTGATGATGAGAGAAATGAATCATCCTCTCATCTATTTATATCCTTCCTAAAGAGTTTGATTTTCCTAATGAGACCTAATTAAGCCCCAAATAATAAAATAATGTGCAATAATAACATCCCTTGGTAATAAGCCCACCAAGATAGCTCCATAATACAAAAATATGCCTCTTAAGAGGCCAATATAGTAAACATGAGGAGTCGTTGCGCTATTTAGGAGGCCTAGTGGAGTTCAAAGCGTGCTAAGTTGAGAGAATGGACCCCAAACACAGTGATCAAGGGGTTGGCCCCTTGATATCCATGCAAGTCATATGTGTTGTCCCCAAGGGGGTGTGGGGCCACAATGGCATCGTCATGCGTCTCCAAGTGTTAATTTTACAAGTTAACATGTTCTTTGCAAAGCACATTTACTTTAGAGATCTATAGTAGCCCAGATTTCAATTAGCAATCACATTAGGCATAATCATCATGACAATAACTGAAGAAAGAACATAGACAAAGGATACATAAGACAAGCCAAGACAGGAGTTCACATGGATATGGCACAAGCTGGGGAAAAACCCCAAAAAGGGGAAAACCGTTGATCAATTCTTCTTATTATTATGATCAAATGTTCAGTAGAGAATGAGAGAGAGAGAGTGCAAATAAATTCATAATGACTCCCAATATGTTGAGCAATACCATATTCCAGTCACATTTGCACTTCTAGATCCGAGCATATATGCAGCCTTCTGAAATTATGACGAGGATGGAAAAATCACAGTCCTTGTAGGACCTCTATACAATCTGATCTAAACCTTGGACTAGGAACAAAACAACTGGAAAATGGTTGCTTCTTCTACTTATAGGTCATGGCCAGATTAGGGCTTGTGCTTGTTGCAACAACCCTTAAACAACTATCCCAACAACCTCCATATAATGTGGCCTAGGCAAGGTAAGTTGTTGCCACCATAAATTGTTGATATAGGCATGTGGCAGTCCCTTAAGCCTACACGCAGCCCTGTTAGGAGTGGCTAGGCTTACGGCCTACCACTATCCTCTGCAGCACCCTAACAGCCTCTCCTAGCATTTTTTCTTCCCTCAATAGACCCGCAAAAAGTCCCTCCTTTCCTCGACCCTCAAGAAAGGTTTCTTGGCCTCCATGGCCTCCAACCCAGCCTTCAGTCCTCTAAAATAGCGTTCAAAACAGCCCTAATTCATCCACGCTGAACTGCCTCTCCTAGTTGTGGCCCAAACAGAAACCCTTACTCTCCAACAAGCTTTCTTCCTTGTGAGTGTAGCACAAATGGACACTCCTAACCTGCGGCCAAACAAAGACACTTTTTGGAGTGCGAGTTGCTCTAAGGATCATGTTCATTGAGGGTGGATGCACCCCTATTTATACAAATTGGAAGAGGACCAAGGGACGTGTATATTGGAACTATGGAGCCGACATGGAGATAAGGCCAACCTTCATGATGATTGTGAGAAAGAATAAATTCAAAAACTCACTTTTACTTATCCAAAATTGACGATCTTTAGATCGATTTTGGTCCTCTCGAAAAGAGGAATTTAATGCTGCAATTAACTTTCCCAAAGGAGTTGTCCAAAGAGGAATTTGGCCCTAGTTGCCAATTTTAACACTCCCTCTCAACTAGGGAGAATTCCACCTACCAGTCCGTTCATCATGCTCATCGTTCGTCATGAATCATCTCTGAATTTCATCTCTTCTCTGCTCTGCTCAACAATGATATGAATAATAAAGAAGAATCAATTGAGAGTGAGTCACAAGACCTTGCCACTCTCCATTGACAAAACTCAATCCACATAACCAAAGAGTGAACTCCAATCGAACTTGATCCCAAGTGATCAAGTTGAAGAACACAATGCATCCTAGACATAGGGAGTACAGAAGTACATGATGCGTCTATCGATAGTGCTATGGTCCCTATCCACTTTTACCAACTCACTGGCTAGCTGAGAGGTACTTCCCATGTGTCCCAGACAACATGGGTACGACGATGCAAGAACACAAGCAGGGAAAGAATAAATCACATCCTGCACATAATCACATCCCACCGTGTTAAATTTTCCAACTAGGGCCAAACTCCACTTTGGACTGCTCACATGATGGAGATGATAGTTTTGTTGGATTCCTCTTTCTGAGAGGTGTAAGATTGATCTAAAGATCATCTTGTTTGGATGAGCAGAAGTTGGATTTTGAATTTTGAATTTGTCAAGGTCGGCCAGAATTGTAATGTAGGCACACAAGCGCCAAAAGATGTGCCTCCACCCCTAATTGATGGATATAAAAAGGAAAGAGTCAATCCTCATTTGGACGTCATCTCATCTCACATTCTCTCTACCTCTCATTGGTTCGTACAGCGTCATAGGAGCCTCTCTCTCTCATCGCACGTGTGAAAGGAAGGACAGTTTCTTGCTGAGATTTTTGGATTGTTTCTAGGGAAGAAAACAGAGTGTTGACCAGCATTGACTTTAGGTCAACTTTGACATTTTGACTTCGATTTCTCGAGCAGAATTTCAATCTTGCTAGGCCGCAGTTGGAGGCATGAAATCCGAGAATTCTAGGTAGTTTGACTTTTGGGTTGACTGCAGCTTTGACCACAAAATATGACCGCAGAGTTGACCAATGCGTTGACCAGGTTTGACCAAATTTTTCAAGACTATTTTGGGCTAACTTTGACTGTCTTTGAAGGCCGTATTGACTGAAGTTGACCAAGCTGATTTTGGAGAAGTCAAATTGTTGATCTGACCAGCGTTGACTTTTTGGTTAGGGCATCCTCTTGACGGTTATTTGACTTAAGCTAATTTGTATATTGTACTCTCTCTCTAATAAACTTTGGAAGAATAATAAGAAGATTTGATCAAAGTGTTTTCCCCACATTAGGGTTATTCCCTGGCATCCGCCAAATATTGTGTCCTCTTGTCTTGGCTTGTCTTCTAGTTATTTGTTTATGTTCTATTAGCGTTTACTGTCAATATTAATGTGATTGCTAATCTGGAATTGAAATTGGGCTAATACGAAAAGATTGAAGTAAATTGCTCTAAGCATGGAACATACCATTGTTATCTAAAATTAACATGGTTTCAGAGCTCAGGTGAAGACAAAGCCCAAGAAAGAGTGAGGAGCAATCAATGAAATTTGTTGGACAAGGGTCAATGGCTTCCTCATCATACTTCAAATATGATGACAAGCTCAATGATAAGTCTGATTATCATGCTTGGAAAATGTCCTTGAACTTGACTTTGGAGGAACAAGATGTTATGGACTATGTGCAGCGAAAGATTACGGAGCCTCTGTCAAATACACTGACTGCCATTAAGACAAAGTACAAGAAAGGGGAAAACAAAGGGAACAAGATCATCAAGGACTCAATTCACAAACATTTGGTTTCTTATATCTTTGAACATAGACAAAGGATGCAAGGCAAGCCAAGACATGAGTACACATGGATATGGCACAAGCCAAGGAAAAACCCCAAGAAGGGGAAAACCCTTGATCAATTTTTCTTATTATTATGATCAAATGTTCAGCAGAGAATGAGAGAGAGAGAGTACACAAAGTCATATTGACTCCCAATATGTTGAGCAATACCATATGCCAGTCATGTCTGCGCTTCTGGATCTGAACATATATGTAGCCTTCTAAACTGATGACGAGGATGGCAAAATCACAGTCCTTATAGGACCTCTATACAATCTGATCTGAAACTTTTACTAGGAACAAAACATCCTGAAAAGGGTTGCTTCTTCTTCTTATAGGTCATGGCCATATTACGGCTTGTCCTTGTTGCAACAACCCCTAAACAACTATCCTAATAGCCTCCATATGTTGTGGCCTAGGAAAGTTATGTTGTTGCCACCATACGTTGTTGATATGGGCATGTGGCAATCCCTTAAGCCTACATGCAGCCTTGTTAGGAGTGGCTAGGCGTGCGACCTACCACTGTCCTCTGCAACACCCTAACAGCCCTCCGCAACAGCCTCTCCTAGCCTTTGTTCTGCCCTCAATAGACCCACAAGCAGTCCCTCCTTTCCTCGGCCCTCAAGAAAGGTTTCTCGGCCTCCAACCCAGCCTTTTGTCCTCTAAAATAGGCTTCAAAACAGCCCTAATTCATCCACACTAAACTGCCTCTCCTACTTGCGGCCCAAACAGAAACGCTTACTCTCCAACGAGCTTTCTTCCTTGTGAGTGTGGCACAAATGGACACTCCTAACCTGTGGCCACACAGAGACCCTTTTTGGAGTGCGAGTTGCTCTAAGGATCATGTTCAATGAGGGTGGAGGCACCCCTATTTATACAAATCGAAAAAGGACCAAGGGACGTGTCTATTGGACCTATGGAGCCGACATGGAGATAAGGCCGACCTTGATGATGATCACGAGAAATAATAAATTCAAAAACCCACTTTTATTTATCCAAATTTGACGATCTTTAAATGGATTTTGGTCCTCTCGAAAAGAGGAATTTAATGTTGCAATTAACTTTCCCAAAGGAGTTGTCCAAAGAGGAATTTGGCCCTAGTTGCCAATTTTAACACCAACCTAATCGACAATGCTTGTAAACCATTCGTAAGGGATAGAATGATGACATAAGCCTTCCCTTTGTCTCCCATGGTGAGACATATCCTCGTCTAGGCCTTGGAATATATGCCAAGTGTATGGTACAACTATTAAGCCAGTTCGGCGTGGTGATCCAGGTGCATCATCCTCATCCAAAAAGGTGGAACACGAGCAGTCAATGAATGGTGTTGGGGGTCCATGAAGCACTCTTTGTTATCGTGGAGGCCCATGGCTATCAACGCTCACCCTACAAGTGCCAATGTGACCCTATGGAGGGCTTGGACCCCATATAGGGAGACCAAACCCCATATGGAGATCCACCTGCAATCGTGCATAAGATCCAATGTGTCCCCATGCCCTCTAGTACAACTGTTAATCCAAGTTGTTATTGATGGCAACAGGTTGAATGAATGAACACACTTGATGAAGGTTGAAAGACTAGAAGAGGCTGCACTGTGACATATTACTGCACTATTATTGAATACATGATACTTTACCTTCATGACCTTGCTGGGTACTATCATAATGACATAGATGTCATGGACAATCATGGAAAATTGTTGGAGGGCACTCTTGAAATTATAACAAATGATCTAATTTCAGGAACAGTCACAAAGAAAAATATTTTTTGTCACCTTAGAGGCATCCTTTCGCTTTGGCTCCTTCACCATCTCGAAGAGGACTCTTTCCTCTTTCCAACGAGCCCTCACTCAGCTCCTAACTCAAAATATTCTAAGAGAAATTGATTTTTGAAGTTTTCTTATCCTATCTTGTGTCCCAGCCGACCTACACTCAGTCATACATGTCGGCTTTACTCCAAACAGGACATGTCTATCCATCATAATCAACTCCTATATAAATACATGTTCGAACCTCCATTTCTATCATCATTTTTTCGGTCATCTAATACAGAGTGTGAAGAACAGAAACAGTTCAAATCTCGTGAACTTTAAGGGTCTTAAAAGGAGAACAAGGAGAATTATTTGGGCTTAAAGATCACACTAAAACACACTGAAATTTCTACGAAGAAAAGTTGCAGACATCCTGTAGCTTAATGTCGGATCTGTGATTTCGTATTGGAGAAGCCCTTATCTTGGCCAGTCCTGTCCAAAATTGACTGTAGCTCGGATCTATTAGCATGAGGATAGTGTTGCCGCAGAGATAGAGGTATATAGAGGCCACAACTCAGTGCCTTGAAGAAGCCACAGTTTAGTGCTATAATGGAGACTACTGTTTGATGCTATGAAGGAGCTACAATTCAATAATATTATTCAATGATTCAATGCTATCTCAGATTCAGTGATATCCCAGTTTCGGTGCTAGTACAGTGATCATATTTCGGTGATATTACAGTGATATATTTCAGTGGCATCTCAAGTGTGGACAATCACCTTGGAAACTCGAAATAGTGACATGTGATGACTTAAACAAGAATTGTTAAGAAGCCCGCAATTTTGTGGAGGATAGTCTAGACCAGAATTCTGTCTTCTTGAGTTGTCATACTTCAACATATACATCATTAATTGGAGCAGGTCCTATTGATTGTGGAAGCTGGTTTTAAGGATTGTTTTGGAGAAATCCTTGAAGGTAACGTTGAGGACATATGAAGTCAATGGTGGCGACCTAAAGATTGAAGAACATCGGACACTTTTGAAGATAATTGAAGCTTTGAACAGTGCAAAATCTTGTTGGAGATATCAAGTAAGTACATTACTCATTTTATTAAAAAAAAGACTGAAGGATTGGTGTCCTTGGAGTAGGAGCTCCTAAACACAAGTTTGGTGCCTTGAGAAGCTAGGGTCGAAGCCCTAGAGGTCGGAGCCTCATCAAAGTCCAAGTTGGTGCTTGGAAAACAGGTTGGTGCCTGTTTCATTAAAAGGGTTGGTGCCCTTCTCTCATCTATTGTATACTATTATTAAAAAGGGATTGAAGTTCTCTTTAATTCTTAATATCATTATTATATATATCTCTCTGTCTTTAATTGTGAAGAATCTAACTGGAAATAATTAACAATTGAAAATAAATACTGATTCACCCCCCTCTCAGTATTTCCAACAATTGGTATCAGAGCAAGCTTCTTCATTATCAACCTAACAGTTGGAAAAAGGATTCTCACGCACAATGAAGAACATGGAAGCAACAGGGAAACTTCCTATCTTTGATGGAACAAATTTTAGTTTCTGGAAAAAGAGGATGTCCTACTATCTAATGTCTCTTGGCCCTGAAGTATGGCATTTTGTTTTGGATGGATACAAAGCTCCCGCCGGTCTTCCAACTGATCCAAATGAAAGAAAAGCCTACATTGCTAATGCCAAAGCTTTAAATTCCATCACTAGTGGAATCACCGATTCCAAATTTACAAAAGTCATGAATTGTGACTCAGCGAAAGAAGTATGGGATAAATTGGTTTCGTTATATGATGGGGACTCCAAAGTTAAGAAGGCAAAGCTTCAAACCTATAGAAGACAATTCGAGATTCTAAAAATGGATGATGAAGAAGATATTGCATTATACTTCCTCAGAGTAGCTGAAGTGGTTAAATCTCTTAAAGGTCTAGGGGAAAATATTGAAGAAAGCACCATAGTTCAAAAAATCCTGAATCACTTCCTGACAGATTCGACTCCAAAGTAAGTGCCATAGAAGAAATGCAGGACCTAGATACTCTCAAAATGGATGAACTTCATGGAATTCTTATTGCCTATGAGATGAGGAAAGGGATCCCAAATTTCAAAGAAGCGGCTTTCAAAGCCTCAAAATCTACAAAAGAAGGAAAGGATGGAATTACAACAGGTATGAATCAGATACTGAAAACGAGTTAGCTCAATTTGTACAAAGACTAAAAAGGGAATCTAAGCTAACAGGTAAGTACCCTCTTATTTGTTTCAATTGTGGAAGAATAGGTCATTACGCTGCAAAATGTCCTCATAAACATGATAGTGATGATGAAAAGGACTCTAAAAGAATGATGTACAAAAAGAAATGGTTTAATAAGAAGAACTTCTTCTCTAAACAAGATGAGTCTGATGAAGATGAATTCGTAGTCATAAAGACGAAATCAACTAGAAATGTGCATCAGTACAAAGAAAGCGATGATGAATCAAATGAGGAAAGTAATTATGTTGGAAGCAAAGAAAAGCTATTTATGGCATTTACAAATGATGATGACTCAGAAATAGAAGATGAAAGAAACATGGATAGTTTGCTAATCAGTGCCATTGAAGAAAATGAGTTCATCTACAAAAGAAGATAATTTCTCTCAAAATAGAAAGAGAGGAAGCAAAAAGAAGGGAAGACTTCTTGAACAACAAGTTAAAAGAGAAGGATGATATCTGTGAAAAACGTGAAGCTGAAATAGTGTCCCTAAGAAAGGAATTGGAGCAAATCAAAAGGAGTTGGCAAAGCTCTCTAGCTCTTGACAACATTCTTAATACTCAAAGACCTCAACATGACAAGTCTGGAATTGGTTTCAAAGGAGAATCATCAAGTACGAAGAATAATGCCAGAAGTTATGCTAATGTACTCTCTTGCCATCCAAAAGAAGAAAAGTCATCTCAAGAAAAAGGTCACATCTCAAAACCAAGATTTGAAGAAAGAGCAACTCCAAGGAAGAATGTTCATTCAAGCTATGGATACTGCAACAGGTATCAAACTATTTTTCTTGGGCATTGTTACAATTGTGAAAACTTTGGGCATCAAGCTAAGCATTGCAAGGCTCATAAGAATAAAGCACCAAGATTAAATAATCAACCAAACCATCTGCGTGGGCCTAAAGAGCAAGAACAAATCAAAACTTACAATTCCTTTGATCCTTTGGCTAAGTTTGATCCGTCTTGCTCATTATGTGATGATTTTGATCATAATGAACAAAATTTCCCTCTCAAGGGAAAAAGCTAAAAACGTAAATCTCAAAACTGATAAATGTGGCCTAGCTCTATGTGCTCATAGTGAGGAAAATCATTGGTTCGTGGATAGTGGATGCTCGAGACATATGACAGGTGACCAAAAGAAGTTTATCTCATTGAACAAGAAAAATGGAAATGTATCCTTTGGAAGTGGATCTGCTAAAATCACTGGAAAAGGGACTGCTACCCTTGTCAATGGACTAGGAAAGGCTCAAAACACCTTGCTGGTAGAAGGGCTCAAACACAATCTCTTAAGTGCCAGATTTGTGACCAAGGACATAATGTTGTCTTTAGTACAAAAAATTGTGAAATAAGAGACTTGTCCTCGGGAGAGCTTGTGGCGAAAGGACTAAGAACACCAGATAATGTTTACATTCCTAGTAGAATCCAAGAAGATAAATGTTACTTAAGTCAAACAGATGAAAGTTGGTTATGGCACGAGCGATTGGGGCATACAAGTTTTGACAACCTAGTCAGCATCAGCAAAAATAATGCAGTAAGGGACATTCCAAAAATGTGCAAACCAAATCAAGTTGTATGTGGCCCATGCCAACATGGAAAGCAAACCAAAACTTGCCACAAAACCAAGGAGTTCTCAACATCAAAACCTTTGGAAATCATTCATGCAGATTTGTGTGGGCCAACTAGAACTCCAGCTCTTCAAGGTGAAAGGTACTTTTCTCTATTTTTTGATGACTATACTAGAATGATGTGGATATATTTCATAAAATATAAATCCGAAGCATTTGAGTGTTTTAAGAATCTTAAAGCTCTCATTGAAAATGAAAAAGATTCTAAGATTAAATGTCTTAGAATGGATAGAGGAGGAGAATTCACTTTGAAAGAGTTTGATAAATTTTGCAAAGAGCATGGAATCAAAAGAGAACTCTCTACTGCTAGGACACCCCAGCAAAATGGAGTAGTTGAAAGAAGGAACCGAACCATTCAAGAAATGGCTAGGACAATGCTACTAGCAGCTGATTTGCAACCAAAATTCTGGAGAGAAGCAGTTGGCACTGTAGTTTATACCTTAAATCGAACTCAATTGAGACCAAATAATGAAAAGACTCCTTATGAATTATGGAAAGGAAGACCTACTTCAGTAAAATATTTCAGAATATTTGGAAGCAAATGTTTCATAAAAATAAATGATGACTCACTAGGTAAATTTGATTCTAGAACTGATGAAGGAATATTTCTTGGATACTCCACTAGGAGCAAAGCTTACAAATGTTACAACAATCGTCTACGAAGAATAGTGGAAAGCATTGATGTGAAGATTGATGAAGGCCTTCCAGAAAAAAGAATTGAAGATCATGAAGTTGAGTCTTTCTTTGAACAAATTGAAGAAGAAGAACCTGAAAGAGAAGAGGAGAATGAATAATCTCAAAGTGAACCTCAAAATGAATCTTCACAAACTCCCTCCAAGATCAAGTTTGTTCAAAGATATCATCTAGAAGAACAAGTCATCGGAAATATAGATGAAGGAATCCAAACTCGAAGAAGAATGATAAGCACCCCAAGAAAAGATGATGTGCCTCTATTATCTTTAATAGAACCTGAAAATTTTTCTCAAGCAAGCAAAGATCCTTATTGGATAAAGGCCATGGAAGAAGAAATGTCTCAAATCAAAGAAAATGAGACATGGGAACTAGTACCTCGCCCAAAAGATAAAAATATAATTGGAACAAAATGGGTATTCAAAAACAAGATGAATGAAGATGGACAAATCATTAGAAATAAAGTCAGACTTGTCTGCAAAGGATACTCACAAATCAAAGGAATTGACTTTGAAGAAACCTTTGCACCAGTAGCTCGAAAGGAAGCCATAAGAATGTTTTTAGCATTTACTTGCTCAAAAGGATTCAAGTTTTATCAAATGGATGTAAAATCAGCATTCCTGAATGGAGATCTCAAGGAAGAAGTTTACATGGAGCAACCAGAAGGATTTGATCTCGCTGAAGGAAAAGACTTTGTATGCAAACTAAAAAAGGCCTTGTATGGATTAAAACAAGCCCCTAGAGCATGGTATGCTAAGTTGGATCACTATCTGCAACAAGAAGGTTTCAAAAAGGAAGTGGCAGGTAGCAATCTCTACATGAAGATGGACAAGGGAAAACTTTTGATCACTCTTGTTTACGTCGATGATCTAATCTTTGCTAGCAATGATGAAGAAATGAGCCATGAATTTGCTCTAAATATGTCCAAAAAATTCGAAATGTCAATGATCGGTGAGTTGTTTTACTTTCTTGGGCTACAAATATCTCAAACTTCTGCAGGCATGTTTATATCTCAGGAAAAATACCTTAAAGACATACTTAAAAGATATGGGATGGAAGATTGTGCACCTCTGAGCACACCAATGACCACAGATTGTAAATTAAGCAAAGATGATGATACCCCTCAAATAGATGCAACTCTTTACAGGTCAATAATTGGAGCTCTCCTATACTTAACTGCTACAAGACCAGATATTATGCAAGCAGTAGGAATGGTAGGAAGATTTCAGTCAAGTCCTAAACAATCCCATCTAGCAGCTGTGAAAAGAATTCTCAGATATCTGAAAGGAACAACTGATTTCGGTCTTTGGTATCCTAAGAGTTCAACTCTTATTGTGACAGCTTATTCTGATGCTGATTGGGCCGGAAGCGTGGATGATCATAAAAGCACCAGTGGAAATGCATTCCTTATGGGAGATTGTCTTGTATCTTGGCTCAGCAAAAAACAATCATCTATATCCCTTTCTACAGTTGAAGCCGAATATATAGTTGCTGCTGATTGTTGTACACAAATTATATGGATGAAGGAAGCCTTGAAGGATGTCAACATCATAGTTATTAAAACCGGAACCGGTGACCGGACCGGTGGACCTAATGAACCGGGTTTCAAACTGGAACTGGTCTAACCGGTAGCGGTCAGATCTCAATGAACCGATTTAAAAAAAATACATTAAATAATTATTTTTTAATAAAAAAAAACTATTTTTAAGATTTGCAACCATGATTCCAAGCCAATAGAGACAAAATACTAAAATTTTGCTCATTTATAGACCATGTAAAGGTGAATATATCAATTTGGCTTTTCACCTATGATTAGTAGATGAAAAGAGTGTGAGTAAAGAGGTTTCTATCACAGAAGATAAATCAATTTTGATATCAAATACATGTACAATGGTTCAAGTCTTTATAGACTGGTCAAAGAAGGAATTAGAAAAGTATGATACACATTATCTTGAAATTCTACTTGAAGTCTTCAAATCTGGGTTTCCATCGAAAAAGCAAGACATGATTATTTCTCATTATATATATGTTTAGAGGCTTTCTTACGGGAAAAATCATTAGTGCCTAGAGAGATGTAGTATTGCCCCTGCGGTAATGAGTGCTGCCAAGCTAGCAAAAAGTTTGGATTTGTGTAGGCTTCCTAAAGTTATAGTAGTTCATCTGAAGAGCTTTTTATATATCTGGTCTATGAATCATAAGCTGGAAATGTTTGCGAATTTTCATTTTCATGACTTTGACCTGACAAGATATGTTGCAGTTGCAAGGAATGATGAGTCAGCTATACGTGATTTCAATACAGCTGAGGTTAAGAAACATGAAAATACACCTTGTAGATGAGATAACCAAGAAGACTATTATTATTAATGACTATCAAACAAATTCCTCATTTGCAGGAAGTGTGACAACAAACTATCCAAGTGTTTGGCAATCCTTAAGTATGGGATTTATATTCTATTTTAAGAAATTGTTTCCAAAATGAAGACAAAATTTCATCCACCAAAAGACATGAAAGACAACTGAAGACATTTTAATGGTGGGAGAGAGATTCAGATTTTGGCAACTAAAAGGTTGTGTTCTTTTTGTAAGCTGGATGAGCTACTACTAAGTTTGCAATTTCTCAGATTTAAGGATTGTATTCTTGGATTCATGGCTTGGATGAAAGAAAGGCTTGTAATCTTCATTATTTTTTGTGTTTAACAGTCCTACAGCAACCTAGGTGCTAACCGGCCGGTTAAGGACAGAACCGGGCGGTTTATCGATAAACCGGCCAATTCCGTCCTTAACCGGCCGGTTAGCACCGGTTAACTGGAAAATCTTGGTTAAAGGCAGGGTTAAACCGGGTGGCATGGGCGGTTTGAACCGGTGGGCATGCTGACCGGCCGGTTTTTAATACTACGGTCAACATAGAAACTAAGCAACCAATTACTATTTTTTGTGACAATACTAGCGCCATCCGTCTTTCAAAAAATCCACTCAAGAACCAAACATATTCCAATCAAATACCACTTTCTCCGTGAACAAGTTGCTGAACACAATATCAGATTGGAATACACCAATACAAAAGAGCAAATCGCGGATATCTTTACAAAACCCCTTCCACGAGAAGCATTTGAGTATCTTCGCCAAAAGATGGGGGTCATTGCTCTTGCATCACATTAAATCAAGCAGCATGTCAGGGGTACAGTATGTTAGGGGGAGCAGCATGACAGGTGGAGCACTTTTCCATTGATGAAGGTTGAAAGACTAGAAGGGGCTGCACTGTGACATATTACCACACTATTATTGAATACATGATACTTTACCTTCATGACCTTGCTGGGTACTATCATAATGACATAGATGTCATGGACAATCATGGAAAATTGTTGGAGGGCACTCTTGAAATTATAACAAAATGATCTAATTTCAGGAACAGTCACAAAGAAAAATATTTTTTGTCACCTTAGAGGCATCCTTTCGCTTTGGCTCCTTCACCATCTGGAAGAGGACCCTTTCCTCTTTCCAACGAGCCCTCACTCAGCTCCTAACTCAAAATATTCTAAGAGAAATTGATTTTTGAAGTTTTCCTATCCTATCTTGTGTCCCAGCCGACCTACACTCAGTCATACATGTCGGCTTTACTCCAAACAGGACATGTCTATCCGTCATAATCATCTCCTATATAAATACATGTTCGAACCTCCATTTCTATCATCATTTTTTCGGTCATCTAATACAGAGTGTGAAGAACAGAAACAGTTCACATCTCGTGAACTTTAAGGGTCTTAAAAGGAGAACAAGGAGAATTATTTGGGCTTAAAGATCACACTAAAACACACCGAAATTTCTACGAAGAAAAGTTGTAGACCTCACGGCAGCTTAATGTAGGATACGCGATTTCGTATTGGGCGACCCTTATCTTGGCTTAATCCTGTCCAAAATTGAGCTGCCGAGCTCGGATACGATGGCATGAGGATAGTCTTGCGGCGAAGGCAGTATATATAGGCCACAACTCGGTGCACGAAGAAGCCACAGTTCGGTGCTATAATGGAGACTATTGTTTGATGCTATGAAGGAGCTACAGTTCAGTAATATTATTCAATGATTCAATGCTATCTCAGATTCGGTGATATCCCAGTTTCGGTGCTAGTACAGTTATCATATTTCGGTGATATTACAGTGATATATTTCAGTGGCAACTCAAGTGTGGACAATCACCTTGGAAACTCGGAATTGTGACATGTGATGACTTAAACAAGAATTGTTAAGAAGCTCACAGTTTTGTGGAGGATAGTCTAGACCAGAATTATGTCTTCTTGAGTTGTCATACTTCAACATATACATCATCAATTGGAGCAGGTCCTATTGATTGTGGAAGCTGGTTTTAAGGATTGTTTTGGAGAAATCCTTGAAGGTAACGTTGAGGACATATGCAGTCAATGGTGGAGACCTAAATATTGAAGAACATTGGACACTTTTGAAGATAATTGAAGCTTTGAACAGTGCAAAATCTTGTTGGAGAGACTCAAGTAAGTACATTACTCATTTTATTAAAAAAAAGACTGAAGGATTGGTGTCCTTGGAGTAGGAGCTCCTAAACACAAGGTTGGTGCCTTGAGAAGATAGGGTCGAAGCCCTAGAAGTCGAAGCCTCATCAAAGTCCAAGTTGATGCTTGGCAAACAGGTTGGTCCCTGTTTCATTAAAAGGGTTGGTGCCCTTCTCTCATCTATTGTATACTATTATTAAAACGGAATTGAAGTTCTCTTTAATTCTTAATATCATTATTATATATATCTCTCTGTCTGTAATTGTGAAGAATATAACTAGCAATAATTAACAATTGAAAAGAAATATTGATTCACCCCCCTCTCAGTGTTTCCAACAACAACAAGTCATTATAGTAATCAAGTAAAAGAGCCAACAAATCATGGAATCAAATGGACACTTCGTGGTGGCATGCCCTTTCATAGTGGGCTTTTGCATGTACAGGTGTCTCCAACCTCAATAAGGGGGTTAACCAAGGACCCTATTAGGAGGTTTCAACCTTCAAAGTGGGTGACATGTCCATGGTGCATCCATCAAGTGGTACGTGGCATGTGATATAACTAGCATTTGCACCGAGAAGTGCAAAGTAACATCGGGGAGTGGGGAATGTGGAAAACAATAATTAAGTGAAATATATGGAAATTTTAGTTTCTTTAAATCTTATAAAGAATGTAATAGGAGGTTAAATTTAAAAAGAAAGTTACACTAACATAATTGTCCCAGAATAATGGCATAGTAATGATGGTATCCTTCCTCTTCATGCTCCCTTCTCATTCTATGCTTTACAATATGACATTTGAGAAGTGGAGAAAGTACCAAGGTGGGATAAGAATTAACAAATGATAAATATGAAGAGAGAAAATGAAGGAAAGGAAACCCCTTGCACTCAAGAAGCATACAAAATGTCATGAACTCCCTCATACATTGGATCAAATAAAAAAATCATGGAGCTCCTTGCAAATAATGAGAAAGAAAATAAATTTGGAAAAAAAGAAAAAATCGTGTGAAAGAGATGCTCATTTGAATATAACACTAGGCTAAGAAGCATCTCTTTCCAAATTTGGCTACTAGGCCCATAAGCATCTCTTGCCAAATTTGGCTACTCTATGCGAAATTCCATTGAAATTAAAGTATCGTTTTTCATTGTGTAAAGACACTTTATCAAGCAATGGTTAACACCTCTATTTATCAAGAAAGTTTCTGTTAGTTAACACCTATATTTCTCCAGCAAGCTAGTTGTGCTGCAAAGAGGGCTTTGGCAGGAGAATGAGGAAGAGTAGCGACTCTCCCGAGTGTTGGATGAATCGTTTGGGTGGGTTGCACCGGGGCATAGACAAGAGGGACCCTGAGTTTTGGTTTATTAATTTGTAAACCCTATTTCCGACAACTCTGGAGAGGATTTCTGAATATAGACTGAAACCCTAATTAAAGAGTTGAACCAGCTGCATCATATGATTTGCTTCTACAACCTAATATGGTATTTATATCATTGAGTTAAAAGCGTTTTGTTCAAGAGTCTTTTGGTCATCCATTAGTATAAGAAAGGTCATTCGCTACCATCTTTGCCAGGTTTGTCATCGGTTATTATATTAAAAAGGTTGATCAACGAATCTATAGAACAATTGAACCTCCCATCCAGTTGGAGTAAGATGATCCATCTAAGCTGCACTTCCGCTTATTGAGATAAAAAGTTAATTGTTGGATTTAAACACTATCATTGTGCTCGTGTCGTTCCATAAGGAGTAGACATGGTAGATAAATGTTGGCGAGGGTGAGAATGAAATCCAAGGGAAAATAATGAATCAATAATTTAAAATTCTTTTAGACGCAGACTAGTGTAATGGGAAAATTTACTTCATATTCACCCACACACTTCACTTGATTCTCAAAGTACATGCAACATTTGGTTCCATGATATTGTGACAACCAATACATTAACTTCGTTTCCTGCTAAGTATATCATTGGATATACGAAAACCAAAAATGCATGATAATGTAGCGTCAAGGCAAAAGAAAATAGATAAAATGCATGGGTACATATCTTCTTCTCTCGGCTTTGAGGCTTGAGCACCCTCATGGATTTCCAGTGTGCCCTGCCGATTTTGGAGTTTTGGTTTCAATCAGCTTCGACTTCCCGATCACCATTTGTTTCTTCCCTCTACGTTAAAATCGCAATGGACGAGAGTAATAACGCTCGTCTGCACCACCACCATAGCGGAGGAGGCGCGGCTGAAGTCGTCGTTGGCGGAAATATTAGTGTTGGCAGTGGTGCATCAAACGGACTAAGTCTTTCTTTGTCGTTGCCTCTGCCCGGTTCCTCCTCTGTCAAGCGTACCGTGTCACCACCTCCTACCCCTCTGCCTCAGCCCGCTGGAGAGCCCGCGGGGGGAGATCGTGTGGCAACAGGTGGGGGAGGGACGAAAGAAAGAAAGAAAGAAAGTATTTTTAACATCCACGAGGCTAAAAATAGCCTATGGGGGAGTCAATAACAAACTATTAAAAGAATCAAAAAAATATTTATATACAACAGTTAAGTTGAGAATGGAGATACATATTCCATGCGAGATTATTTTTCTTTTGTAGACACCTTTATTTGTTAATGTAATCAAATATTCTCGTTGCCTTCTAGCTTTCCCTAATTTATGACGAATGACGACCAAAACTCTACTACAATTCGCTTGCACTCCGCCCAAATTTTCGTTGTCTTTCTTTTTCTTTTCTTAACAAATCTATTGCATCCTCCAGTGCTTTCTGCCTTTTCAATTCAACGTCACGTGCACAAGCAGTAATTTCTGCTACAAATAGATAGATGGCTTTTGTTGCTTTGGTCATAGGGTCAATTTTGGCATCGGTTATATGTATCGCACTTCCAAGTATACGAGAGGCAACAACCTTGAATGTTTCCTCTAATGCCTACCCCTATGTTCCAAATTTCTCAGCGCAATCAATACTGCATAATAAATATCATGGATAATTGACTCTTTGTCATAGTGATCCTTCGACATTCTTGATTTTGCCAGAAAGTCTTGCATGTTTTGATAGAAGATTCCCTTCTCAAAATCTCCATATTTTGAGCATTCATTACATACTGAGTTTCATGACTGCATCCAAAGGCATGCTACTTTTTGCAAGCTCTGCTAAGCATTTCCAGCCATTAGAGCTGCAACGACTAACTCATGCTTGTATCCAATCATGTACAAAAAGTATAAACGCTGGAAAACAATACTTGGAGCCAGACCGCTACCCTGACTCTGATTGATGCTTGGGGTGAGCGTTATCTAGAGTTGAACCACAGGGATCTGAAGCAGAAGCATTGGAAGGAAGTGGCGAAGGTCGTCAATGGCTGCCCGGGCAATAACAAGCAACCTAAGACAGACGTCCAGTGCAAGAATCGCCAGGACAGTGGAGAAATCGAGGATGGCCAGGATGACTTAAACTCACCCAATATTCTGTCTGCACATGACAACATATAATTGGCTAGAAAGGCGATAAGGAAGCTTTCTGATTGGGTGGGGTGAACAGTGTTTGCCACCCAATCTCATAAAGAAAACGCCTCTGGTGTAAAAATGAGTTGGCACCTTTCTTGCCGTCATAGATACTGTGATTGATGTCGGTGCAGTTGAATTGTTCAGCATTTACAAACAGACTAGGCCAACATACACGGTATTGTAAGTATAGTTCATCGTAGTGACCATATAAACAAATACTACAGTTAATACCAGGTCCACATAATAAAAAAACAAGCAGAATAAGCGTCAATGGGGAGGTCATGAAAGTTGTTGCAGATAATGATATGCATGCCAACCCATCAATGTACTATCATAAAGATGAAGCTGCTTTGTGTCATGCAACCAGCTTGCCCATGAAGATTCCTCTGTCCTTTCTCAACAAAGCATGACAGTTGCAGATATTGACTACATATCCAATAATTCAGGAGGAGATATGCATTGCAAATTAACCCGTCATGGTACCATTATAAAAATAAAAAAATAAAATGATTTGAATCCTGCAACAGCTTACCTAATAAGTCAGAAGAAGATAAGCATTGCAAGCCCATCATGATACTATTGTAAGATAAAGATGCCTTGAACCTTGCAACCAACTTGCCTCATGAAGTTTACTGTCTTTTCTATAGTATTCTGATGACTGGCTTTATATAGAAGTTACAAAGCACAAAAAATGCTTCACATGGTAGGACTGTTACAGATATTGACTACCAATAACTCAGAAAAAATATGCATTCCAACTCATGTTACCATCATATGTCAAAGTTGCTTTGAGTGCTGCACTCAGCTTGCCCCAGGAAGATTACTATGTCTCTTTCATATGATATTCTAATGATGGCTTCATATAAAAAAATCAAACAAAAAAATTAGTCCACGAGGCAAGAAAATTGCAGATATTGACTAAATAGCAATAATTCAGAAAAAGAAATGAATTGTACAAGTCACCATAAGAATCATATTAATAATGTTTTAGTTAAGCCTTGGTTATGATGTAAACTGGTAGAAGTTTTATCATATCTTAATCCGAGGTTTATTTTCTGTGAATGGTTTTGAATTTCACTTGACAATTCTTAGAACAACTTCAAAAAATAGTTATTCCGTTATCTCCAATCTCAGTCTGACCTAATAAAAAATGGCCCGGTTGCAACTCCAGCCAAGAGAGTCTTCTGATTGAACTCCAGCTAAAAAGAGTTAAAAGAATGTCGTTGTAAACCAAAAAAAACACTAATTAATCACGTAATCATAGACTTTATAAATTATTTTAATCATGGACTTTATAAACTATTTTTTATGCAGAAATAAAAGGAAAGTCCTGTACAAAACCTATAATGTACCGTACTGACCACATTAAACTGTCAAATATTTCTCCATTTGGTAATGGTGCAATATCGTTATCGCACCCAGGCTAAAACGGCCTATTTTTCTACCAAAATGGCAACCGAAGCCGCCGGTTGTGTCTGCGTCCTCTAACTTTCTGGCCATGGAATGCATATTTTCTTCCCCTTTCCGGCAAAAATTGCAGGCAGAAAAATGAGTGCCAGACATGATCCCATGGATCAAAATGCCAGTGACATGGTTTTTCCATGCCCCAGGGGTTTTGAGGGTTTCTGATTCAACCCAAAACCGCAAAAAACCCGTAAACGAACTGCAATTATATCAGATTAAAATTTTCGCGATCTTCCCTCTACAGAAAACCCACAACAGTCATCTAGGTCGACTTTGCAGGGAAATTATAAGTCGTACAAACAGAACAGAGAAAAATCGATAGCATTGAAATAAATCCCCAAAAACGCACTTGTTATTGTGGATAATTCCGACGAAATTTTGGGGGTTGATCACAATTTGACGATGCTTACAGTTATGTTCAGGGTGCATCAGGGGTCATGGCCTTTGCCCGTCTTTGAATCATTTCAAAACCTCCAAGACCTAAAGTCCACAGAATCGATCAGAACATTATGCTGGATTCTGCTGGGTCTTTAAATAAAGCCTTCTGGTTGTCTCTGAATCATTAAGAACCTTTCCAAAAAAACCTTAGAAGCCACAATATCGACAGAACTATTGAGATTTATTTCGAGATTATTCCGCCGGTTTCCGTTAGTGAAAGCCGGTAAATATGCATTCTGAGTGGGCCAGTTACTAAAATGAAGCGAATTGCCATGTTTGTTTTAAAATATTTGACGACGGACAGAATTTTACAGTACACTTATAAAGTCATATCTTGAATGGGCTTTAGTGGCATGTGAGACAGTACCCATTAGCAAGAGGTGTCAAGGTAAACAAGCAACCTAAGACAGACGTCCAATCGCCAGGACGGTGGAGAAATCGAGGATGGCCTCACCCAATATTCTGTCTGTACATGTCAACATATAATTGGCTAGAAGGGCGATAAGGAAGCTTTCTGATTGGGTGGGGTGAACAATGTTTGCCCAGCCAATCTCATAAAGAAAACGCCTTTGGCGTAATGATGGAATGGAGTGGGGTTCAGGAGAAAGCTCCAAGCCACAAGCCATGGTACAAGGGTAGCTATAATAGGGGAATCCCACACTTGGGTATATGAGTGTAGGAGGGGGCAATTGTGGTACATGAGTTAACTTGACCTTTGTTTTTCCAACCTTCTTCATATGCCTTTTGCCTTTGATTGGTTTTTCTTCATAGTTTCTCGAGGCTTCAGGGGATGAGAGCATGATGTGTAGGATACAATAGTAGATACCCCTTTTAAGGTGGGGCAATTCATTGCCCACCAGGGGTTGGGACAATCATGGATTCCTTAATGTGGAGGGGTGTTAATTTTGGCAACTAGGTCCAAACTCCATGTTGTACTGCTCATGTGATAATGAATATATTTTTGTTGGATTCCTCTTTAAGAGAGGTGCAAGATTGATCTAAAGATCATCTTGCTTGGATGAGCAGAACATATATTTTTATTTTATTTTCCACACATGTGCATGGTGGGCCAAATTTGTAATCTAGGCTCACAAGCCCTACAGATATGTCACACACCCTCATTGATGGATATAAATTGGAGAGAGATGATTTCCATTTCATCATCATCTCATCACACGCATTCCTCATGATCTGATTGGTTTGTACAGCCTAGAAGACGCTGCTCTCTCTCCCATGTGGAAATCTTGATGCCGGAAATGGATGCCGGAAATCTCAATGCCAGAAACAGATGCTGGAAATTTGGATGCCGAAAATATGGACGCCGAAAATGGATGCCGGAAATCTCAATGTCGGAAATATGGATGCCGGAAATCTAGATGTCGGAAATATGGATGTGGCCAGAAATGGATGCCAAAAATCTGGATGTCGGTAATCCTTTTGTTGACTTGCGTTGACTCTTTTGGGAGTTGTCTCATGACGTGTGTATGACACAGAAAGAAGGTTGATCTTGTATGTGTTTGATTGAACCTCTGGGAGGTTAGAAGAGTTGGTTTGACCAGCGAAAGTCTTTGTTGGCTAAGGCATCATGTTGACTGCTGTAACAAACATTTCTCTCTATCTTTGTTGGACAAGAAGAATTGAAAATTCTGATTTATTATATTGGCTTGTCTTCTGTCGATCTATTATTATGTTCTATCATCATTTACTTTCAATGATTATGTGATTGCTAATCTGAATTAGGCCTACAAGAAAGATTGAAGTAAACTGCTTTAAGCATAGAACATACCATGGTTATCTAAATTTAACATGGTATCAGAGCTAAGGTGAAGACAAAGCCCAAGATAGTGTGAAAATCAATCATCGAAAAAGAAGTCTTGTCAAGGACCAATGGCCTCCTCAACCTACAAGGGTTTCAAATCTGATGATAAGTTGACTAACAAGGCGAATTATCGTGCATGGAAGATGTCCTTGGATTTGGCATTAGAAGATCAAGATGTCATGGATTATGTGCGGGGGAAGATTCATGAGCCTCCATCAAATGCATCAATTGCCACAAAGAACAAGTTGAAGAATATCAAGAAGGGAAAAGAAGAATCCATCCAATCATATTTTATGAGGCTCACAGAAATCAGGAATGGTCTCCTTGCCATGGGAGAAGAAGTAGCTGATTGAGAGCTCGTCCTCATTGCTCTTGGAGGACTTCCCCGAGACTGGTATGTATTTAATACTACGATTCTTAATAATAATGTGATTCCTGATTTTGATGATTGTTGACTAGATGCACTCAAGAGGAGACAAGAATGATGGAGAGAGACCATCCCTCTAATGGCAATGGAGGTGACCCTACTGCCTTCGCCACTCATGCAAAGAAGAAGAACCATGGTGGCCTAAGAAATCAAAACCATGGTAGACCGAGGCCCAAAGGAAGGAAGGGAAGATGTTACACTTGTAACAAGACTGGTCACTATGCAAGAGAGGTCCCCAATAGAAGGGACTCTCCCAGGGATGATGACAACAACAACTTCAAGGGGAATGGCAATCAAAGGAACAACAGGTTCAAAGGCAAAAGGAAGGCTCCCTCTAATCGTAGTGGAAATGGGCAACCTTTCAAGAGGTCGAGAAATTCCAAGTACGATGAGTCTAATGTTGTTGATAATAAGAATAATGAATATATTCTTGTATCTGCCCTCTCTGTTGCATCTCCTCCCGACAGCTTGGAGGTCTGGTTGATTGATAGTGGTGCTTCAAGGAAACTCACTGGTTATAGAGAAGGCCTCTCTGATTTGATTGAGAAGGATACTAATTTAGAAATTATCCTTGGAGATAATGCCACCTATCCCGTGAAAGGGACAGGGACTGTGACCCTTCATTTATCTAAAGGTCAATTCCTTCGCTTACAAGATGTGTTGTACGTACCTGAAGAACCTTGTGTCTATTTCGGCAATGGAAGACAAAGGATTCAAGGTGGCATTCGTTGATGAAAAGGTACGCATCTGAAAGAACAACTTCAAAGAAGCTCTTACTATTAGTTTTCGAGTTGATACACTCTACCAGGTTAGAGGAAGTCCGTTGAGGGCTATGTCATGTGATACAACTCTTCAAACTGAGTTATGGCACCGAAGGTTTGCACACCTTCATTACAAAGCCCTTCCCGAAGCAAGGAAGGTGGTGACTGGGATGCCCAAGTTTAAAGATGATCATTAAGGTATATGTCAAGGTTGTGACAAAGGGAAGCATAAAAGGGGACCATTCCCCTCAAGTGTCACAAAGACATCTGATATCTTGCAATTGATACATTTTGATTTATCTGGTATGCTTCCTGTAACATCCTTGGGAGGATGTTCCTATTAGATGACTTCTCCCCAAAGACCTGGATATATTTCTTGAAGAAGAAGGACGAAGCATTCAAATGGTTTTGTACCTTCAAGGTTGTTGATTTCTATAGCATCGAAAAGTGTTCTAAGCCTCATTTTTGGTAGAGAGACTTAGACATTAGTTATCCAGAGAACCCAGAAATCATTTGTGGAAATTCCACTCGGATATGACTTTATTAAAATAACTAATTATTTTAATGCAGACCCTAAGTATAAACTTAGGGAAATTAAATAATTAAAGAGTATTAATAGAGCAGAGTGTGAATCTTCTAGAAGACAAAGATCAAGTCATCCTTTAATCTGAGCCATTGATTAAAGATATAATTTCGGTCGTTGATTCATCAGCGAGAAGACTATAAGAAGAGAGTTGGGGGCCATTTGGAGATCAAGCTGGGGACACCCTCAGTACCCGAAGGAAATCGATTCTGAAGCAAGTGAAATCAATTTCAGTGGGTGAGTTTGTAGAGGCTGGGTTGCAGAAGCAGAAGGAGGAGGGAGAAGTCAGTTATCGGGAAGCAGATCTCAGGAGGGTGAAGGGAAGGGTGAGTTGATCAGCATGCAGAATCACGCAGTCCAGAGAGGGACTGCGCAGAGCATTCACGCTGGATGACACAGAGGGTGAAGGAGGTCACCCCGAGGGTCCGAAAATTGTCTGGAAGGTATAGAAAATTCAACCAAGTGTTTGTTAATTTTTCTCTGCACATCAGACTCTTGTAAATGTACTTTCCATTTCTGAAGATAAATATAAAACCCTCATCTGATGCACCGGTTTTCCAACATTGGGTTTTTCCGAGGACAATTGACCAAAAACATCTGTGTTCATGTGGCTATTTCTATTGTGTTATTGGTGTAGATTATCTTTATGTTATTATGCTCTTAACGATAGTGAAGATCTGCAAATGTGTTTATTTCAAAATTTACTGAAGCATCTGTAAATAACTTATCTCATAAATAGCAGAAATAAACCAAGTATTGCAGAAATATTTTCCTATTGAAAATTTCACATGGTGTCAGAGCAAAGGGCTAAAAAACAGAAAGGGAGGATCTGCCATGGACCAAAGGAAGGGTCCATGCAGTCAAAGGGACTCACGCAGTCCTCCAGAACACGCAAAAATGCAGAGAGAACATGACATGAAGGTGTTGGCATCCAAACTAGAGGAGGATCTTGCCTGTGTGTCAAGCACAGCTCCTCCAGGTGTTTGGTATATTGACAGTGGAGCATCTGCTCATATGACGCGGCTTTGACAATGTTTTTCGAGCTATTAAGAAGAGCAAATGAATTTCCAAATAACTATGAGAAGTAAGTCAAAATGTACCCCCATCGAGAGAGGTACTGTAACATTTCAGACAGAGGATGGCAATAAGATTTGAGCCACGAATGTTCTACATGTACTAGGGTTGGGGATGAATTTATTCTCGATGTCTCAACTTCAGAACAAGGGCTATGAAGTATACTTTATTCAAGATAAGGTGTATGTCAAACACCCTAACTGGAGCAAAAAGGCACAAATCGGAGTAAGGAGTCACAAGTTGTACAAACTCTAGCTTGAATCTCCGGTGGCCTTGATCGGCAGTACAGACAACAGAGATCTGGATGAGTTATGGCATAGAAGGATGGGGCATCTACATCATGGAGTCTTGGGGATTCTCAAAAATACTGTCATAGGGGCCCCTGAACTCAACACAAAGAAAGACAAAGTTTGTAGGGGATGCGTACTAGGGAAGTACATTAAGGCCGCATTTCCAAGAAGCAGCAACAGAGCCAAAGGTGTATTAGTGTTAATACACTCTAACATTTGCAGTCAGATGTCCACAACAGCTCTCAGTGAGGCAAAGTATTTTGCCACCTTCATTGATGATTATTCCAGGAAAACTTGGATCTATTTATGAAGACCAAAGATGAAGTCTTTAGTCAGTTTAAATATTTCAAAGCATTGGTGGAGAACTCTATAGGAAAGAAGATCAAGAAGTTGAGATCAGATAACGGTGGAGAATATATCGATAAAGACTTCACAAATTTCTGTGCACAGGAAGGCATCAAGAGAGAATGGACAGCTCCTTACAATCCAAAACAAAATGGAGTTGCAGAACGGAAGAATCGGACCATAGTAGAAGTTGCAAGGGCAATGTTGTACGACTAGGAGATGCCCAAATTCTTATGGGCAGAGGCCTGCAACACAGCAGTTTATATTTAGAACAGAGTTCCCAATAGAGCTTTGGGGAAGTTTACTCCCAAAAGTGTGTTCTCAAGCAGTAAGCCAGAAGTGAGCCACATCAGGATATTCAGCAACATAGCATACTGCCACGTTCCAAAGGAAAAGAGGAAGAAGCCGGATCAAACCGCAGAAAAGGGTTTTCTGATGGGCTACAGTGAGAATGCAAAGGCATACCTCGTCTATGTTCCAGAGAGCTGGAAAGTCGTGGTAAAAAGGGATGTAAAATTCCTGGAGGAGAACGCCTTCAAGAAATCTTGAGAGATGGCCACAAATGCGCAGATTAAGGAAGATCCACTAATACAGCCTCAACAACCTATGGAGGAGAGGTCCAGTGCTTCTCCAAGGCACAATATTTCTGAGGGAAGCTCCTCCGACGAAGAACAGGAGGAAGAACAGGTGAGTTCGCCCATCACTGATGGGAGACCGAGCAGAGAACTCCAACAGATTCTTGGAGATGCAGAAGGATTTGTTGGAGCACCTAGAGAAGGGAAGAGGATAAAGAAACAACCTTACAGATATCAGGCACTGGTAGCTCAGGTTGGAGAACCTTCTACCTTTCGGGAAGCAGCTCAGCATCAAATATGGGTAGATGCCATGGTGGAGGAGTATAGCTCCATCATGACAAATGATGTCTGGGAAGTAGTCCCTAGAACACAAGACAGATATGTTGTAGGATCCAGATGGATCTACAAGATCAAATATGCTGCAGATGGCAGGATAGAGAAATTCAAGACAAGATTTGTAGCAAAGGGGTATGCCTAGAAAGAAGGCATTGACTATGAAGAAACCTTTGCTCTCTCTGGCAGCACAGATGGGATGGGAGATTCACCAGATGGATGTCAAGACTGTGTTCTTGAACGGTGTGATAGAGGAAGAAAAGTACATAGAGCAGCCAGTGGGCTTCGAGACACATGAGCAGAAGACTCATGTTTGTAGACTGAAGAAAGCCTTGTATGGCTTAAAACAAGCCCCCAGGGCATGGTATGATCGGATTGATGGCTACTTGCAGAAAATGGGGTTCGTCAATAGTGATGCAGATCCTAACTTATACTACTTAAGAGTAGGAGATGAGTCGCTTATTATTGTTCTATATGTGGATGAACTGTTCTTGACCGGGTCATCCAAGTTCATCAAAGACTACAACGAGAACCTTGCATCAGGATTCGACATGAAGGACCTGGGGCAGATGCACTATTTTCTTGGTTTAGAAGTCTAGCAGCAGGAAGGGGAAATCTTCCTAGGACAAGGAGGATACACAACAAAAATTCTGAAGAGATTTCAGATGGAAGACTGTAGACCCATGGCCATGCCAATGATTACTAACTGGAAGAAGATAGACACATCAGAGGATGATGAGGCTAATCCCACATTGTACAAACATCTCATCGAGTCATTGATGTATTTGGTCAACATGAGACCAGCACCTGTTATGCAGTGAATACCCTCAGTCAGTTCATGGTGGAACCAAGGAGGGCTCACTGGGCAGCAGCCAAACATATTCTCAGACACATGAGAGGGACAGTCGAGTATGGACTAAGGTACACCAAGGGAAATGATATCCAGTTGAGTGGGTTCACATATGCAGATTAGGCTGGAAGCACAGTAGATTGGAAAAGTACCAATGGGTACTGTTTTAGTCTCGGATCAAGAATGACCCCCTGGTGCAGCAGGAAACAGAAGTCCGTAGCACTGAGCTCAGCCGAGGCAAAATACATGGCAGCAAGCACAGCTTCGTGCGAGGCCATATTGCTTCACAAATTTCTCTTGAAATTACTCAAGAAATAGATAGAACCTACCAGGATTATGTACGATAATCAGAGTTGCATTAAGCTCTCTGAAAATCCTTTGTTTCATGACCGGTCGAAGCACATTGACATTCGGTGTCACTTTATCAGGGACTATGTCCAGAGGGGAGCAATACAGTTGCGATACACTCCTACAGGTGAACAAGTGGCAGACATCCTCACAAAGGCTCTAAGTAAGATCAAGTTCACTTACTTCAGAGAGAAGATGGGGATGGTCGAGAACCCCTTCCACTAGAGGAAAGGGTGGTCTTCAGAAGAAGAGGGAGCTATAGTACGGATGTTGCAGTGACAGGGTAATAGTACAGGAAGCAGCAGCGCAGAGATGAGGGGCAGCAGCCAGGACACCATCAGTGCAGCAGATGATGTAGAGTCAGAGAAGTACAATGGTATCTTGCTTAAACACCTTCCTCACTAAGAGGGAGTGTTGATTTCTATAGCATCGGAAACTGTTCTAAGTCTCATTTTTGGTAGAGAGGCCTAGACATCAGTTATCCAAAGAACCCAGAAATTGTTTGTGGAAATTCCACTCGGATATGACTTTATTAAAATAATTAATTATTTTAATGAAAACCCTAAGTATAAACTTAGGGAAATTAAATAATTAAAGAGTATTAATAGAGCAGAGTGTGAATCTTCTAGAAGACAAAGATCAAGTCATCTTTTAAACTGAGCCATTGATTAAAGATATAATCTTGGTCGTTGATTCATCAGCGAAAAGACTATAAGAAGAGACTTGAGGGCCATTTGGAGATCAAGCCAGGGACACTCTCAGTACCCAAAGGAAATTGATTCTGAAGCAAGTGAAATCGATTTCAATGGGTGAGTTTGTAGAGGTTGAGTTGTAGAAGCAGGAGGAGGAGGAAGAAGTTAGTTATCGGGAAGCAGATCTCAGGAGGGTGAAGGGAAGGGTGAGTTGATCAATAGCAACAACCCCTCCACACAGAATCACGCAGTCCAGAGAGGGACTGCGCAGAGCATTCACGCTGGATGACGCAGAGGGTGAAGGAGGTCACCCCGAGGGTCTGAAAATTTTCTCGAAGGTCTAGCAAATTCAACCAGGTGTTTGCTAATTTTTCTCTGCTCATCAGAATCCTGTAAATGTACTTTCCATTTCTGAAGATAAATATAAAACCCTCATCTGTTGCACCGGTTTTCCCACATTGGGTTTTCCCGGGGACAATTGTCCAAAAACATCTGTGTTCATGTGGCTATTTATATTGTGTTATTGGTGTAAATTATCTTTCTGTTATTATGCTCTTAACGATAGTGAAGATCTGCAAATGTGTTTATTTCAGAATTTACTAAAGCATCTGTAAATAACTTATCTCATAAGTAGGAGAAATAAACCAAGTATTGCAGAAATATTTTCCTATTGAAAATTTCACAAAGGCCTTGGTAAAAAATCAAAATTTTGAGGACCGACAATGGGACTGAGTATGAGTCAAATGAGTTCAATGACTTTTGCAGGGAAGCTGGCATTAAGAGGGAGAACACAACTGTGTATACTTCTGAGCAAAATGATGTTGTTGAAAGAAAGAACAGGGCCATTGTAGAATTTGCTCGTGTCATGCTATATGACCAAGGTATTCTGAAGTTTCTATGGGGAGAAGCTGCGAACACTGTTGTATGTGTTCAAAATAGATGCCCGCGTTCCACTTTGGACTCCAAAGCTCCCGAAGAAGTTTTCTCAAGTAAGAAGCCTGCTGTCTCAAGCTTTAGAGTTTTTGGAAGTCCTGTTTATTTTCATGTGCCGAAAGAAAAGAGAAGCAAGCTGGATGCTTCTGGGAAGAAGGGAATGTTTGTGGGCTACAGTGAAACTTCGAAGGCATATAGAATTTATGTGCCTCGTCAAAGAGAAGTGGAGATATGCCACGATGTCACCTTCGATGAAGATGTTGCCCTCAAGAAAGTAAGAAATATTCCTAGCTCAAAGGAAGACGAAGAAGAAGAAGAAGCTCGAAGGTAGGAAGAACTAAAGGATGAATCTATGCCCGATGTTGAAGGACAGATGGATCCTATTGATCCACCTCCTTCTAATAAGAGGAGACCCTCACAGCTCAGGGACACTCTCGAAGATGCTGAGAGACATATTTCCCCAAGGGGGGCATTCCGTGAAAGTAAGAAGCCGAATAGGTACCAAGCATACCTAGCAGCTATGAGTACAATTGTACAATCTGAGCCTGGATCATTTGAAGAAGTCGTAAAGCATCAAATTTGGAAGGATGCTATGCACGAAGAATATGAGTCCATTATGAAGAATGATGTCTGCGAAGTGGTCCTGAGACCAAAGGACAAATCTGTTGTCACCTCGAAATGTCTCTTCAAGATCAAGCATGGAGCCGATGGAAGTGCTGAGGCTTCTCTCAAAAAGAAGGCATAGATTATGATGATATATTTGCACCTGTCACCTGCTATACCACCATCTGATCTATCATTGCCCTTACTGCAACAGAAGGATGGAGTCTCCATCAGAGTGATGTGAAGACTTCCTTTCTGCACGGTTCAATAAAGGAAGAGGTTTATGTGGAGCAACTTTTGGGGTTCGAAGTCCAAGATAGAACTCCTATGTATGCAGGTTGAAGAAAGCCCTCTATGGGTTGAAGCAAGCCCTTAGGTCTTGGTATGAGAGGATCGATAGCTACTTGATGAAGTTGGGCTTCACTTGAAGTGATGTTGATCCAAACCTTTAATTTAAGGTTGATAAAGAAAGGCCTCTCATTCTAGTTCTCTATGTGGACGATCTCTTCCTAAACAGGCGTTGACCCTTTCATTCATCAATGTAAGAGGGAGCTACCTTTCGAGTTTGAGATGAAAGACCTAGGACTAATGCACTACTTCCTAGGCTTGGAGGTTTGGCAAAGGTCAGGCGAGATTTTCCTTTCTCAAGGAAAATATGTCGTGAAGCTACTGGAGAGATTTGGTATGGTAGACTGTAAGTCTGTGTTGACATCGATAGACCTCAACTTTAATAAGTTGTGTGGAAGCGCTGCTGGGCTCGAGCTGGAAAATCCCACTAAGTATCGACAACTCGTAGGGGCCTTGACGTTCTTAGTGAACTCCCGTCCAGATGTATGCTTTGCAGTGAATAGTTTGAGTCAACATATGGTTGATCCTCATCACATTCACTGGATTGGTGCCAAGAATCTGTTGAGATATCTTCGGGGCACAATTAACCATGGGCTGAGATACACTGTCAGGAGTTTGAGACTCCATGGATTTACTGATGTCGATTGGGCTGGCAGTGTGGCGGATCGTAAGAACACATCTGGATGTTGCTTCACCTTGGGTTCTGCTTCGATATCTTGGATGAGCAGGAAGCAGAAGTCGGTGGCTTTGAGCAGCACTGAGGCCAAATACATTGCAGCAAGTATGGCTTGTTGTGAAGCTGTTTGGTTGAGAAAGCTCTTCAATGAGCTGTTTGGACATGTGCTAGATACCACCATTATCCTTTGTGATAACCATAGTGGGATTCGTCTTTCTAAGAATCCCGTGTTCCACGATTGATTCAAGCATATTGATATTAGGCACCACTTTGTCCGAGACATGGTACAGCGAGGCGCCGTAAGGCTCGATCTCTTAGGAACTGATGAGCAGGTCGTAGATATTCTCACAAAGCCCCTAGGGAAGGTCAAGTTCCTAACCTTTCGTGAGAAGCTTGGAATCGTGGAACAACCCTATTGTGAGGGTCCTGCTTGAGTTGGACTATTAGCTCTAGGAGCTCTGGGGGGCTTGGGGATAGCTTCTTGGAGCTATAAGCACACACTAGGCTAGGCTTGTCGAACCTTGTTGAACTTTTTCCCCACCATTATGATGTTTGAGTTGGTTCACCTTCTCTTTTATCTATGCCCCGCATGCATCCTACCCATGGAGTTTCAAACTCATGGGAAGTACCTCTCATTTGGCCAATGAGGTGGGAAATGTGGATAGAGACCAATAGCAAGACCGATGGACGCATCAGATATTGCCATACTCTCTATGTCTAGGATGGCAGGTATCCAACACCTTGATCTGGATCAAGTCTGATGAGCTTTTACCTCTAAACTAACTTCGGGTCAGTAAACTAACTTTGGGTTAGTATGTGACTCTTTTGATTCTATTAAGGTTTGACCCTCTAAACTGACTTCGGGTCAGTAAACTAACTTTGGGTTAGTATGTGACTCTTTTGAGTCCATTGAGGTTTTACCCTCTAGGCTAACTTCGGGTCAACGGAGTGTGATGTCTTTGTGACTCACTCTCGTTTGTTTGCCCTTACAGCCGGCAAAGCATCTTACAACAGGATGATGCAGGAACGCATTATGATAGTACACGATGGTACTAATCAATGGATTGCACAAGTGGACAGATGGAGTTCTCCCTAGTTGAGACTCGAGAGGGAGTGTTAATTTTGGGCAACTAGGTCCAAACTCCATGTTGCATTGCTCATATGATGATGATTATATTTTTGTTGGATTCCTCTTTTAGAGACGTGCAAGATTGATCTAAAGATCGTCTTGTTTGGAAGAGCAGAACATATATTTTGGTTTTATTTTCCACACATATGCATGGTCGGCCAAATTTGTAATGTATGCTCACAAGCCCTAAAGATGTGTCACACACCCTCATTGATGGATATAAATTGGAGAGAGATGATGTCCATTTCATCATCATCTCATCACACACATTCTTCATGATCTGATTGGTTCGTACAACCTAGAAGAGGCTTCTCTCTCTCCCACATGGAAATCTTGATGCCGGAAATGGATGCCAGAAATTTGGATGCCGGAAATCTCGATGCTAGAAATATGGATGCCAGAAATGGATGTTGGAAATCTCAATGCCGGAAATATGGATGCTAGAAATCTCGATGCTGGAAATATGGATGATGCCGGAAATGGATGCCAGAAATCTAGATGTCAGAATTCCTATTGTTGACTTGCGTTGACTCTTTTGGGAGTTGTCTCATGAGGTGTGTGTGACACTGAAGGAAGGTTGAACTTGTATGTGTTTGACTGAACCTCCGGGAGGTTGGAAGAGATGGTTTGACCAGGCAAAGTCTTTGCTAGCTAGGGCATCCTGTTGACTGTTGTAACAAACATTTCTCTCTATCTTTGCTGAACAAGAATAATTTTAAATTCTGATTTATAATATTGGCTTGTCTTCTGTCGATCTATTATTATGTTCTATCAGCGTTTACTTTCAATGATTATGTGAATGCTAATCTGAATTGGGCCTACAAGAAAGATTGAAGTAAACTGCTTTAAGCATAGAACATACCACGGTTATCTAAATTTAACAAGAGGGCTCATCTAGGGCCCATAGGAACTAGGGTGATAGCCATGGATAAAGGGTAGAGATCATGTTAAGCTTTTTCCCATGTGCTTATTTGTATATCACAGCCATCTTTTGCATTTTGTGGCACATTTCCTATTGAGAGTGGCCAAATTATGTTTTTTCTCTTCTTTTTAGCTACATCAACCTCTGCGGCATCGTTCCAAACCTAACCCAAGGTGTGGAAAAGGGGAGGGGGAGGTTAACCCTTTGTGGACCCAGTGGAAAAATGTGGACCCGGATGGGAAAAGTGATAAATGGGGTTAAAATGAGTAGAGGGGAGTGATGTATATGGTGTCGAGAAGCGGGACCACACAACCAAAATTGGGATTTCCCATGTAATGTCATCCCTAGAGCTAATAGTGTTGAGATTTTAGGTAGCATACAGATGTGCTCTAGCTCCAAAACTTTATGGAGGGGCTAGAACACATGAGATCTCCAAGACCCGTAAATCGTTTGGAGAAATTCCACTCAGAACCTAAGTTATTCAAAATAATAGTTATTTTAATGGAGACCCTAAGTCTAACTTAAGGAAATTAAATAATTAAAGTGAATTGATTCAGACATGTAGGTGAGAATGTTCTAAGTGACGTGGATCAAGTCTTTTCTAATCTTCGTCGTCGATTAGAGATTAGATCACGGTCGTTGAATGTTCAATGAGAAAAGTATTGAAGGAAGGCTTGGGGTTAGTTGGAGGGGCACACAGAGTGGCACCACTTGAACTAAGTCGAAATTCTGGGGCACGATTTGCTGAGAATTTTCGAGTGAGCTTCCAGTGCAGTGAGGGGCAGATCGGCATTGGGATTTCAGATCCGAGGCCAAGGATACATTGTCAGAGAGGCAGATCCGTACAGTGTTGCAGGGAACGTCCCCCCCCCCCAGCTCCAACCCTCGAAACGCGTACCATACGGGATACACCGTATGAAACGTGTTTTGCAAAAAAAATTACGCTTCCTGGAAATTCGAATCTGTACGGTCGGATCTGCGATTCCATACGCCGGATCCATGTTTCATACAATGGTTCGGCGTACGGAAGCATCGCACTTCGAAGGCAGATCCGTATGGATCGCGACCGCTTCCGTACAATGCCATACGGATCTGACTAGCGCAGCAAAAAAAACGACTTTTTTTTAAACTTTAGTTGGGTTAAAGGGTGGGTTAGTGTTGAGTTAGGGATAGAATGAAAAAGATATAAGCTCTCTTTCACCTCCTTAGATGTTTCTTAGATGCTCCCTCATGGTAATGTTAAATCCTTAAAGTAAAAGTGACATTTTAAATTTTTAACATTACCATGAAATGACTTAGGATGTTTGAGAGTGGTTCCAACCTGATCGGACTTCATATGGAGAAAATAGAATTTCATATCCTATTCAAAATTCAGCAAACTTAACAGTTTTCAGGAATTCACGATCAATGGTATGGTGGCATTTCATTAGATTATATCATGTATGAGGGTATGTGATTAGCATTTAATCAAGAGCACCAAGCCCTATATGTACCCTATTGTTGGTGGTGTTAATTGTTGAACTCCTTTGTCATGTCGTTAGCAAAAAATTACATTTCAATGAAGTCAAAATCATCGATCAAGCATGTTAAGTTCTTTCTACCATACTTTAAGGCTTGCATTAGGTAGTTTGATCAAAATTGGGCAATTTTGACTAATGTCCCTAGATAATCTAGGTAGAGGCAAAGGCTAGACAAGAGGAGAAGAATTTAGATTATAGATGGTTGATGCATCTAAATGGTTGATGCTCAAATAATTAATCATTAATGTGCAATGGATGTCATATCTATCTTGATTTATGTACAAATATGCATGCTTCCATATCTTCTACAATTAATTTGGTATTTTGGATGTTTTTTTAATATAAATGCGAAAAAATAAAAATAAAAATATATATATATATATAGTAGATGCTTCCTAGATTTTTTGGAAATGACGCTTCTGCATCCCCACTTCCAAAAAATGTCTCTACTTCGTCCCCGCTTTGTGCAACGTTGGATTCATATCATAACAGGGCAGAGACCCAAAAAGGGTGACGCGGGCCCAGCCAGAGCAGCACAGAGACAACGTAAGCAAAGCCAGGGTGACACGGCCCAAGCCAGAGCTGCGCAGAGGCAATGAAGGCTTAGCCAAAGTGACGTAGGCCCAGCCAAAGCTGCGCAGAGGCTCACGCAGGGCCGTAGCGCTAATGCAATGCTGGGAAAGGCAGAGTTGGGGTTCCAGTGGACCAAAAAGGGCTTGTTTTCAGCAGATCCAGAAGGTGTGAAGCAGTGCCACTTAAGGGTGATGTAGTGACTGCGTAGGCACCTGTGGGGTTCTTCATCCTCAGCTGAGTCAGCCATTTTTTGTCTCCGAGAGATAGAGGTACATCTGCCGTGATTTTCTCGGTTAGGGCAAACCATGTCTGGTGCCCTTGAATGTATTCAGAATTCTGCATAATAATAAAACCCTCTAAGAGGTATTGCACCGGTTTTCCCACATTAGGCTTTTCTGGGGACATTTGTCCGAAAAATATTGTGTGTCCTTTGTCATGTGGGCTTTATTTTTCAGTACTTGATTTGTATGTATGTGTAAGCTGTAGTAGTGTTTACTTTGATGTTTTACGGAATATTTCGGAAAAATAACCTGTTAATTAAATCAAACAAGTAGGAGAAGTAAATCAGAATACTGCAGTAGGGTTTCTGTAATTTGGATTCAGAAATCTTCACAAATAGCCAGTAAAGGAGATCCCACGGGACTAGGGTACAAGGCTAACAACCAAATCGGGCAAAGGAGCCAAGAGTACAGACCTAGCCCACTCTTTCCTCCTAATCCCCCCCACCAATCCATACCCAAAAGCTTGAGTAAATAAAATTACTCAAACTATACCAATAAAAATCCATACCTTTGGGGTCAGGAGGCCTACCTTCAAACATACGATCATAACAAATGGTCGAGGGACCACATGGCTAGCTCAGGTGGCGAAGATAGTGGCACATTGAGCTATCTAGTGGCTGCAAGGGGCTGTTGGCTACCACTTGAGGACCATCTAGGATAAAATTTTCTCCTATGGATATTACCCACAAGTGTTGGGTAACAAATACCAAGATGATGCTATCATCTCGATACATCAATGCTGCTCTTAGACATCATAACAAAAGAGCTCCAACTACATTGGAACCATTCACGAAATTGTAAAGGGACTGTACATATATGTAGAAGAATCATGCATGTAACTTCAAAGGATCTTATGCAAATTCTTGTGTATACATACTACAAGGAGGGGTGAAGCTATAGCATAAAGAAACTGAGAATATTGCAGGACTGTATATCAACTTGTGAGATCAAAGCCATTATAAGAATGTCGAGCATGATCTTATGACATTACAGTGAGAGGTGCGAGAGGTGTGCGATCATCAATATAGGGATGCTAATCATGGTGGATCCAAACTAGTTGATGTGATGCCCATAAGGTTATATGAAGTGATATCCATATTCAAATTCAATGATATGGTGTATATGGGATACCATCTTGTGATCGAACCTATAAAGCGATTCCAAAGTAAAGAGAGTGATTACACTTAGACTGATAACAAGCCACAAAACAAAATTAGCGAAGCCATCATCGAACCAAAGCCATTGAAGCTTTTTACAAACAACAGAAGTGATAATCGCAAAGATGTGTGTGTTCTATTATCTATTTGAATGAGGTATATCGAAAGGGATTATATAGGGATTCTTATGAGGGAAAGGACACAACTCAAGGGTGAGTTGACTTTGAGTATTTTGAATTTCAAATAAAGGATTTTTCCCTCCAAAACATAATTAAAATAATAATTTTCTTTTTTATCCCAAAAATGAATTAATCGATTCAATGTAGTAGGGGAGGGAGAATTGGGAATTTCTCCCTGATTGCCAAATTCAAGAAATTTTCGGGATTTTTGTCTAATTTAAGCTAAAATTGACTTGGTTGTCGTCATATAAATAGAGGGAAATCAATTTACCTTAGGATCAATGTCAGATTCACACTTGAGTGAGTGCACACTATCTTGTCTCTTTCCCTTGGTTGCTATGGAGACTTAAATGAGCAAATTGTTTTGGGGAGAATGTTGTGATTGGATGGTTCTTTCTCTTGGGTGATAAATGATGATTTTGTGCAAATTTATTGTAAGTATCTTCTTCCATCTTGTGTTTGTTGTAGAATTAGGGTTTCACTAAAATTTTCACCAAAGTATTATGAATCTTTTATGGCTCTAACTTCTCATTGATAGGATTATCATGAAGTTTCTATTGAGGAACCTAGGCATAGCTTCCTCCCATATTGTCTCCAATTTTATTGTAAGCCACTAGGATTTGAGGAGTTGAGAAACCTAATTGCAGTGTTCCACGGGGACGCTCCCCCACGTCCCGGGGACGTGCCCCGGGCTCCCCCACGTCCCGAGGACGTGCCCCGACACGCCCCCACGTCCTAGGGACGGGGAAACTCCTGGGGAAACGTTTCCCCCACGTCCCCTTTTTGGGGAAACTCGGGGAAACTCCGGGGGGACGTTTTTTGGGCAGCAAAACGCGACTCCCTTGAAGGGGGACGAGGGGACGCCAGGGGGGGCGCAAGGGGGACAGGGGGACATCGAGGGGACGCATATGAGTCACCCCATTTTTTTGCCTAATAATTTTTATAAAACATTAAAAAATTTTAAAAAAATACAAATTTAAATATATGACAAATTAAAAAAAAAACAACAAAAAAAATAGAAAAACTTAAACTATATTAAAACATCAGACTTGTTAAAACTTAAAAATTAAATTAAATTATATTAAAATTTAAATAAAAATTTAGAAAATGAAATTATATTAAACCTATATAGTATAAGTTTATATGCATTGCATAATTTGAATTTCAATTGTCAAATGATGAATTTATTAATTTAATTTAGATGTACCTTGCATCATGCCAAATGATGATTCATGAATTTAGATGGAACATTGCATAATTTCAAATGATGGATTCAATTTAGTAATTTACTTTAAGAATCTAGATTTATAAATTTAAATTATAATGCAAAAATGTCAAATGATAATTCATAAATGAATCAATGATAATAGTCTAATATGCAATGATGATCATATTTATTCTTTAGATGTACAATGAATAATTATTTAAATTTTCTATTTAGTTATTTTTAAATAAATTTTTAATAATTTATAATTTTATAATTTTTATGACTTTGACATGCCCCCCCGTTTCCCTGAAAATTGCCCAAATTTTGGGGTTGCTTATATATGTCCCCCTTGTGCGTATCCCCACTCCCACATTTCCATGTCCCGGAAACTTGGTGGAACATTGCCTAATTGTAGCTTTCTCTCTCTTTGAAATTACTCTCATCAATCCTCTTCCACAGATTTTAGCCTTAGACTTTATTAACCCTTGATTGAGAAAAGCACTAGTCCACTCTTGTGTCAATCCCAACAAAATAGAACTCTAGATTTTTATTTTATTTTTTATGTTTTCTATAATATATTAGGGTTAGGTTACAGCACAATCTGCATTTTTCAGCTTTAATTTACCTTAGAACTTTAAGTCCTAGTGTAACACTTTGCATGCATTGAATTGGAAAAATAAAAGTAATGTTTTTCATGCATTTTTCAGCCATTAATTATGAAATACGTCTTGGGTTTTCTTGTTGTTTTATATATTTTCAGCCATAAAAAATTGTTGTAATCTATTTCCTAGTTCACTCATTAAATATTCCTCCTTTTTCACTTGTCTACTATATTTTTTGAGCTAATTTTGTATTGCTATTATAAATATTTGCATGATGTAATTGAGCTGATTAAATCCCTAGTTTATAACATCAATTTGTAATCTATAGATAACACGTGTTTGGGAACCTATTTGAGCCTCTCTAGGAGTTACTATGCCCTCTAAATTTAGTCATAGGGTCCTCTGTACTTGCTGTTTTAGAATTACATCTTATCTCACCCAGAACCCTAATTACTGATCAATTATCATTGGGTGTAGTTTATAGTAGAACCCTTAGGGAGTATTTAGCCTGGGAGCACTTGGGTTATCTAATCTCTAAGATATATTGGGGAGGCCTCCCTTGTGGGGATAGTATCCGACCACAATCGATCCCATTGTTGTTCCTAATCTAGAGTGCTTAGCGAGGCTTTGCACTAAGGTGCTAGAATTTGCAGTAACAGCCTTCAAACATTAGAAGTTATCTTGACTGTAAGTCTTCCTTACATATTCCCTATCAATAGAACTGGTGCCTAATTTCCCGAGCAAGATCTTCTGAAATCAATTTATCCTTAACATTGACAAAATAGACTTGGGCCTTGAAAATAATGGTGTTTCTCCATAATATCTTCATGCCTCTTTGTGGAAGAAAATTCACTCTGAGCTTCAATTCCATGCAGTAGTTCTCAAAGATATCAGTGAGGACAAGCAAGGAAGGCAAAGAGACTATTAAAACAACAGTGAAAACTGGAAACTAATATGCTAGAGAAATAAAAATAAATTCTCTCAATGGGAAAGGTCTGTTTGTGCAAGCAATACAGACAACATACAACATGAATCTAGAACAATTTTCAGAAATTCTCAATAAACTCATCACATAAAGGCTCAACAGTAATCCAGTGACCATCCACCACTATAGAATAATTTGAAGTTAAGATATACATTCTTGATGGAACATGCTTAAATCCTTATTGGAAAGGGCATAAGAACAGAAAAGTGCAGACCAAGTGGTCAATCTATAAACCTAACCCGTGCCTTTTTAGAGGAATAGCAGAAAATATACAAAGCAGTATATGCCCACTAGTTATAGAGAGAAATCAAGTCAGAATGCCACCTCCATCTCCAAAAATAATAACACTTCAACAAAGCTTCACAACTTGCTGTTTAGCACTGAAAACATTCAATTTGAATTGTTATTTGGACCTATGTGTTGACATTTAGTTGATTCTATTGTGATAAATAACCAATATTATGTAACTACTTTGTGCATTTAGCATGGGCTATGTAATACATGCCTAGCAGAAATGTTGATTCAAAGTAATAATAGTAAGGACTGTTTCATCTGGATTCTATATTAAAGGCTATTTGTAAAAGCATTTTAAAACCATATGCATTTAACTCAGATAATTCCATGCTCCGTGACTCTCTCCAAAAGAGAAAGAAATGATGAGTACTTGATATAGCACATGTATGATAACCTCCACATGCAACCTGCTGCACGAAGGGCAGATCTTTCACGATAGATGGTACAGAACAGTCTTTCATATGCCCCAACCCCTGAAATAAGAAAGATAAAAATATGAAAACAATTTATTTAGCTAATAAGAAAAATGTTCATTTTCAGATAAACTGATTCCACTTAATTTTTATAGTACACAGGAAATAAGAACGATACATATAAGAATGCATTCAGTTTACTTCAAAAGAAAATTGATTAATTTAGATACTAACTGTATTATTAGTAATTATAAAAGGCTCGAAAAGGTCACACTAGTAAGTGTATAGACATTAATGAAGATAAACATGAACACAAACCAATTGGTACATTCTTCCTTGCCCAAATGTGAAAACAGTGCCATTTTCTGCAAGACAAAAATAAGATCAGTACACAAGAATGCAATACAGCTACACTCCACAATTACTAAGAAAAACAGTAGTGAACAAGTTTACCATCAATACAAGCAGAATGCAATAATCCAGCAGCAATCTTGCAAACCTGCAAACATTCAAAAAAACAATCTTACAGCTGACAATTCATTCGTATTTGCAGTATATCAGTAAGATTATTACTTATTATAAGTCCAAACATTCACAGATTACTGCATAAAAATGGGAATATTTTGATCAGCAGAAGAGAATAAATATAACCTTAATTCCCTCCAGATATTTAATCAGTTTTGGAGTGTGCTCACTGCAAAGAATGAGAAACAAAACAAGACATCAGCTATGTATTCTTTGCTTCCAAACAATGAACAGGGATAACAGTAAAACTGACCTATCCATAGCCACGAGACCCAAGGATCTAATGCTGGCCACTAGACTAACATCCACAAATAACAAAATCTGATCAGGTATTTCATTACCAGCTAATATCACACATCGCAACCTTGTAAAACATACTAATATTAATATTTATTAATCAAAATATTTTATTTATTAAGCTGAGTTAGCCATGATGGTTCTCGGTTAATTATATTCAATTGAACTATGTTGCACTAAGTTTCCTGGATGGTGATAGGTGGAGTCGAGGTTCAAGGATATTTGGAAGTCACCACCACTAAACCCCCTAATTGCCTAACGGTAACAAGATGTGGGCAACAAAAAATAAAATTAATAATATAACGATAATAATAGTCAATAGTCTGATAGAGAACAAAATATGTAAAGCATGAAAACACTGAAACTGTTATATACACAAAGTTATAAACATAATCAATCCTATGAAACATATACCATAACCATTCATGATTTCATATAAGAAAATAGTAAAATGTTGATCTATAGATAAAACGAAAAGTGAGTACGTACAAAGTCCAACATAAAATAATGCACAATACCAATACGAGATAGCCTAAAGGCTAATACAGTAATACAGGCATATATTAAATTTATAAATAAAGCCCTTTGTTTCAAGGTTATCACAAATTGCTTGATTCTTAGCGGGTTCTGATGCATCATCTTTGTTGCCACCTTCCAATATAGCATCATCTAATGACACATCAAGGAAGAACGTTTGTGGATCTAAAGCACCCACTTCATCAATCTGTAAAGCATCCTAAAGGTCTGCATCCCACCCTGCTGCAAGCCACCATAGGCAAAGGCTGTTCTATGTGAACAAACAAGGTTTACCACTCTTAAAGGTGAACTTGTTCCTCTTAATACACCGGATTATAACTGGAGTACTTAACAAATGAGGAACTATTTAACCAGAAATAATACAGATACAATGCCCATGTTAAACATAATATCTAAGTTACCAGGATTCGGATATGGATATGGATACGGATCCGGATTCGCTAGTCTTATGAAAATCCAGGATCCGGATATGGAAAGGATACATCAAGTAGAAAAAAATTAAAATATAATAATATTTTTTTTAATTTTAAAAAACACTTTAGAGTTCAAAAATCAAATACTCCTTGAAAGCATTAAACACTTTTAGCACTGAAACCATTAGATATATTATAAATATGAAGACTTAAACATTGAAATGATGCATCCTCCCTCATATATACTACAAAGTAACAAAAAGGATAATACCATAGATGATAATAGTAAATATATTTACATATCCTCAAATGGATCTGCATTATCTTCTGCATATTGCAATTCTAAATCATGAATAGATGATAGGGGTCCTGGAATGTATGAAGTTGCATCAGTAGGTTGGATTGGTGGTAGAACAATATTTTCAAGTAGGTTGACGTGACTCATCGCATTTAATGTCAGGTTCAAATCAGAGATCTCAGGCTCCACATCCCACATCCTGCTCGCACCTTTTTTATACTCTGGTTCAACATGTGATACAAGACGGAGGTTGGAATGAACATACCAAGGTTGTGGGGAAGCCTCCCCCCCTGATCCCACTCCCAAAACGCGCTCCATTCGGGAGCTCTTTAGGAGCGTTCGGGAGCACGCTTCCACGCCTGAAAAACGCTCCCTGCCTTTTCGGGAGCGTTTCAGGGAACGCTCGGGAGCGAACGCTCGGGAGCGAACGCTCACTGAGCGCTTCTCCCATTAAAAAAAATGCTTCAGGAGCGTTTTTTAATGCAGAAAACGATCGGGGATCGTTCGGTCCCGAATGCTCCTTGGCGCGTAAAAAAAAATCAGAGGTCAAAAATCGATTTTTTTTTAAAGGGAGGGAGGGGGAGTTGGGTAAATAAAAGCCCACCCTCCTTATTTAGTTTTTATTGTTTTAGTTTGAGAGCGAGAGCAAGAGGAGCAAGAGCTAGAGAGATGGAGAGCGATTTGGAGAGAATGAGAGCTTAAGAGTTTGGAGAGCAGAAGTGCCAAGGAGAGAGCAAGTTTGCAAGAGAAGGATTGCAAGAAAGAGGTAGGTCTTCTAATCTAGTTTTTTATCTTCTAGGAATTGTTTTTAAGTTGTTCAAAAATGAGAACTTGATTTTTTTTTCTCAATGTTGCATTCTAGTGTGTTGAAAAGTGAAAAATTGCATTGTTTTTTTCGTATGTTGCATTTCCTATTCCCATTTGGCATTCCTTCATTTTTTTTGTAGGCTAGAAACTTGAAACATCATGGCTATATGGCTAGGGATTTTCTTCATGTTGGTTCCTTTCTTTGTAATAATGGTGTTGGAGAGTAGAAGAAAGAGGGCCATTACAGAAGAGGAGGATGAAGAAGTGGGTTATAGTGGATTTGATGAAAATCCTGAAGAGGAGAAGGAGTATGCCGAGGAGGAAGGGGAGAGTGGAGAACATAAGGCCACAGATACCCCAACTAGACAAGACCAAAGTCAAACACCTTTGTGGAAATATGTTCAGAGGCAGGAAGGAGGGAAAGTGGTGGTTCCACCACCTTTCCCTCCTTCCTACCTCTGAACATATTTCAGAGGCAAGGAAAGGTGGTGGAACCACTAAATTTCTTTGCCCCCATTGCAATAAAGAATACACAGGTTCATACACCCGTGCCAGAAGGCACCTTTGTGGGAAAATGCCAGGGGATGGAGACAAAAATCTAGGAATCAAAATTTGTGTAAGTGTGCCAGCAACACACAGAGAGAAATATAGAAAGGAAGAGGAGGCTACCCTACAGAGATCTAAAAGATCTAGGGGTTTCATTGATTCTTATACACCATCAGGTCCATCACATCATGGACAAAGAAGTCCATCAACTTCCACCCATGGCAATGGATATGAAAGCACACCTGGACCAAACATTTCCTTAAGGCGTAGAACCATATCCGATTTCCTTGAAGAAGGGTGTAGGAATGATGTGGATTCAAAAAAAATTCGGTTTCTCTATGCATGTGGGGTGACATTCAATGTTCTTCGCTCACCTTATGGCATAAAATGGTTTCTGCCATTAATGATGCCCCCAAAGGATACAGGAGCCCTGGGTATGACAAGGCCAAAACCGTGGGACTTGATCATGAAAAAGCTAAAATAAATAATTCTTTGGCTAGAATGACAAATTCTTGGAATGAGAATGGGGTGTCCATTGTATCTGATGGATGGACCCATGTAAAAGGAAAGCCATTGATAAGTGTTCTGGTTGTGTCTGTTAGTGGTGCAATATTCCTTTCATCATATGATTATTCAGACAAATTGAACACCGGCATTAACATTGCAGAACCATTACTTGCAACAATTGAAAGTATTGGGCCATACAATGTCATCCAAGTCATCAATGATAATGCTGCTAACTGTAAGGCAGCGGGAGCAAGTATTGAGGATAAATACCCCAACATATTTTGGTCTGGGTGTTTTGTTCACACAGTGAACCTTTTGATGCATGATATCATTAAAAACAAACAACCTCAATACAGATGGCTTGCTGATTTGTACAAGAGAGGTAAAAAAATAATAAAATTTATTACAAATCGTAGCAATACCCATGGGCTTTTCTGTTCTCACTCAAAATTGGAGTTGTTGAAGATAGCAAAGACTAGATTTGCTAGCTATTACCTCACCTTCAGGCGCCTTTTGAAGGTAAGAGAGTCATTGGCAGCCATGGTATCAAGTCCACAATGGCAGGTATTAAAGTACAGGGCAGCAACAATAGTCGACAGGAAAAGTTTTGAATAGGTGGAGGAGACCGCCCTTGATCCTTTGTTTTGGGCAGGTGTGAGGGAAATTTTGAATTTCACCAAGCCCATTTATCACATGATTCGTTTTTCAAATACAGATAAACCAGTGATTGGGGAGGTTTATGAGCAGATGGATAGCATGTTGAGGCAAATAAAAGATATTGTTAAGGAAAATGATCCCAACTTGTATGCAATGATTTACAACTATGTGTGTGCACGATGGAATAAACTCAATGTTCCACTACATGCCTTGGCATATATCCTTATGCCAAAATACTACTCTCCATCTTGGTTGGGCCAACTTGCACCTAGAGGTGGGGTTAGGATCAAACCTCACACAAATCCAGAGGTACAACAGGGATACATGAAGGCATTAGACAAGTTGGTCCCCGACAGGGAGGAGTGTGCTGCATTGCGCCTTGAATTAGGCAGATACTTCAATTGCATTGGTAACTTTGGTTCTTTCCATGCAATGGAAGACAGAGACAGATTTGATGCTCTCACATGGTGGGAAGCATATGGCGGCATAGGACTTTTGCCAAAGTTGGCAAAAAAAGTTTTCTCACAAGTTGTGAATACTTCTTCCACAGAGAGGTGTTGGAGCACCTACAGCTTCATACATAATGTGAGAAGAAACAAACTGAATGAAACCAAGCTGAAAGCTTGGTTTATGTGCATTACAACTTGAGGTTGTTGAGTCATTACTGTGATCGGGCATATGAGGATCAATCATATAAAGTTTGGGACAACAACCCAGAGGATGATAATTTGGAGGACGGCACTGTACATATGGAAGAATTGGAAGCAGAACTTTTGAGGGATGATGATGTAGATGAAGCATCAGAAGCCATGCCACCGCCACACACAGGGCCAATCCCACCATCCAGTAGCAGTGCAGGTGCCAGTGCCAGTCCTCGATATCCAACTATTGTTCCTTTGCAGATTCAGCCTCCACCTACATCCTCACGTTGCCCTCCGCCTTCTAGTCATGGTCGTGGTTGTGGTACTCCTGAGACTACTAGAAGACCACCATTGCCTCGTGGTTCTCACAAATTAGACATTTCTCGTGGGCGTGGCAAGGGGGCCAGCCAATAGATAAAATAGATTTGTTGTTTACTAGTCTTTTCTATTTTCTAGTAGTTTTTATCTTTTATAATTGTTGAACAGTTGAAACTAGACTCTTTCATATTTAATGACAATTTAAGTTTGAAGTTTGAATTTGGAAGGTGAAACTTTGAAGTTGGCATTTATAAGTTTATAAGTCATTATGAATTATGAATATGATGCTTCATGAAAGTTATATGGTGATCAATGAATCAATCATGATAAATGTTATATATTGAATTTTGAAATCAATGATGATAAATGTTATATATTGAAGTTTGAAATCAATGAATCAATGATGATAAATGATATATGTCAATGATGATAAATGTTATATATTGAAATTTGAAATCAATGAATCAATGATGATAAATGATATATATCAATAATGATAAATGTTATATATTGAAATTTGAAATCAATGATGATAAATGTTAAGATTGATGATGATTCGTGAGAATCAAGAGTCAATATGTTGTATGTTTCCAACTTGTGGGCGTGGTTGATGAAGATTATAACTTCTAGATGATTGATGTTAGCTAGTTCAATCTATGTGTTTATGTTTTTTATGTCTAATTCATCATTCTACATGCTTTTGTTGAGATATATGCATCAAAATGTAAAAAATATATATATTTAAAAAAAAACGCTCATCGAAACGCTCCGGACCGGGAGCTTTTGAAAATGGCGCTCCCGCTCCCGCTCCCAAGTAACCATGGAACATACACAAGATCCTCATCCTTTGCCGCTCGCTTCATTGAATGGATGAAGCCATATGTACTCCAATTCCTCTCAGCTGATGAGGAACTAGCAACCTGTGATAATAACCTGGTAGCTAGAGTGAAGAGGTGAATGTTATCCCCACCATGGAAGCCCCACCAAATAATAGGGTCAAGATGTCCTTGATCATCCATAGCTACTGGCTCTGAAAATCTACCAGTAGATTGTACAAATCCTCCAAATTCTTGGCGTACTTCTATTGCAACTCTCATATCTCTATAAATTTTCCTCAAAGTTGTCTTGTATCCTTGTACCACTTCGGAATCCTTGTTTGGCATTGTTCTACCAGGTAAAGACAAAATTTGGGAAAGATAATATTTAGGGTGCAATGCATAGGCCAAAAGGTGTAATGGTGTGGTCATTTTGTTCCACCTTTTTGTAACTATGTCCTTCACTAAATAATAAAATGTTTCATTAGGGTCATTTTCACTTGCCCTGATAATTTCCTTTATCCTCTCCAAAGAGAAAAGTGCAATCAAAGTCGATAGATAAGGAGGAAAAAGAACAAACACTAGATAGCTCTGCCATGGAAATTGAAACATACAAGGAGGATATGAGTTCGGAGGAGACAGTGATGAGGAGGCTACTAAATGAATGGAGACATATGGATGAAAGGTTCATTCCGGAGGACCAAAAGAAACTATACAGAGACATGTTCCAGCAGTATATGGCTAAATAGAAACAAAAAAATGCGGATCAAGGAGAACAACAAGGACCCCAACATGGGGTCAAAGGGGGGAAAATAAAGGAAGGAAAAATATCCAGGAATCAATACAAATTGTAGGAGAGGTGTTGGTAAACTCAGGAAAGGTAATACCGCTTTCAGCAGTATTCCAACAACTCCACAAGGTTCCCCAATGATAGTAATCTCTTGGAATGTGAGAGGCTTGAACAGTCGGGGAAAGCAGAGGCACCTCCAAGAATGTCGGCAAAAGGAGAAACCCCAGATCATGCTCCTCAAGGAAACAAAGATAACTGGGGAAAGAATGACCACTATCATCAACCAAATGAAACCGCGATATGAAGTAGTAGCAATAGATGCAAAGGGCAGTGCGAGAGGAATAGCAGTACTCTGGAACCCAGCAGAAGTAACTGTAGACATGTCGATGACTATGCCACGCATACTATCAGGTTGATTCCGACACATCGGAACCAAAGAAAGGGTACTTATCTCGACAGATTATGGTCCTCACATTCCAAGAGAGAAGGAGGCCTTTCTCCAGGCCTTGGGTAAGCTAGGAGAACTACACAATGAAAAGTAATGGTTGATCGAGGGAGACTTCAACCTAATCACATCGCTGGAGGAAAAGAAAGGCGGAATAAGACAAGAAGAACCCAAAATGGAACTATTTAGAAATATGCAAGCTGAAAGGCATATGGTGGACTTAACTACAATTAATGGCTTCTATACCTGGAACAACAGACAAGGTGGGAAACACCAGATTGCCTCGAGGCTAGATCGCTTCATGGCATCAGAGGACCTTATCAGTAGATATCTCTATTATGAAGCATCGATTCTCCAAAGTTTGGCTCCGACCACTAGCTTATTAGGTTAAAGGTGGACTTCAAAGAGGGGCACAAGAATCGACCCTTCCGGTTTGAATCATTCTGGCTACGAGACCCAACTTTCCTTGACAAAGTTAGAGGGTGGTGGCAGACAAGCACAGAATAGGGGAGAAATGATACGCACACCTTCCAACTGAGGTTGAAGGAACTAAAACAAAAAATTAGGAAATGGAACAAGGAAGAATTCGGGAATATCCACACAGAAAAAAAATTCCTTCAAGGAAAGATGAAACCCATACAACAGAATATGATCGAGCAAGGAAGGACGGAAGCTTTAGCAAAAGAGAAAGGAAAGCTAGTTACTCAGATAGAGGAAAGGAAGAAAGAGGAGATTTCATGGAGGCAGAAATCTCGTATCCAATGGCGCAGGGAAGGAGAAAGGAATACCAAATTCTTCCATAAAGCCATAATCCATCATAGACAAAAAAATAGAATATTCTCACTGAAGGACCAAGAGGGAAACCGAGTGGTTGAGCACGCTGAGATGGTAAATCTCATGGTAAACCACTTCCAAAATCTCCTAGCAGAGCCAAACCCTGACAGGACAATGGCAATCGACCGGATCACTTAGCATATACCCCGGTTAGTAAATAGGGACCAGAACCTTGCACTAATGCACGTTGTCACTATGGAAGAGCTGGAAAAAGTAGTCAAAGGGCTAGCAAGGAATAAGGCGCCAGGTACAGATGGATTCACAGCGGAGTTCTACCAAGCAGTGTGACCAATCATAGGACCAGACATCCTGAAGGTGGTGGAAGAATCCACGAGAACGAGAAAGGTACATTTTGCCCTCAATTCTACATTTTTAGCTTTGATTCCAAAACTGAATCATTTTGAAGAACCCCAGGACTTTCGTCCAATTTCTCTATGTAATGTTATCTACAAAATTCTATCAACCATTATGGTGAACCGTCTCAAACCCCTTCTCCCGGATTTGATTTCCCCTGAACAAACGGGATTTGTAAAAGGACGCCAAATCATGGATGGGATTGTGACATCTCAAGAAATAATCCACTCCCTTGACACCCTCAAAGCCAAAGGAGTGATGATTAAGTTGGACCTTTCTAAATCCTATGACCACCTAAGCTGGACCTATCTATGCCAGATCCTGCAGGCTTATGGTTTTGATGAGCGTTGGATCCAATGGATCTCATCCCTGATCTCGACTTCGATATTTTCCATCCTTCTCAACGGCTCACCAACCTCCACTTTCAATGCTTCGCAAGGACTAAGGCAAGGAGACCCTATAACCCCTTTCTTGTTTATCCTAGCAGCAGAAGGCTTGGGGGCCAGTATATCAAAGCCAAAACAGAGGCAGGACAATTGAGAGGCATGAGAATGTGGGGTAATGATTTAGCCCTTACCCACCAGCATTTGTAGATGATATCATGTATTTCTGCCAAGCTACCCTGAAAGAAGCAAGGAGCCTCATGAACATCCTCCAGGACTTCATGCAAGCTTCTGGAACTCAAATAAATATAGGGAAATCCGACATATACTTCTTCCATATCACTGTTCAAACTCAAGCATTCTTGGCTAGAACTATGGGCTTTCAGATAGGCAATCTTCGAGCCAAGTACCTGGGCATCCCCTAAGCCTAAACTCTCTCAAAATATCAAATTGGAAGCCCCTATTGGGTCGAATGCGGGGACGCCTTCAAAATTGGACCTTTAGGGCTCTAAACATGGCTAGTCGGGTTATTCTATTGAAAGCGGTGCTTCAAGCTATACCCACATACTAGTTATCAGGCCTCGCGGCCCCCAAAATGGCCTGCAATGAAATGACAAACATCTGTAAAAAATTCATGTGGAAAGGAGCACAAAAAGAAAAAAAATGGGCTCTCTTATCGTGGCACCATCCATCCAGACCTAGAAAGGAAGGAGGTTGGGGGCTCCGAGACCCGCATACCCTCAACCAGGTGTTGGGGGAAAAGTTATGTTGGAGATGGCTGCAGGGGGGAGAAGACCTATGGAAAAAAATCTAGAAACGAAAATATAGGATGCCATACAGCATGGAAGAAAAACTCAGAATTCAAGAGACATGAAGAGAATCCTCAATTTGGAACTTGGTCGTAGAAAACAAAGATTTGATCCGTATACACAGTTTCTGGGAAATTCGAGGAAGGGATAAGGCACAATTTTGGGAAGAGACATGGCAACAGCGCGAGAAACTCTTCAACAAATGAGATTTGGCTAAAAGCTTCATGTTCGCAAACAGACCAAACAATAGGAAGGTCTGTAACTACTAGCTAACAGAAACTGGGGATAATTGGAGGACATGGAAAAAATAAGAATACTGGCAGAACGCACCCGAATCACCACAATGGAAAGACTTTGAAAAGGAGGTGCATTCACGGAAAATTTCAATTACCGAGGGACCTGACATTCTTAGATGAGGGTATTAGAATAAAAGCATGTTCACCATCCAGAAAGGATACCAAATAAAAGATAAACACCAAAGGCAAAACCTACCTACTATCTGGGACAAGATATGGAACCAGAATCTCTGGCCAAAGGTGGCCTTCTTTTTTTGGTTGGTCTATCATGGTCGTGCCCTCACTTGGGACCAAATCCAAAAACGAAGATTGTAAGGACCCTCAATATGCCTCATGTGTGGCGCACAACAGGAAATGATAGAACGCCTATTAAATTCGTGTCCTATGCTCAACAGCTATGGAAAAATCACAAAGACCTCTTCGGGTATTCGGATCATGATAGTAACAGTATCCCAATCACAGTGGAAAAATGGAGAAAGAGCGTTTATCACTGTCGGATCCTAAATCGAGCATGGAGCATATCCCTGGGATTCCTACTCTGGGCAGTCTGGAAGGAAAGGAATAGGAGAATATTCAAAGAGGAAAAGAAGAAAGAACAGGATGTTTGGGGAACTATACTCCAAAATACTCGAGAAACTATCCTGGTAGAGAAATGGCACCAAGATGACTGGAAAGCTTTAGCACAGGAAGCAAGGATACTCAGCATGTTGAATCTCTCATCGCAGATGATTGCCCCAGGCTCGTGGAAGCCCCAGCCCCAAAGGATATCACAACAAGCCTATTACACGAACCCGCCAGCGGGATTCATAAAACTGAACTTTGAGGGTGCATCGAAAAGACACCCAGGCTTGGCTGGTTATGGTGGCATCTTTAGAGACCGCACGGAAAAGGTAATTAGGATGTATGCATCGAATTGTGGAATAGCAAGTAATAATGAAGCAGAATTCCATGCGGTAAAACAAGGATTAATCCTGGCTCAAAGGGAAAGGTATAATAAATTAGAGGTGGAAGGAGACTCAACTCTTGTGATAGAGACAATAACAAAACTGCACCAAGGATCCAAATGGGAAAAGATAAGCAAAAGTTGGAGAACAGCATGACTGACCCAGGAGATAGAAGCGCTGCTCTCAGGTATGGATTATATCATCCCGAGGCATGTGCGACAATCAATTAATCTTACAGCAAACTTCTTAGCAAACTGGGGATGCAAAAACCAAGGGAAGGAGCTAAACATAACAAGAGAAAGAATTGAGCAGGAGGAAGGATTAATAGAATCAACGACAATCCTGTAGAAAGAGATAGAAGGGAATGAGACACAGCCCACGATCGGCGTGTGACCAGGTCAGGAGGTCCAGACATCCCCCACGTGGATGATGGGTCAGGTAGAGAGAGAGGAAGGCTGGCGAGGAAATCAACGCCATCACACGAAGGGAGTAATGACGGAATGGACAAGCAGAAGATGGGCTAGCTAGCTCCCATCAGGGAAAAAGGTTGTCAGAAGGGAAGTTAAAGAATGCATGTAGTGCATGCAACAACCCATTTTCCATAGCAGTACGAGGAGGAGGCAGAGATTGCGAAGGGAGAGGAGCTCGAGAGATCAACAACGCCGGTGCAAACAATGGTATGTTGCCCAGACCTTCACTGTGATTGATATCATAAGGGTCTAATGAGTTCTTGGTGGGTTCTGATAGTTAAGAATGTTGGAATAGTTTTAGTCTGTATCATGAATGGTTCTGCTACGTCGAGGTCAGTAAGGTCAGTTGTTATTTTTAATGGGCACATGCACAGTAGTTGTATGGCCCTTGCATAGTCCTTCTGCTGAGTAAACCTCTGTAGAAAACCCCTTTGCACCCCGTAACCGTGGAAAGAGCCCCTGCTGATGGCTTCCTGTGAAATTCTACGAAACCCAAGCTACCTGTTGCATGGAAACAGCGAGACAATCTGTATGGCACGGCAGGTAGAATTGATTTGGGAGGGGGAGTGGATGAGAAGCTTGTGAGAGGGGAAGGGGGGAGCGGGTATTTCTATGAAGAATTGGGATGGTGGTTGGGCAAGCAGAGCAAATCCTTTGAAAGAGGGATTCAAGGCAGTGTGATAGAAAGTCGAATGAGGAGTGAGGCTGCCCAATTCGCAGGCCAGGTCAAGCCTCAGGGAACAAACAGAGAGTCTGTGCAAGGGGGGAAGGGAAACCATCTAATTGCGGGTAGGAATGGGAGGTTCCCTACTAGGAAGCTACCCTACAAACCTGTCATTCCAGCAAGACTGACCTTCTTCGAGATGCCGACGGGCCAGGGGAATTGCCGCATATAATTGGGGCAAAGTACCATCGCTAACTTAATTTGGGTTCCTGATGTCCCTACAAGCCTAAGAAAAAGCCGAGAGACCAAGGCTGCGACCACTGTTTGGTTCGAAAGACAGGTGAAGCGGCTGGTCACGGCTAGGTCGAGGGCTGCAACAGACGAGAACAGGGAAATGAAGAAAGAAGGGGAGGCTGGCAAGAAGGGTTGCGCAGGCCGAGAAGACTATTGCAAAGGGAAAAGGTTGGCCGCCGCATGCACTAGTTGGGCTCCTTGGAAGAGGGGAAGAAAGTCGGGGGCGGAGACAATACAGAATCTTCTGCATGCATACAGTGAAATTTCGCCTGCCTCAGTTAAAGCTGAAATCTCCAGGTGGGAAATAGAACTGGAAGAAAGAGCGGGCAGAGAACAAATGCAAGAAGAGTCCTGGGAACCTTTGGCGATTAACCCAGGAAACACAAGAGGCAATCTATCTCTTTTTAGACAAGTCATCCAGACTTACTAGATGATGAGAAATTTACTGGCAAAATCAATGTCTGAAAATAATCAGCAGCGAGATGAACCATCCCTATAGGGACAACCCCAGAATAGGAAGGATGAACCAAGTTTGTTGGTGATCCAAAAGGAAATTCAATCCGTGCAGGTGCAATTGTTTCGCCAAAATGTCAAACTGGGTTGCATGGAGAAGATGCTACAGAGTATGCAGCAGCAAGAAATTCCAAGCTCAAGTGCAAGGGATCCGACACCAGTGGACTCCTCTGATGACTAAATGATTGTAATTACCATGTTTTATGTAATTCTGTCATTTTGATGTCGGATAGCTTTTACTTTATCAGATACATATGTTACAGTAGTTGTAGTATGATATTAGACAGTATGGGATCTAAAACTCGGTTGAGCATGCTCAAAACATTCAAATTTTGAATGGCGTTTAATGCAGACTGGTGGCCAACAGACATGGTTTCCTTCGGGGAGGTTGAGGCCATCGGGATCACATATTTTTGTAACCTGCTTAATAGATAATGAATAGAGAAGTACTCCCAAGTTCACAAAAAAAAAAATTGTTTATGTAAAATTAAAAATAATAAAATAATAAAATATCTCACTAGCTTAAGCTTAATTTCAGATTTTTTTAAGCTAATTTTATCACTTTGGTGGCACTTCAATCTTATCTAATTGACCCAAGGTATCACTTGTTTGTCTTGTGCAAAAAAGATGATTTTTAAGTAATTCAAGGAGTTGCACAAGGGTTTTCCAGGTCTACAAATTCAGATTACAACTAAATATTTGCACGATAAGTAAAAACCTCTCACAAGAGTTTTGAGCCTAAAGGTACATATCTTCAAATTTCAAAAACTTCCATTTTATTCACTTTTGATAATTAATTGAATATTTTTAGAAGTGAATAATAAATTTTCAGTTTGTTGGTAATTAATTTTCTGCATAAAAGAAAATCTGGGTTTGACCGGGTGGGGATTTGAGCCCTCTTCTTGAGAGATATTTTCTAAATTTGAATATATTTGATATTACTCATTAACGTAAAGTGTTGGGCTGCTAATTTGGTTCATATTTCGTTGCCTTGACACTTCCACCCAATAATCTCTCTTTATTGAACACTTATAAGATTGTGGGTGGTCCCTAAAGGGGGTTTAGCTTGCCGGTTTCTGCATTCTTTTTGTAGTTTTGCAAGTCTAAACTCTAGACTCTAGAGCATCAAGACAGTAAGCTAATTGTTTGTTTTCAGCTATATAACAAGACATATAGCAAGGTACTTCATCCAAAGCTTGGTAAAATCCCTCGACACTCAATTATTATGTTAATTCCAAGGTTTATTTCTCACAATCATAGTGTCTTTCACATTCTAGTTTGCATTTGCTGCAATAGTTTTTCATTTTTAGATTGGAAAGAATTCTAAAATTAACTACTAGACTCCATTTCCCAAAAGGTATTGCAAGGCACTAGTCTACTAACCTCCGGAGGAAGATATTTTAGCATAGGGAAGTGTCCCTTGGCTTTCTAGTTGGCCTAAAGAGTGGGGACTAGTGTCGAGGCGACAATGGGAAGTTGTCCTATGTGGTGCCACCTCAACATATTGTAAGGACCTTAGCGAGTCAACTAGTTTGGGTGGTAACAACACCCAAAGACATGGTGAAAACACTTTAGTCCTTTGCAAGATAATACTGCAAAAGACTAGTTCCTAAGAGAGCGTTAGAGGTTTAGGTGGGATAGCCCGTATGTGTAGGGATTCCCTTCAGAGCAAGGTCTTTATCATCATTGTTACCACAAAATCTAGCACCTTAAATGCAAAGCCTCACTCAGTATTCTCGATCAAGGGAAGCAATGGGATCAACCATTACTATCACCTTAATAGCTACTCCCCTACTACTTTGTGGATGGATGTTATACCCACAAAGAAGGCTACCCCAACAAATCTCAAAGATTAACCGAAGAATTTTCAGGCTAAATACCCTCCAACGATTTTGCTAAATAAACATCCCAAGATAATATTCAATGAGGTCAGGCGCCAAGTGAAACCAAGGTAACGAGTTCAAAGGATGAAGGCTAAGATAGTTTTAGATATGCTCAAATAGTTCCTAAACATGTGGTACCTTTAATTCAGTGATTGTTGTTATAAATTAGGATTTGCAATTAGAACAATTTATCGCATGCAAAATTTATAACAGCAATAGCAAAACAGCGTAAAATTGATGAATAACAATAAATAAGCAAGGGTATTTAATGAGTTGTTACCTGCTAAATTCTGCCTAGTAGGATGTGAAGACCCCATGGCTAAGTTGCACTGAAACGGATATGGATACGGGGTTTGAAACGAATACGGCAAATTTTCAAAAAATCTAGATACGATACGACAGGAAATGGCACGTCATATATATATATTAAAATATATATATATATATATCAAATTTACATTGCCAATCATCTTTGAAGTTTGAGAATCTAGATTATATCTAAATAGTAAAAATGCATAATGATTAATCATCTATCATCAATGATCATCATGATATCATCTATCATCTATTCATCAATTATCATATATGAATTATGATTTGTCATCTATCATCATCATCAATTCAGCATAAAGTTATTCATCTATCTATCATCATCAATTCAGGAATCAGCATAAAGTTATAATTTATAAATTGAAAATTCATAAATCATGATTCATGAATCATGATTCAAGTTCAACATATCATCAAGTTTTTGTTTCTAATTTCAATCATCAACATAAATATCATTTACATATCATCAAATATGTCTTCAACTTCCACATCATCTCCAGAAGTGGGAACATTGCCGCCATGTCCACTTGAAGATCCACCTATTGGTGACTCCGCATCAAACAAAGTCATATGAGACCTGGCATTCAATGTCATATCCAAGTCAGGCAACTTTGGTTCCACATCCCATAATTTGGCGACCCCAAATTTGTATTCGTCTCTCTTATGTGACAGAAGGCGAAGGTTTGAATGAACATACACTAGTTCCTCAGCCTTCTTTGAAGCCAATCTGTTTCGCTTCACTGAATGGATGAAGCCATATGTACTCCAGTTCCTTTCTGCTGAAGAGGAACTAGCAACCTGTGACAAAATCCTGATGGCCAAATTTTGTATATGTGGAAGTTCCCCACCATAGTAGTTCCACCAGTCAATTGGACTCATTGCCCTCTTGTCCCGCATATAATCAATATCAGAGCCCCAACCCTATGATCCCACGAAATAAGCAAACTCTGAATGAATCCGATGCCCAATTTTAGGATCTGTAAAATTTTTTCTAAAAGCCTTTTTAAATCCTTGTGAGACTTCTGGGTCTTTGCTTGGTGCAGTTCTTTCTGGATCACTTAGCAACTCTGCAGCATAATATTTTGGATTCACTGCATAGGCCAAAAGGTGCAATGGCGTGGTCATCTTGTTCCACCTTTTGGTCAATATATCTTTTACTTCTCTGTAAAAGATTTCATCTAGGTCATTCTCCTTGGCATTTATAACCATCCTTATCTTCTCTATCATGGAATCAATGCCTTCATACACCTCTCCCAAATTAGGCATATCTGTGTCAAACATACGGAGCAAATCCACTATTGGCTTAGTAAATGCCAAAAGGTACTCAACCTTATCCCACCATTCATCATCAACAATCAATTTTTTGACTGTTTGTGCTATATCAGATTGGGACTGCCTCCATTGATTCCAAAGAGAACTGCATACCATTGATTGTAATGCACCTTTCACTTGCATAAGCCTTGTTAAGACTATGATGTGAGAGGCAAATCGAGTCTTGGCAACCTGCAAGTGCCAAATTTCCAATGTTTCAGTAAATAAAAAAATAAAATCATCAAATTAATCTTGATTGAAAACTATTATTTGATTAATGTTTAGGTACCTTAAGGAGCTCCAACTTTGCAAATTCTCTGTAGATGCCTTGGGACATGTGGTGGTTTGTGATGAATGCTTGAATTTCTTTTGCCTCTTCAAAAATAACACGAACCCACTCGATTTGCTTCCCCATCTTGCTCAACATGAGGTTCAATGAATGTACAGCACAAGGGGTCCAAAAGATGTGCTGATATTTGCCTTCAATAATTAGGTCTGCTGCTCTACACACCGTTGCATTGTCAGTTGTTACCTGGACAACATTTTCTGGTCCCACCAATTCAATTGCTTCAATCAAGATGTCAGCAATGAATTGAGAATCTTTCATCTATCCCTCACAATCCACTACCTTCAAAAACATTGCCCCCTTTGGGCTCTGAGCAATCACATTGATCAAAGGCCTATTCCTTTGATCTTTCCATCCATCAAAAATGATGGACACCCCTGAAATGCGCCATGAATTACGAATGGGGCTTAATTTAGACTTCAAATCTAACTTTTCAGCACTCAACATTGTAGTGAGAACCTTCTCATATCCAAGGCTCTTGAACCCTTTTGGGGCTTCATTCACTGCTTTTATCATCTTTGCTTAGTAAGGAGACCGCACAATGTTAAAAGGAAGGCCATTTGCATAAATGCATTGACCAATTGCTGCATTTGCAATCTCTCGACTATCATTATTAAAACTCTTTTCAAGCGGTCCCAAATTAGACCGCTTGTTTGAACCAACAATTCCATGAGAATGAAGTGGAGGCCTTGATGAAGATGCTCCCAACCTTGTAGAAATTGCCTCATTTGATTTAGCATCTGCCTCGTCTTGTTCTTTCTAATATTTTGCAATTTTTGTCTTGCTTAAACCACTTCCATCTGTCCCATTCTCTTTAGGTGGGATGCTGCATATTCGAACCCCATTGCCTCTTAACCCAAGTAAATGTGCTTTGACCCGTGTGTATGATCCCTTAAAATCATTTTTACATTCATTGCCAACCCATGCCAATGAACCACCTCCTTGGATCTTTCCAACAATAGTTACATATTTCCAAAGTGGTGACTTTGGATCAACTTTAGAAGAAGATTCAATTTCATTCTCCAGTGTCTCTACCTCAAGAATAACTGAACTTGAAGATGCCATTAATGATGATATTAATCTGCAAAATGAAAATAAGAAACAATAGGTCACATTATCATAAACATACATGATGATGACGTATTTGACATATTTGAAAGTGAGATAATTATAGCTGGCAATTCACAAATTAAGAGTCAACGTTGTCCCTAATTTCCTTAACGTAGCCTTCTAAGTTCTCTCAAGCCTTCAAGCCATCATTTCCACTTCAATTTGGTCAAAAAAAAATTTGACAAAAAATCAACTTCTAAGTTCTAGGTTATTATTTCAGTAATTCTAATTTCTTGCATAGTTTGTAGTGGTTGCAGGATTGTTGAAGACTTGAAGTTTGAAGAAATTCATAGCCTGATTTGAAATTTTGAAGACATGGGCATTGGGCACTGTTTTTTAAATTGTTCTTCTTTTGTTTATCCTCCATTTAGTAGCACAAGTTACAGCCATCTCCCTTTGAAATCCTTATAATTCTTTATTCAGGGAAAAATATCTATTAAGGATAAACTAAACAGTGAAGATAAATAAATATTAAAGTTCATTGATCCATGCTTACAACCTGCATTTCCACTCTTTCTAATCAATTCAATGATCACAGGAATCATCACATAATGATAAAACTCAACTATGTGTACTTTAGATAACAGTTTTTGAATTGATTATTGAATGTTACAATTACAAAGACTGTATGAGGGCCGAGGCAGTAAGCCTTAAGGCAGTGAGTGTGGCATAATTTGCACCACATCCCATCGTTCCATCTTAAAGAAATGAATGATCAATTGATTCTGGGTGCCACAACTAGTTTTAAGTTTTAACTTTTCATCAATATCAGGGTACTAAGTTTAAAGTTTAAACTTTAAAGTTAAAAATGTGAACTATATACCTGCCCTCAAAAATTAAAATCCTGTAGGTTGTTAGTAGTTACTAAACTGAATATTTGGGCTGAAACACCAGTTGAACGGTGAACCTTGTAGCTGTTCTCAATTCTGTGTTGGAATGGATATAATTTTTGTCTAAAATATAAATACTAAATAGACTGCCAAATCAAAACTTACATGAACATCATTTGTTTGTTGCACATTGACTGTTGCTGGAGATTAAGACAGATACAAGTTTTTGTGTTTCATTTTTATAAATTTATATTTGTTATATTTAAAATGGTCACCATTTATGATTTTATGCCATAAAGGCCAAGGGTTATGATAAGATGTTAAGATTAAACTGTAACGAGAGTTCAGAGTTGAGCAATGTACTAGCTTCTTTAATTTCTTCAAAGTTTGTACACACATATATAGTATAGTATATACATTTGGTTTATGAAACAGAAAAACATCTAGACTGGGTTTCTCGTTTATGAAAATAACCTTGGCACTTGCGTCTGCTCTTCCTCTTGCAGGTCGCGGCTGCTCTTCCCCTTGCGGCTGCTATTGTGGGTTCTCTTGCGGCTGCTCTTGCAGTCACTCAAACAGCAAACATTATGTCACAATCTCTTACAGTTGGGCTATTGCTCTTTGCGGCAGACGATAAAAAGTTAAAAATGAAAATGGTACCCTAACTTCACTTTCTAAATTCTAATCTTAGCTTAACGTTCCCAGCGGAAAAGATGAACAGGGTAAAAAACGTTTCAAAAAATCGGGATACGGATCATAAATGTCCAATACGTTTCATATTTTTTAAGATACGTTTCATTTTTTCAAATACGTATCCGAATTTTTTACAAATACATATCCGAATTTTAAAAATGGAGCAGAAACAGGAAATTTCGGAAAAAAACGTATCCAAAATTTCAGAAACGGGGCGGATACGGATCAACGTCGTTTTCGAGGAGTTTCGTATGGGTTTCCGTTTTGGAAACGGGGATCCGAGTTTCCAAGGGCCAGCCTTGGCGTTTCCGGAAACTTAGCCCCATGGCCTAATGCGCAAGGCACTTGACAAACTTTCGAAGGACCGAAAGTCCAGCAAAAAATTTATGCCCCTTCTTCTCTCTCTTCTACTTTATTCTCTCAAATTCCATACACTCCTAAGGGAATTGTAACAAATGAACGTTAGCATGATGAACTTATGTAACAGACTTAGGCAACTTGGGGCTTGGTTACTAAGTGAGTGCACTCTAGAATGTTTCTTCACTTGACTAATTGTTTTTGTTTTCAAGTGATAAATAAATAATCAAGTTTTTCACTCATATACCTCCAAAGCTAGAGTGTGGCTTAATAACTAGACCTTGAGTATGTCCTAATGTTTATGGTCAATGTATATTACCATGCTAGGTCATATCCAGAGGCTTACGGAATTCGACTAAGTATTTTAGGAATTTTTAAATAATTAAAAATTCCTGCGGGATGGGATCTTTAATTAATTTTCTATGTAATGATGTAAATATGTGGTGCTAGGAAATGTTGGTGGCATGTGGGTGCTCAAAATTCATGCTCAAAGCACCAACAATATCCTACAACCCACATTGGGGATCAAAAAATAATTATTTCCCCACGAAAGCTCACTTTTACTCAGAAGTGAGGATAAAAAGACAAGAAAACTAGAAAATAAATAAGTGGAGGACATATTAAAAGCATGTTCCCAGTCAAAAGGAGACAAGTAACATGGAATTTTAAATCAAGTTTAGTGTTGATTTGAATGACACATTGGAGGACTGACCCCATTGCAAGCAAGTCAAAGTTGGAGGCCGAGTTTAAGAGCAGAATTAGGGGGGTCAAATTGATGACCTAAGCAAGCTGAGATCCTCTTTCCAGATCCATAGATTTGTTGTTGTTTGAAATTGATTTGATTGAGGGAATGTTCCAGTTAATTTAGGAGTAAACTCCTCCTTAAGCTACCCTCCCTCTACACTTGTTTACACACAGCCAATAGGAGTTGGATAACCAAGTTGATTATCTGCAATACTAGAGTCTTCCTTTGATTCGTTTGAATGTTTGGCGGCTTGCTTCTTTGACATTCCCATCTCTGCACTCTGAGATCTACCTTCCAATTGTTAAGTTGCAATTGAAGGAACCAACTCTGATACCAATTGTTGGAAATACTAAGAGGGGGTTGAATCAATAGTTCACTTCAATTAGTTAATTTTAATAGTCAGAGTATTCAAATTAACATTAACATTAGTTCAAACATAAATTAACATCACATCAGTAAACAACACCATTCAACAATGCATGACATCAAGACAGTACACCAAGATTTTTAGGTTGAAGCCCTTCCGAGAGAAAAACCACCGAACACTTCTTAATATTTGTCTTCAATAATTTACATCAAGATTTTCAGCTCCAACTGAAAGAGGCTCCAACCCCCTGGTTTACCAACTCCAACTAGAAGGACGCTCCAACGCCCTAGTTTACCAGCTCTAACTGGAAGGACACTCCAATGCCCTAGTTTTATCGGCTTCCACTGAAAGGACGCTCCAACACCCTAGCTTTATCGGCTTCCACTGAAAAGGCTCCAACCTGCCCTAGCACCACCTTGCCACCCTGAAGTGTTCTCCGGCTCCAACCTAAGAGAGAGTCCACTCTCATGCCTTGCACCACCCTGCCACCCTAGTCAACCAACAGACAACATTTCACAATTTTCAAACTAGATCCACCTGTGCTCAAGTACAATCTCTATCAATCAAATCTGCATTTTCCCAATCTACACATCAAACCCTAGCATCAGTAAAATCTGCATCTGCACCAAACATAAAACTCTATCAATTCACTTCTCAGCATCTTTGTGATAAGTAATCAATCTGGTCTTTGCAAAAATTGTGAAACCCTAGGCAACGTAAACTTTTGCAGAGGAGCTAGCATCAAGAGGGAGACCACAATGTTTGTGGGCTACAGCGAAACTTTGAAGGCCTATAGATTCTATGTGCCTGGTCAAATGGAAGTGGAGATATGCCACGATGTCATCTATGATGAAGATGCTTCCCTGAGGAAAGTAGTCAATCTTTTGAGATCTGAGGAAGATCATGAAGCAAGGCCTGGAAATCAAGAGGAACCGAAGGATGAGACGATGCCTGATGTTGAAGGACCGATGGACCCGATTGATCCACCTCCTTCACTGGGAAAGAGACCATCATGGCTCAGGGACACTCTCGAGGATGCTGAGGGACATATGGCCCCAAGGGGGACATTCCATGAAAGCAAGAAGCCGAGTAGATACCAAGGGTATCTAGCAGCCATGAGTACTATTGAACAATCCAAGCTTGGATCTTTTGAGGAAGCCGTAAAGCATCAAGTCTAGAAGGATGCTATGCACGAAGAGAATGAGTCCATAATGAAGAATGATGTCTGGGATGTGGTTCCAAGACTGGAGGACAAAGCAGTTGTCACCTCAAAATGGTTCTACAAGATCAAACATGGATCTAATGAAAGTGCTGAAAAGTTCAAGGGAAGATTCGTTGCCCGTGGCTTCTCTCAAAAAGAAGGCATAGACTATGATGACATATTTGCACCTGTGACCACCATTCGATCTATCATAGCCCTTGCTGCTACGCAAGGATGGAGTCTTCACCAGATGGATGTAAAGACCGCACTTCTGCATGGTGCGATGAAGGAAGAGGTGTATGTGGAGCAACCTCTGGGGTTCGAAGTCCAAGATCAGGACACCCATGTCTGCAGGTTGAAGAAAGCCCTCTATGGGTTGAAGGAAGCACCCAGAGCTTGGTACGAGAGGATAGACAGCTACCTAATGAAGTTGGGCTTCACTCGTAATAAGGTTGATCCAAACCTTTACTTCAAGGTTCATAGAGAGAAGCCTCTCATTCTGGTGTTGTATGTGGACGACCTCTTCCTGACAGGTGCTAACCCTCTCATTCATCAATGCAAGAGGGAGCTCGCTACTAAGTTCGAGATGAAAGACCTAGCACTGATGCACTACTTCCTAGGCCTGGAGTTCTGGCAGAGACCTGGCGAGATTTTCCTTTCTCAAGGAAAATTTATTGAGAAGCTTTTGGAAAGATTTAGTACGGTGGACTGCAAGTCCATGTCGACATCGATGGAGCTCAACTTCAAGAAGTTGAGTGGCAGCACTGTTGGGCCCCTATTGACAAATCCTACTGAGTATCGTCAAAATCGTAGGGACCCTCATGTTCTCAGTGAACACCCGTCCGGACGTATGTTTTGTAGTGAACACTTTCAGTCAACACATTGTTGATCATAACATTCACTAGGTTGGTGCCAAGAAACTCTTGAGATATCTCTGGGGCACGATAGACCTTGGGCTGAGATAAACTGCCAAGAGCATGACACTCCTTGGTTATACTAATGCCGATTGGGCTGGCAGTGTGGTGGATTGCAAGAGCACATCTGGACGCTACTTCACACGTAGATCTGCTTCAGGCAGGCAACTGAAGTCGGTAGCCTTGAGCACTGCTAAGGCCGAATACATTGTAACATGTATGGCCTGTTGTGAAGTCACTTGGTTGCGAAAGCTCTTCAGTGAGTTGTTCGAGCATGTGCTAGATGCCACCATTATCCTTTGTGATAACTAGAGGGGGATTTGTTTGTCATAGAATCCCGTGTTCCACGATCGATCCAAGCATGTTGATGGCTGGTACCACTTTATCTGGGATATGGTACAGCGAGGCGCCGTAAGGCTCGATCATAGGAACTGATGAGCAGGTCGCAGATATTCTCACTATGCCCTTAGGGAAGGTGATGTTCCTAACCTTTCGTGAGAATCTTGGAATCGTGGAATGACCCTATTCTGAGAGTCATGTTGGACGATGAGCTCTGGGAGCTCTGGGGAGGCTTTGGGGATAGCTTCTCGGAGCTATAAGCAACCACAAGGCTAGTCGAACCTTGTTGGTGTGCTTGGGCCCCACCGTGATGATAGAGTTGGTTCGCCTCTCATGATTTGTGCCCGTATGCATCCTACCCATTTGAGTTTCGGACTCATGGGAAGTACCTCTCATTTGGCCAATGAGGTGGGAAAAGCTAGAGATTAGTAGCAAAGACTGATGGACACATCAGAGATTGTCGTACTCTCTATCTAGGATGACACGTGTCCAACCACTTGATCTGGGATCAAGTCTAGTGAGGTTTCGGACCTCCTACTGACTTCGGGTTAGATAAACCAACTTCAGGTTGGTATGTGACTCTTCGAGTCCATGTGAGGTTTCAGACCTCCTACTGACTTCGGGTCAGATAAACCAACTTCGGGTTAGTATGTGACTCTTTGAGTCCATGTGAGGATTCGGACCTCCAACTGACTTCAGGTCAGTGAGACTAACTTCGGGTTAGTATATATGACTCTCTTGAGTCCAAAGGAGGTTTCAGACCTCCTATTGACTTCGGGTCAGGTAAACCAACTTCGGGTTGGTATGAGACTCTTTGTGAGTCCGATAGAGGTTTTGGACGTCTGGGCTGAATCTGTCAGCCAGGGAATGATGTCTTTGTAACTGACCCACTTTTGTTCTGAAATAAAGAGGCCAACAAAGCAAGTTACGGCGGGATGACGCACGATGTTTGATTGCACAGGTAGATGGAGTTCTCCCTAGTTGAGAGGGAGTGTTAAAATTGGACAACTAGGTCCAAACTCCATGTTATGATGCTCAGATGAAAATACCAATATTTTTTTTGGGTTCCTCTTTCGAAGAGGTGTAAGATCGATCTAAAATTGATCTTAATCTAATAAGCAGAACATTTATTTTGAATTTATTGTTAATAATTTCAAATATGTGCAAGTTGGCCTTAAGGTTTTACACCCCCAGCAGATGTGTCACACACCTCAATGATTGATATAAATAGAGTCAACGTTAGAGGACTTTTTCACTCATCTCATCCTCACACATCATCTCTTCCTCTGATTTAGTACGAGCTCCTTGGAAGCAGTTTCAGTTCACACGTGGGAAGAAGGATGAATTTACTACAGCTAGGGTTTGGACGAATTTACTGCAGCTAGGGTTTCCATGCAAGTTTGACCAGTGTTGACTTTGGTCAACGCATGGTCTAAATAGGCTGAAAATTGGTGGAGACTTCGATTTTGGAAAGTCGTACATATTGGCACAAGAACCGAGGTCAAAAGTTTGATTGAACACTGAGTTGCGTTGACTTTCTTGCTACTATCCTACGTTGACTTTTTTGGACAGCGTTGACTTTTCTGGGGTTGACTTTGAGTTGACCATGTGGTTGTTTTGAGGGCTGTTGTGACACATGCTGGGTTGGCTGACCAAGGAGACTTTGTTGGTTGAAGCATCTTGTTGACCGCCGTAACGCACCACCACATTTTTCTGTTTCTGGTTTGTCTTCTATAGATCCACTGGTATGTTCTATCAGCAATTTACTTGATTGTTTATGTGATTGTTGTAGTGAAAAGTAAAGTTGCATCAAGCATAGAACATCTACATAAATTTACAAGCATCCAGTGATGGTAATCTTAGGAGCACCCCAACTGATATTCATCCTCCAAAACTTCAACAAGTGTGGGACTTTGAGGGTTTTCCAGGGATTCTAGAGATATGGATCTTCAATCACTTATCCAGACAAATATTAAGAGTGTTCAAGAATCTGTTGAGATTTTGTGTATTTGGGGTAGCATCAATTGTGCTCTAGGTCCCAAATTTTGAGAAAGGACTAGAGTTCACCTAATCTACAAGACCCAGAAATGGATTTGGGAAATTTCATCTGGTTTAGGAGATATTAAATTAATTAATTATTTTAACGTATTTCCTAAATTAAAACTTAGGAAAATAAAATAATTAAAGTGAATTTAATTAAACATGTGATGAAATTGTCTTAAGTCACGCAGATCAAGCTTTCTTTTAATCTTATCCATTGATTAAAGATTTAATCTTGGTCGTTGATTGGTCAACGAGAAAAGTATAAAGGAAAGGCATGGGGTAATTTGTAGGAGACACAGAGGAAGAGCACTGAAGCTAAGCTGAGATTCTAGGGCGGGGTTGTTAATAATTCTCAAGTGTTTCAGTTGCAAAGAGGGGAATTTAGACCAAGTGGATGATCTAATCCTGGGGTCTAGAATACACGAGACATAGAAGAGATCAGATAAGACAGCGCAGAGGAAGGCAGAAACAGCAGCAACAGACGGCAGCAGCAGCAACAGCAAGGACAGCATGATTTTCAGGGAACCCTTCAGGGGTTAAGCAGAGACCCTTAGGGGCAGTGTAGTGACTGCGTCACCCAGTCTGGGGTAACGCAATCCCTTCCAGTGACAGCACTGAGCATTTGGAGGCCTTCAGAGGTTGACGAAGTGTCTTTCAGGGGCAGATCTGGGGTTTCTAGGCCTAGATCTAGCTGAGTTCTATAAATCTCGTTTGAGAGTGTGGATCAATCAGTATTGTTGGTCTTAGATCAACTAGGTGCTCCAGATCTAGAGTTTTCTCTGTAGGGTTTTCCTGATCTGGAACCCAGAGTTGTGTATTCAGAAATATTCTAAATAATAGAGCCCTCCAGCAGCCAGAGACCGGTTTTCCCACATTGGGTTTTTCCGAGGACAATTTGTCCAAAAATAACTGTCACTTTGTCTATGTGTGCATGTGCTTATTCTAGATCTGAATTGGTAGAGATCTGTTATGTGTTTTTCTTTGATGTTAACTTGAATTTATTCAGATGATAACTTGTATAAGTAGGAGAAGCTTAACCGGATTAACAGAAATAATTTCTGCATAAGAATCAAGATTCAGAAATTTCTACATGGTATCAGAGGAATTGCAGATCTAGAAGGGTCACTAGCTGAAGAATCTAAAGGATCTAGCTGCAAAAAGCAGCTGGAAAGGCAGTAGAAAAGCAAATCTGAAGGGACAGTGCAATTTTCAGGAGGAGATTCACGTAGAGGGAAGGGTGACATTGTCCAACGCTATGTCCTAGCAAGCTCACGCAATTACTGTGCAGAGGCAGCTCAGAAACAACGCTGGTTAGGTCTGAAGCCAGCCAATGTGATTCAGATCTGAATCTATCAGATCCAAAAAAAGTCTGCAGAAAAGTTGCAGAAATTCAGAAGAGCTGGTGGGGTTAAACTTCTGAGGTTTTCAGATTTTTAACCTTAGCACAAGTGACAAAGTTTGGGAAGAGATCAGCGTTTCAGAGAGTTTTTTGCCAAAGGAAACTTGCAGTTTGGTTAGAGGATCAAAGAAAAAGCTGAATCATAGTTGATTTGGTAGATTTCCAAGGAGGGAAATCAAGTGTCAAAGGGAGCAGAGGGCTCCCAGTTCGAAAAAGACCCTAGATCCAAGATCTCTAGCATAGAGAAGAGGAGCTCTGACACATTCTGAGCAAATGGCTCCTCATGGACTTCGTGATCAGGATAGGCTAGAGGGCCTCTCAAACTTTTCGGTATGGAAAGCTAGGATCCTAATTGTCCTAGAGGCATATGGTCTAAGAGATGATGCAGAGCAGACCCTGGCCACGCTGATAGATGCGGATCTCCTAAGGAAGCATAGATAAGCTACTAGGCATGCCAAGCAGCTGATAATGGACAGTATCGAGGATCATATTGTGCCACACATAGCTGAGAAGAGGACAACTAATGACATGTGCAAGGCCTTGACTTCCCTATATGAGGGAAAATCAGTCCAAAGAAAGATGATGTTGGAGGCACAAATGAGGTCATTCATGATGACCAAGCGAGAAGACATCCAGCATTTCCTCTTCAGATTGCAGTCAATCAAGGATCAGTTGACTGCAACGGGTGCAACCGTAGATCATGCAGTGATAGTCAGGACTGCCCTCAATGCAATCACGAATGAGTGGGAAACCTTTGTCCAAAGTATCTTGGGCAGAGCAGACCTCACAGATTGGGACAGCTTGTGGTCGATCTTGCGGAAAGAAGAACTACGAAAGTTCGCCAAGAAGTAGCACAGCCCTGCGTTGAGCAAGGTTAAGAAGGAAGAGGAGGAAGATGCAACCTTGGCATCGAAGAAGTAGCCAAAGAAGAAGAAGGATCTTTTAAGATCAAGTGCTTCCAATGTGGCGAAATGGGACATTTTGCCAACCATTGTCCAGAAAGGAAGAAGGACAAGGAATCATCTTCTTCCAAAGCAGCGATGGCAGATGATGGGTCAGGAAATGATGTAGCCATGAGTGCTCATGAACCACTGAGGTGGGGTGACATGGACATGTAGAGGAGCTACATGAAAGTAAGGCGGGATCCTTGAGCAACTCATCTCTTGGATCACAAGTGAGCTATGGCAACCTTAAGATAGTAGCAGGACAAGTGGAGCAGTGGGTGCATAGATCAAAAATGAGGCATAAGTTGAGGCAGATCTGGAGTTTAGGAGGAGTAGCACAGAGCATAGCAGCAGTAGCAGCGTAGAGGTTGATGTCACTTCAGCAGCGCAGAGCAGTGTTGCTTATGCAATGCAGAGCTGCAGCAGCGCAGAGAGCTTTAGAGGGACAGCGCAGTGCAGCAGCAACATGATAGATTTCAGCACAAGGAGCTTATGTGACTTCAGTAGTGCAGAGGGAGTCTGATTACGCAGGCAGAGCCGTAGTTGTGCATCGTTCTTTAGATGCCAACACAGATCTATAGCCTATGGAGCTTCAGTGATGAGGATGCAGCCCATCTGACTTGTCTGTCAAAGATTGGGCAGGAGATTCAGTTGTTTCTCTCAACAACTGAAGTTGCAGTGCAGCAAATCAGCAGTGGCAGTGCTATGAGCAACACAGATGCAGCATATTGAGAGGGAGGTGCAACACAGTGGTTGCAGTGGCAATGGCAGAGTCATGGGCAGTAGTACAGAATGGCAATAGCAGTGCAGAGTTGAGTGGCAGGAGGCCAAGCTTTAGCGACACAGAACCATTGCCCAAAATCTTGTAATGCATAAGTGTGATGTATTGCTAGAGCACACCCTTGATGCTAAGAGGGAGTGTTGAGATGTTGTGTATTTGGGGTAGCATTAGTTGTGCTCTAGGTCCCAAATTTTGAGAAAGGACTAGAGTTAACCTGATCTACAAGACCCAGAAATGGATTTGGGAAATTTCAACTGGTTTAGGAGATATTAAATTAATTAATTATTTTAATGTTTTCCTAAGTTAAAACTTAAGAAAATAAAATAATTAAACTGAATTTAATTAAACATGTGATGAAATTGTCTTAAGCCACACGGATCAAGCTTTCTTTTAATCTTAGCCATTGATTAAAGATTTAATCTTGGCCATTGATTTGTCAACGAGAAAAGTATAAAGGAAAGGCTTGGGGTCATTCGTAAAACACATAGAGGGAGAGCACTGAAGCTAAGCTGAGATTCTAGGGTGGGGTTGCTAAGAATTCTCAAGTGTTTCAATGGCAGAGAGGGGAATTTAGACCAAGGGGATGATCTGATCCTGAAGTCTAGAATACACAAGAAGCAGAGAAGAGATCAGGAAAGAGAGCGCAGAGGAAGGTAGCAGCGGCAGCAGCAGCAGCAGCAGTAGTAGATGGTAGCAGCAGTAGTAGATGGCAGCAGCAGCAGACGGCAATAGTTGCAGCAAGTACAGCGTGATTTTCAGGAAACCCTTCAGGGGTTACGTAGAGACCCTTAGGGGCAGCGTAGTGATTAAGTCACCCAGTCTGGGGTAACGCAATCCCTTCCAATGACAGTGTTGAGCACTTGAGGCCTTCAGAAGCTGACGCAGTGTCTTTCAGGGGCAGATCTGGGGTTTCTAGGCCTAGATCTGGCTAAGTTCTGTAAATCCCGTTTGAGGGTGTGGATCAGTCAGTATTGTTGGTCTTAGATCAGCCAGGTGCTGCAAATCTAGAGTTTTCTCTGTAGGGTTTTCCAGATCTGGAACCCAGAGTTGTGTATTCAGAAATATTCTTAATAATAGAGCCCTCCAGCAACCAGAGATCGGGTTTCCCACATTGGGTTTTTCTGGGGACGGTTTGTCCAGAAATAACTGTCACTTTGTCTATGTGTGCATGTGCTTATTCTAGATCTAAATTGGTAGAGATCTGTTATGTGTTTTGCTTTGATGTTAACTTGAATTTATTCAGTTGATAACTTCTATAAGTAGAAGAAGCTTAACCGGATTAACAAAAATAATTTCAGCATAAGAATTAAGATTTAGAAATTTCTACAAAGTGGAGCAGCGGGTGCATAGATCACAGATGAGGCAGAGGTAGAGGCAGAGGTAGAGGATGGGAGGAGCAGTGCAGAGCATAGCAGCATTAGCGTCGAAGCAGTAGCAGCGCAGAGGTTGTTGTGACTTCAGCAACGCATAGCAGCACTGCTTACGCAGTGCAGAGCTACAGCAGCGTAGAGAGCTTCAGAGGGACAGCGTAGTGCAGCAACAGCGTGATAGATTTCAACACAAGGAGCTGATGTGACTTCAGTAGTGCAAAGGGAGTCTGATTACGCAGGCAGAGCTGTAACTGTGCATCATTCTTTAGATGCCAGCACAAATCTGTAGCCTATGGAGCTTCAGTGATGAAGATGCAGCTCATCTGACTTGTTTGTCAAAGATTAGGCAGGAGATTCAGTTGTTTCTCTCAACAATTGAAGTTGCAGTGCAGCAATCAGCAGTGGCAGTACTATGAGCAGCACAGATGCAGCATATTGAGAGGGCGCTGCAGTACAGTGGTTGCAGTGGCAGTGGCAGAGTCATGGGCAGCAGTACAGAATGGCAACAGTAGTGCAGAGTCGAGTGGCAGGAGGCCAAGCTTCAGTAGCACAGAACCAATGCCCAAAATCATGTAATGCATAAATGTGATGTATTGCTAGAGCACACCCTTGATGCTAAGAGGGAGTGTTGAGATTTTGTGTATTTGGGGTAGCATCAGTGGTGCTCTAGGTCCCAAATTTTGAGGAAGGACTATTGTTCACCTGATCTACAAGCCCCAGAAATAGATTTGGGAAATTTCATCTGGTTTAGGAGATATTAAATTAATTAATTATTTTAACGTATTTCCTAAGTTAAAACTTAGAAAAATAAAATAATTAAAGTGAATTTAATGAAACATGTGATGAAGTTGTCTTAAGTCACACGGATCAAGCTTTCTTTTAATCTTAGCCATTGATTAAAGATTTAATCTTGGCCGTTGATTAGTCAATGAGAAAAGTATAAAGGAAAGGCTTGGGGTCATTTGTAAGACACACAGAGGCAGAGCACTGAAGCTAAGCTGAGATTCTAGGGCAGGGTTGCTAAGAATTCTCAAGTGTTTAAGTTGCAGAGAGGGAAATTTAGACCAAGTGGATGATCTAATCCCGGGGTCTAGAATACACTAGAGACAAAGAAGAGATCAGGAAAGACAGTGCAGAGGAAGGCGGCAGTAGCAGCAGCAGCAGCAACAAGGACAACGTGATTTTCAGGAAACCCTTCAAGGGTTATGCAGAGACCCTTAGGGGCAGCGTAGTGACTGCATCACCCAGTCTGGGGTAACGTAGTCCCTTCCAGTGACAACGCTGAGCATTTGGAGGCCTTCAGAAGGTGACGCAGTGTCTTTCAAGGGAAAATCTGTGGTTTCTAGACCTAGATCTGGCTGAGTTCTGTATATCCCGTTTGAGGGTGTGGATCAGTCAGTATTGTTGGTCTTAAATCAGCCAGGTGCTGCAAATCTAGATTTTTCTCTGTAGGGTTTTCCCGATCTGGAACCCAGAGTTGTATATTCAGAAATGTTCTTAATAATAGAGCCCTCCAACAGCTAGAGACCTTTTTTCCCAAATTGGATTTTCCGGGGACAGTTTGTCCAGAAATAACTGTGTCACTTTGTCTATGTGTGCATGTGCTTATTCTAGTCTGAATTGGTAGAGATCTATTATGTGTTTTGCTTTGATGTTAACTTGAATTTATTCAGTTGATAACTTGTATAAGTAGGAGAAGCTTAACCGGATTAACAGAAATAATTTCTGCATAAGAATTAAGATTCAGAAATTTCTACAGAATCGTCATTTGCATCAATGACAACACCATTCAACAATGACTACTCCTCACTCCAAGAAATACTCGAAGTGCATGGGTATGTCTCCATAAAAGAGCCTACAAAACCATGGTGTCACCATAATAGTGCACTATATCACCCTTCCGAGGGCAAAAGGAGTGACGTAGCACCATCATGTTCAAGCATTGGGGTCCAAAGGTCATGACAAGCCCTACCATGTCATCTCAAGGATGACCAACCATCATCTGGGCTCCGGAACAAGCAACTTCCATCAAATAGTGTCAAGGCCAGCCTCGAGACATCTTGGGTCCATCTGGGCACATCATCCAATAGTCCAATGCCTAACCTCATTGGCTCAACATTTTAGCATATGGGGTTACATATGAGGGTCAAGTAACATGTGGAGTCATCTCATATCCCAACGCTCATCTCTAAAAGGGCAATGATGCATATCAAGGTCAGAACTACTCTCTAGATGGGGTACAACTACCTCTCAAGTGTTTCTTAAAGGGATCAAGCCCACCTCTTAATAGATACCTACTATTGTGATAACACCACCAGACAAAAGCCTCACCAGATCAAGTGAGATCAATAATCATTAGGGACAATAACCATTAAAGCATCATAGTGGGTCATATCTAATGCTACATGGACAAGAATGCTTCATACGAAACTCACCTTCAAATGTCTAACTAATGTCTAACTAGATTAGGACATGTAAAAAAATTACCTCACTTATATTACAGATGATTAGGTCAATAACACTATTAGATGTTTCTAGCCCCCAAGGGGAGTGACATGTCCCATGCTAACACATAAATTCATAGGTGTGGTGATAATGATGGCTATGGAGTGGGCAAGACTTCCAGGCAGGTGCCATAGCCATGTGACCAACTAATGGAGGCCCAACATCCTAAGTGTATAGATGCAAGGATAGAGAAATCATGTTGGCATGAGTTACCCCTTTCCTTGGGTCGCTTTTTCCACACCTTTGGGCATAACTTAGGAGCCCATGCTTGCTTTGTATTTTTATAATACCCTTTTAAGATGAGGTAGTTTATCACTCATCGGGGTTGGAACTTTCAGGAGTTCCTTTATCTGGATAAAGCATTAAATGCTTCAGGAACTGGGTGATGAATAATGACGAGGGTAGAGGTCATGCTACAATTTTTCCTGCACACTAAATAATGTTGTTGGGTGCTAGTTTTGCACACTTTTCTTACACTTTTTTTTTCCTATTTTGCTTCATGACTATAATCAATGGGGCTACCTTTGCCTCTTTTTCCTACCTTTCTATCATAACTTGTGTTGCTTCACCTTATTTTCATTACTCTGCCATTTCATCAATTATTATGATATATTGTGCCTTTTATGACTAATTAAGGATGAATGTTTGAAAAAGATCTATCGTCTTTGTGTTGTCTTTCCAGATGTAATTTTTAGCACCAAAGATCCCGAGCATGAGGTCCACAGGAGCAGTTAAGGGGGTGCTATTACAGGGAAGCGATGTTGTTACACCTTGTTGTTACAGGCCCGCTGGCAAACTACTGTTACACTCTGCTATTACAGCTGCTAGAGAATTGCTGATAAAGTTGTACCATTGACTGGATCTCGTCGACACCTGTTGCTGACCTATCCTTTAGCTATTACACTACAGTTGTGGTTTTATTACGATAGCTGTAGACGTTGTTTAGCATTGTATTTTTGGATAACAGCCTAAGGCGTTGTTTTGATTGTAATCTATAATTTTCTAGTCAGAACTTTATTAAGAAGTGGTTATAACCAATGTTGCAAACATCGGCATCGGGATAAAATTGCCAAGGGTCCGGAAAACCAAAAATTGTAAAAATTGGGAAAATATCGGTAAAAATCGGCAAACATCGGCTAGACCAAAAAATCGCGATTTCAAGATAAAATCGAGATGTTATCAAGATGTTCGCAACAGTGGTCATAACTATTTGTATTCTATTTCGATCAGCATGAGAATCATAAGATTCTCATGACTGATCTATCCCTTGATTTTCTGAGATGTAACCACTATATAGTTCTCGGCCCTAGAGGTCGAAAGGTTAGCGGAGAATAACATTATTTTGGCTCTGTAATTGTGCTCATATTAATACAGATTATCCTGTTATTGTTGTTACATGCGTTATTCAATTTAGTTTCCATTAAGTTCTTCCTGTACCTGTGCCCTGCTAGGGAGGAATGGTCCTCCTTAGCAAGGATGCAGTGATTAAGGTAGCTGTGTATATGTGTTTGCATTTCAGCTTATGTATCAGTAGAGGTGTTGTTGCTATTGTTCAGCTGTGAATATATCTGCTTCAATTTCAATACTTGGTATGTTGTTACAAATATGATATTAGAGATACCAGATAGATATTTGTTGTGTGGTGTGCTAGAATAAATTAATTGAAGTCTGATTCCAGTCTTGTAGATCATTTTATTTCTGCATGAGTGATTTACTTCTAGCATTTACTTCAACAACAATTTATTTTCTTTGGAATTGCTTCTGGTTGGGTGTATCGGCACAGACAGTGCAACTGTCATTGGAATAAAAAGATGTCCCTAGATTGATAAGTTATGTGTATTGTTTAGTCATTTAATAATGATTAATATAGCCCAACATTTTGGCATCGTTGCCGAAGATGGCAGTGACGATCCAATCAATCAGATTTGTTTTTTAGAAGCGCAATTTCCATGTGTTTTTAGAGTGTCTCCAACGACACAATTGTTGGGCAGTAAGACGAGAGGTAAGAACTTGTGCAGCTATTAAAATTGGACAACTAGGTCCAAACTCCATTTTGTGATGCTCAGATGAAGACACCAATATTTTTATTGGGTTCCTCTTTCGAAGAGGTGCAAGATCGATCTAAAGATCATCTTGATACGATGAGTAGAACATTTATTTTGAATTTATTTTTAAAACTTTCAAAATAGGTGCGGGTCGGCCTTAAGGTTTTACACCCCCAGCAAATGTGTCACACACCTCAGTGATTGATATAAATAGAGTCAACGTTGGAGGACATTTCACTCATCTCATCCTCACACATCATCTCTCCTCTTCTGATTGGTTCGAGCTCCTTGGAGGCAATTTCAATTCACACGTGGGAAAGAAGGACAAAGAAAAAGTTGCTGCAGCTAGGGTTTCCACGAAAGTTTGACCAGCGTTGACCAAAGTCCAAAGGAGCTGATTTTTGGTGGAGACATCGATTATGGAAGGCCGTACATTTTGGCACAAGAACCGAGGTCAAAGGTTGATCGTAGACCGTGCTGCGTTGCCTTTTACTTCTTGTTGTCGTTGCTGCTGCCGTTGCCGCTGCTGTTCTGCGTTGACTTTTCTGGATAGCATTGACTTTTATGGGGTTGACTTTGAGTTGACCATGTGGTTGTTTTGAGGGTTGTTGTGACACATGCTGGGTTGGCTGACCAAGGAGACTTTGCTGGTTGAAGCATCCTGTTGACCGTCGTAACGCACCAACACATTTTTCTGTTTCTGGTTTGTCTTCTGTAGATCCACTGGTATGTTCTATCAGCATTTTACTTGATTGTTTATGTGATTGCTGTAGTGAAAAGTAAAGTTGCATCAAGTATAGAACATCTACATAAATTTACATGGTATCAGAGTTGAGCTGAAGACAAGCCCTATTTGTAGCAATCACCGAAGAAGAAAATGGGTTCCACAAACTATGGCTTCAAGGAGGATGACAAATTGACTGGGAAGGATGACTTCCATGCTTGGAAGATGATATTGGATCTCAAATTGGAAGACCAAGATGTCATGGACTATGTGTAGGGTAAAATCCAAGAACCTCCATCCACTACTACTGCTGTTGCCAAAACAAAGTACAAGAAGGGGGAGATCAAAGCAAAGCTGATGATTAGGGAATCCATTCATAAGAGTCTGGTGGCCTACATCTCTGAGCTAGGCACATCCAAAGAGATGTATGATAAATTGATCCTCATGTTCAAGGCCAACAATGCAAATCAAGTGCTACCCTTCAAGAATCAATTAAAGAATCTAAAGAAAGGCAGGGATGAGTCTTTCCAATCATACTTTCTGAAGCTGACCGAGATTAGGAACAATTTGCTGGCTATTGGGGAGACAATAGCTGATCGAGAGATGGTACTCACCGCACTTGGAGGACTCCCATCTGAATGGCATGTGTTCAACACTACCATTCTCAATAATAATGTGATACCTGACTTTGACGAGGTACTGTCGAGATGCGTTCAAGAAGAGACAAGAATGAAGGAGTATGAAAATGAAGGGAATACTGCCTACACTGCTCATTCTAGAAAGAAGAACTTTAGTGGTCCAACGAACAAAGGAAGAGTAGGGGCACAAGGAAAGAAGGGCAAGTGTTACACTTGTCATAGGCTAGGTCACTATGCTAGAGAATGCCCTTTCAAGAAGGATTCTCTTGATGGTGATGACAACAACAACAACCGGAGGGATGGCAATCAAAGGAACAACAGGTTCTAGGGAAAGAGGAAGGCTTCCTCCGACGGAAATGATCAACCTTTCAAAAGGTCAAGAAATTCCAGGTATGAGGAATCAAATGTTGTTGATAAAAGAAATGAATTCATTCTTGTATCTGCCCTCTCTACTGCATCTCCACCCGACACTATGGATGTCTGGTTGATAGATCGTGGTGCCTCAAGGCACATCACTGGGTTCAAGGAAGCACTCTCTAATATGGTTGAGAAGGATACTAATCTGGAAATTATCCTTGGAGATAATGCCACATATCCCGTGAAAGGGACAGGGACTGTGACCCTCCACTTGTCTCAAGGTCAAGTCCTCCGCTTGCAGGATGTACTCTATGTACATAATTTGAAGAAGAACCTTGTGTCTATATCGGCCATGGAAGACAAAGGTTTCAATGTGGCATTCACTAATGGAAAGGTGCGCATGTGGAAGAAGAGCTTCAAGGAAGCTATCACATTTGGGTCTAGAATTGATACACTCTACCAGGTTGGAGGAAGTCCACTGGGAGCAATGACATGAGATGCTATCCGACAGACCAATAATGACACTGAATATGAGTCGAACGAGTTCAAGAACTTTTGCAGAGGAGCTAGCATCAAGAGGGAGACCACAATGTTTGTGGGCTACAGCGAAACTTCGAAGGCCTATAGATTCTATGTGCCTGGTCAAAGGGAAGTGGAGATATGCCACGATGTCACCTTTGATGAAGATGCTTCCTTGAGGAAAGTAGTCAATCTTCTGAGATCTGAGGAAGATCATGAAGCAAGGCCTGGAAATCAAGAGGAACCGAAGGATGAGACGATGCCTGATGTTGAAGGACCGATGGACCCGATTGGTCCACCTCCTTCACTAGGAAAGAGACCGTCATGGCTCAGGGACACTCTCGAGGATGCTGAGGGATGGCCCCAAGGGGGACATTCCGTGAAAGCAAGAAGCCGAGTAGATACCAAGGGTATCTAGCAGCCATGAGTACTATTGAACAATCCAAGCCTGGATCTTTTGAGGAAGTCGTAAAGCATCAAGTCTGGAAGGATGTTATGCACGAAGAGTATGAGTCCATAATGAAGAATGATGTCTGGGAAGTGGTTCCAAGACCAGAGGACAAAGCAATTGTCACCTCGAAATGGCTCTACAAGATCAAGCATGCATCTGATGGAAGTGCTGAAAAGCTCAAGGACAGATTCATTGCCCGTGGCTTCTCTCAAAAAGAAGGCATAGACTATGATGACATATTTGCACCTGTGACCACCATTCGATCTATCATAGCCCTTGCTTCTATGCAAGGATGGAGTATCCATCAGATGGATGTAAAGGCCACATTTCTGCATGGTGTGATAAAGGAAGAGGTGTATGTAGAGCAACCTCTGGGGTTCGAAGTCCAGGATCGGGACACCCATGTCTGCAGGTTGAAGAAAGCCCTTTATGGGTTGAAGCAAGCACCCAGAGCTTGGTACGAGAGAATAGATAGCTACCTGATGAAGCTGGGCTTCACTCGTAGTAATGCTGATCCAAACCGTTACTTCAAGGTTGATAGAGAGAAGCCTCTCATTCTGGTGCTGTATGTGGATGACCTCTTCCTGACAGATGTTGTCCCTCTCATTCATCAGTGCAAGAGGGAGCTTGCTACTGAGTTCGAGATGAAGGACCTAGGACTGATGCACTATTTGCCAGGCCTGGAGGTCTCGCAGAGACCTAGCGAGATTTTCCTTTCTCAAGGAAAACACATTGTGAAGCTTCCAGAAAGATTTGGTATGGTGGACTGCAAGTCTGTGTCGACACCAATGGAGCTCAATGTTAAGAAGTTGAGTGGCAGTGTTGTTGGGCCCATGTTAGCAAATCCTACTGTGTATCGTCAACTCGTAGCGGCCCTGATGTTCTTAGTGAACACCCGTCTGGACGTATGTTGTGCAGTCAACACTTTCAGTCAACACATGGTTGATCATAACATTCACTGGGTTGGTGCAATGAAACACTTGAGATATCTCTGAGGCACGATAGACCATGGGCTGAGATACACTACCGGGAGTATGACACTCTATGGATATACTGATGCCGATTGGGCTGGCAGTGTGGTGGATCGCAAGAGCACATCTGGATGCTACTTCACACGTAGATCTGCTTCGGGCAGGAAACTGAAGTCGGTAGCCTTGAGCACCGCTAAGGCCGAATACATTGTAACATGTATGGTCTATTGTGAAGTCACTTGGTTGTGAAAGCTCTTCATTAGTTGTTCGAGCATGTGCTAGATGCCACCATTATCCTTTGTGATAACTAGAGGGGGATTCGTTTGTCATAGAATCCCATGTTCCATGAACAATCCAAGCATGTTGATGGCTGGTACCACTTTATTCGGGATATGGTATAGCGAGTCGCCGTAAGGCTCGACCATATAGGAACTGATGAGCAAGTCGCAAATATTCTCACAATGCCCTTGAGGAAGGTAATGTTCCTAACTTTCCGTGAGAATCTTGGAATCATGGAATGACCCTATTCTGAGGGTCCTGTTGGACGATGAGCTCTAGGAGCTCTAGGGGCGGCCTTGGGGATAGTTCCTCAGAGCTATAAGCAAACACTGGGCTAGGCTTGCTGAACCTTGTGGTGCTTCTGCCCCACCTTTATGATATTTGAGTAGGTTCACCTCTCATGATCTGTGCCCAGTATGCATCCTACCCACTAAATTCCAGGCTCACGGGAAGTAGGAAAAGCAAGAGATTAGTAGCAAACACTGATGGACGCATCAAAGATTGTCGTACTCTCTATCTAGGATGACACGAGTCCAACCACTTGATCCGAGATCAAGTCTAGTGAGGTTTCGGACCTCCTACTGACTTGGGTCAGATAAACCAACTTCGGGTTGGTATGTGACTCTTTGAGTCCATGTGAGGTTTTGGACCTCCTACTGACTTCGAGTCAGATAAACCAACTTCGGGTTGGTATGTGACTCTTTGAGTCCATGTGAGGTTTCGAACCTCCAACTGACTTCGGGTCAGTGAGACTAACTTCGAGTTAGTATATATGACTCTCTTGAGCCCAAGTGAGGTTTCGGACCTCCTACTGACTTCGGGTTGGTATGAGACTCTTTGTGAGTCCTATAGAGGTTTCGGACCTCTGCGCTGAATCTGTCAGTTGGGAATGATGTCTTTGTGACTAACCCACTTCTGTTCTGAAATAAAGAGGCCAGCAAAGCAAGTTACGGCGGGATGACGCACGATGTTTGATTGCACTGGTGGATGGAGTTCTCCCTAGTTGAGAGGGAGTGTTAAAATTGGACAACTACGTCCAAACTCCATGTTGTGATGCTCAGATGAAGACACCAATATTTTTATTGGGTTCCTCTTTCGAAGAGGTGCAAGATCAATCTAAAGATCATCTTGATCCGATGAGCAGAACATTTATTTTGAATTTATTTTTAATACTTTCAAAATATGTGCAGGTCGGCCTTAAGGTTTTACACCCCCAGCGAATGTGTCACACACCTCAGTGATTGATATAAATAGAGTCAACGTTGGAGGACATTTCACTCATCTCATCCTCACACATCATCTCTCCTCTTCTGATTCGTTCGAGCTCCTTGGAGGCAATTTTAGTTCACACGTGGGAAAGGAAGAAGAGGAAGCTGCTGCAGCTAGGGTTTCCACGAAAGTTTGACCAGCGTTGACCAAAGTCCAAAGGAGCTGATTTTTGGTGGAGACATCGATTTTGGAAGTCCGTACATTTTGGCACAAGAACTGAGGTCAAAGCTTGACCGTAGACCGTGCTGCGTTGACTTGTTGTTGCTGTTGTTGCTGCCATTGCTGCTGCTATTGCTCTTGTTGCTGCTGGTGCTGTTGCTGTTGCTGCCGTTGCTGCTAGTGCTGCTGCTGTTGCTGCGTTGACTTTTCTGAGTAGCGTTGACTTTTATGGGGTTGACTTTGAGTTGACTATGTGGTTGTTTTGAGGGCTGTTGTGGCACATGCTGGGTTGGCTGACCAAGGAGACTTTGCTGGTTGAAGCATCCTATTGGCCGCCATAATGCACCAACACATTTTTATGTTTCTGGTTTGTCTTTTGTAGATCCACTGGTATGTTCTATCAGCATTTTACTTGATTGTTTATGTGATTGCTGTAGTGAAAGTAAAGTTGCTTCAAGCAAAGAACATCTACATAAATTTACAGCAGCGCTCTAATGAACTTGAGCAAGCTCACTAAAGTCTTGCCGGGACACTTAGGAGAGTGAATTTCTGAGCATTTTGTTTTTCTTAGTGTCCCCAGCGACACAATTGTCGGGCGGTAAGACGAGAGGTAAGAACCTGCGCATCGCTCTAACAAACTTGAGCGAGCTCACCAATGTCTTGTTGGGACACTTAGGAGTTGAATTTTTGGGTGTTCTTTTAGGGTGCCTTCAGCTATACAGTCATTGGGCAGTAAGACGAGAGGTAAGAACCTACGCATCGCTCTAACAAACTTGGGCGAGCTCACTGCTGTAGAAACTGAAGAACTTATAGATGAATTGATACACATAGGGCCCATGTGTGCCGGTAGGACAACATCAACATGTACAAACACCCCCCACTCTACTGACTACAGGAAAGATGGGTCGTAAGAAGGAAAAGAAGAGTGCAGATTTGGGAAGAAAGACATTCTTTGGAGATCTGATCTCAAGGGCACAGTCCACGTCGTACAGCGATAATAGGAAGATAGAACCACAGAAAGCAGCTACCATATCAAAGCCTGGACCATCGGTGTCTTCCGTGTCTGGACCTCACCATCCTTCAAACAGCATATCCACTCCTGATACCAAAACTCAGATTCAAAACAGCAGTGGAGAATCATTGATCAGGATCTGAGAATTGAAGGACACGGAGAGACTAGTGGGGAGCATCATGGACCTGAGGAACAACATTTAGTTGATCATCAATTGGACGCTGGTAGTGTTGTTAAACAGTTGGTCCTGGAGCAGCTTGATCCTTTTATTTTTCAATCTCCAGTACACTCCGAGATCAGTTCATCCCATCAGGAAGAATCAATCATGGGGGACGAGAATGTCAAGACAGATAGCTTTGTTACTTTTGAATTCCCAATAGTAGTAACAAGGGATGAGGCTCCTATGAAGAATATTCCTTTATCATCCCTACCATACTTCCAAGGGATGGTTGTTGAAGGTCCTGATACCTTTCTGTTCGAATTCGATGTGCTGTGTAGAGGTTATGACTACACTTTAGATGCCCAGAAGCTAAAATTATTCCCTGCTACTCTGAAAGTAGCAGCATTAAGATGGTTCATGAGACTAGGTGTTGGCACGACTCAAACCTGGAATGACATGAGAGAGGCCTTCCTCTTCAAGTATCAGGATTACTGTCAAACTAGAGATTTGAAGGACGAGATTTTCAGAATTGCACAAGAGGAGGAGGAAAGCGTGGAAGACTATATGGAGCGATTTCACTACAACTTATAGAGATCTAAGTTCAGTAACTTAGATCTGGAAATTCTAAAGCCACTATTTTTAAGAGGTATAAGAGATGATTGTCTGGAGCATCTGAACCTATTGGGAAAAGGAGACATATCACAAGAACCGCTTGATGAAATAATGAAGCTTTGCCTGTGTAGCTCAAGAGGATTGGTCAAAGGGAGAGTTTCGGTTCAGGACCCTTCAGTCCGGATATAAAAGTCCACGAGTGGAGGAGTAACCAGAGCAGAGATTGGGAACTTATTTGAGGATTTTAAAACCGACCTCCTTAGCACTCTCTCTGCCCAGATCACTACGGTACAAGTCAAGAAAGCACAAGCAGAAGTTGAAGCAGCCTTAGCAATATTCTGTCCCCGATGCAAAAAGAAACATTTGGAAAGAGAATGTGGACTGAATAGTGTCAGCCTGTGCAACATCTGTGAGTTTGAGTTAGCGCATTCTACAAATCAGTGTCACGAATTGCCCAGACTGAAGGCAGTACTCCAAGAATCAAGCGAGGATGTTCAATCTTCTTCTTTCATCGGATTAAAAAGACGATGGTAGCCGCGACCTATAGGTATGCCTTCAGATTTTTCCTCTTTTTTATCCTTGGAATAATGTTTATAATAGTCAGCAATATCCATGGCAGTATCCTACTCCTTCCTCAACACAATTTCCTTCACCATGGAACCAGTGGCCGTCTCCTCCACCAATGCCATATCCTCCATCACAACCCAATCCTTGGGGTCAGAACTGGAGAAGTAATGGTCGAGGTCCAGTACCCCCTCCTATACCAATGCAGCAGCAGCAGTTACAACTGCTTTCTATTCAAAATTCTACACCTTCTATGTGACCCCAATCCAAATAATAAGGCAGCCCAGAGCATTGATGCTTTGGTTACCCTCCAGACTTATCTTATTACTCCCATTGGAGTTAACAAGGTTCAGCTTCGATCAGGGAAAGTAAACAGATCTTAACATACTCCCATTATTACCGAAGAATGTGAATCACCTAGGAAGGATATGGACGATTCTGAGGCAGTTGTTACACATGTAATAGTTGATACAGCACCCGTTGTTACATCTGTAGCAGCCATCTCGGGAGGATCTGTTGTTCCTACAGTAGCCAATCCGAGTAAGGCTGGTACATCTGTGATAGCTGACTCAGCTGTTAGCATTCAGAACCCCCCATACCCTCAACGAGTAACTGAAACTGGGCTGATCTCACAACCTGAATCCGAATATCTCAAGGAGCTGCAAAATTTGTATGTGCGGATTCCGTTGTTACAAGCTCTTAAAGAAGTACCTATCTATGCTAAAACAGTGAGGGATCTATGCATCAAAAGACCTGGAAGGAAACCTAAAGACCCTACTACTATCCATGTCATGGGGAAATTGTCCGATCTTATGATTGATCAGCCTTTGACTAAATATAAAGACCCACAGAACCCTACAGTGACTGTCCATATTCACAATCAACCTATAACCATACTTTGATTGATCTAGGGGCAGTTATTAATGTCATGACTAAAGACCTCTTCATGTCTCTATGACTTCATGGACTTAGACCTACACCCATAGTGCTTGAATTAGCAGATAGGTCCCGTGTCAAGCTCGAGGGAATGATAGAAGATGTGGTTATCACTGTGGCTTCCTGGAATTATCCTGTTGATTTTCTCATTTTACAAACCAAATCCAACCCGGGGGGTCATCCTTTAATCTTGGGAAGACTGTGGCTAGCCACTACAGACGCATATATCGAAAGTAGGTCCAGATCTATGGTGATCTCAGATGAACAGGTCACTCAGAACCTGAACCTTTATCCCCCAGCAAAACCTCATATGGATTCAAGTAGTCCCTGGTGGGATGAATTTGCACCTGAATATGATCTTTCCCTACCTCTTCTCACGCTTGGAAAAGCACAATACTTTAAAGATGAAACGGAGATGATATCATTAATGTCTTTATTAGTAATTTACTCCCTATTGCTTCCATTAGAGATTTGGGAGAAGAAGATGAGGTAGATGATGCAATTATTGAACATTTGAAAACAACTCCGCATACTATCAGCAGTCCCATTGAAATCGAACCGGGAAAATGTTTAAACATCAATCCTAACCTGACTGCTAAACAAAACAGATTGTTGATACCGCTGCTACAGAAATACAAAAAGGCATTTGCATGGGACTATATGGATATGAAAGGAATCCATCCTAGCCTATGCACCCACCGCATTTACCTTAAGGAGGACTGCAAACCAGTTAGACAACCGCAGTGTCGAATGAACCTCGCACTTAAGGAGATAGTGAAAGAAGAATTGCAGAAACTCCTTAACGCTAATTTCATCTACCCCATTTCTGACAGCCAGTGGGTATCTCTGCTTGTCATAGTTCCGAAGAAGAATGGAAAATGGAGAGTCCGTGTTGACTATAAAGAGCTTAACAAGGCCACTCAAAAGGACCATTTTCTTTACCATTCATTGATCAGGTCTTGGATACTCTCTCTGGAAAAAAAAATCTTTTCATTTCTAGATGGGTTTAGTGGCTATAATCAAATACAGATTGCCTCGGAGGACCAAGATAAGACAACCTTCACTTGCCCATGGGGTACTTTTGCATACAGAGTCCTTGCCTTTGGCCTCTATATCGCACCAGCAACCTTTCAAAGGGCAATATTGGGTATTTTTCTAATCTTTTGAATGATTGCCTTGAAATCTTTATAGATGATTTTACATCCTACGGGAATGCCTTTGAGACAGCATTAGCTAACTTGGAAAAAGTGTTGGAACGTTGTGAACAAACTAATGTTGCTCTGAGCACGGAAAAATGGCACATGATGATGACCGAGGGAATTGTGCTGGGACATTTCATTTCAGCAGATGGAATCAAGGTAGATCCTGCAAAAATTGAGATAATCTCGAAAATCCCGAACCCTAAGACTCCAAAAGAGGTACGTAGTTTTTTGGGACATGCAAGATACTATAGGAGATTCATAGAGAACTTTTCAAAGATTGCATCTCCTCTATTTTCATTACTCATGAAAGATCCAGAATTTGTGTGGATAGGGAAGTGTGAGCAGGCCCTTTTAAAGTTGAAAATTTGTGTAACAGCAGCACCTGTTTTACAAAGACCAAACTGGGAATTGCCATTTCATATTGCCACGAGCGCATCTGACATGGTTGTGGGTGTTTTTTTGGGGCAACTAGAGGAGAAGAAACCTTACGCCATTTATTACATCAGCAAGAACTTAACTCCAGCAGAACTAAACTACACTGTTACTGAGAAGGAATTCCTAACAGTAATGCATGCTATCAACAAATTTTGGCACTACATCACCGGGTACCAAGTATTTGTATACACTGACCATGCTGCAATTTGATTTTTGATGAACAAGCCTGTTACTAATGGTAGAGTTACACGATGGTTATTGTTGTTACAAGAATTTGATATTACTATTTTAGATAAACCTGAAAAAGATAATGTAGTTGTTGATTTTCTTTCTAGATTAACTATAAGTGATGATTGCACTGCCACTGAAGATTCTTTTCCAGATAAATATCTTTTTGCCATCTCTACTCACTCACCATGGTATGCAAATATAGCCAATTACCTTGCTACAAGAAAATTCCCACACCAAATGTCTTCCAAGGAAAGAAGGAAGATTATACAACAAAGTGCTACCTACTCCTAGATAGAAGGCAATCTCTATCACACCGGGCCAGATTTTCAGATTAGGCGATGTGTTAGAGAAGATGAGGTATCTGAGATCTTGAAGGCTTGTCATGAGGAAACTTGTGGAGGACACTTCGCTGATAAGAGGACAAGACATAAAGTACTCTAAAAAAGGTACTACTAGCCAACTATATTCCAAGATTCCAAGAAGTTTGTGAAAGGATATGATAGCTGCCAAAGGATGGGTCAGCCTCTTAAATCAGATGAGATGTCGTTACAGCCTCAGAGAGTGATAGAACCATTTGAGAAATGGGCCCTAGACTGCGCTAATTAATCCTTCATCACAGCAAAAATATACATATTGGTCTACACCAATTATGTCACAAAATGGGTCAAAGCAAAGGCACTAACTAGAGCAACAGAACAAGGTGTTTCAGACTTCATGTTTGAAGATATTTTTGTTCACTTTGGGATACCCAAAGAGATAGTGACAAATGGGGGGCCTCAATTCACATCTCATTTGATCAAGAAGTTGGTTGAAAAGTATGGAATTCATCACAAAATCACTTCACCATATCACCCACAAGCAAATGGCCAAGTAGAAAGCACCAATAAAGTCATTAAGGGAATCTTAACGAAGACAGTAGCCAGCCACCGAAGAAACTAGGCCGAGAAATTTCCAGAGGTACTGTGGGCTTATAAGACAACATGGAGGAATACTACAGGCTTTTCACCATACAAATTGTTGTATGGTAAGAATCCTTTATTCCCCATAGAGTTTGAAATAAAGACATTAAGAACAGCATTGCAGGTTGATATGGATTTAACTATGGCACAGACACAAAGATTGAACCAGCTCAATGAGTTGGAAGAGAAACGGTTGGCTGCTATTCAACAGATAGAGATCATTCGGCAGCAAAGAGCTAGATGGCATGATGGGTTTATTAAGAAGAAAAAGTTCCAAAAAAGAGATTGGGCTCTTTTGTTTGATTCAAGGTTCAAAGATTTCAAAGGCAAGCTCTGCACCAAATGGCTAGGTCCTTACGAAGTGGACACGGTCTTTGACAATGGGACTATACAATTGGTTACCATCGATAGTGCTAAGACACCATTACTGGTTAATGGGCACCGTCTAAGGTTATATCATCAACCTGCTTTGAAGGAATCATTTGTCAACATTGTCGCGGACTCTGATCTTCATGTGACGACAGCAGGGGAACATTCTCCTGTGCAGCCTGAAAATTGAAATTCCAATAAGTGCAGCAATTGAAAACCACCTTTCTAGCAGCAGCTACACTTGTTTAAAAAATAAATAATATATATATATATATATATATATATATATATATATATATATATATATATATATAACAAAATAAAAAGAAAAACAAAAATAATAAATCTAACTGTGAAAACCCTTTTTTCGGGGCGCAGTCAGACAATTGGTAACCACTGAAAACCACTCTTGTGGCGGCTCTTACACCCATGTTTTTCTTCCTGAAACATCATCTTCTCTTCTTGATCTATTTCATAGGATGATGGTATTCATTTAATTTTCTTTTTTGTACCAGTTTCTCTTGATTATTATAATTTTTTTGAAGAATAATCTAAGGGTTGTCTTGATTGTTACACATGTAACAGCCGACAACCACGAACACTGTTTCCTATGTTTCATTCCATAACAGCAATAATCGTACCAGCCAAACGCAACAACACGAGCACTGCAAACAGCACGCTGCCAATTCGAAATCTTCCTCCACGTCACCTCAGGTATGTCATTCAAAAGGTAAACGTTATCATTTATGATTTGGTGATTAATTGGCAGAAGTAATGATATTCCTGTGACGGTCGTGGGCGGTCGTCACCATTAAGGTGGGGGAGGGGATATGTCTTGAAATCATTGCAAAAAATCGTAGTCATAAACCTCTATCAAATCCACATGCACCCTGTTGACCACACTTTGTCAACGACCCCATAGCAGTACACCCCCATTTTTTCAAATGGGATTCATCATGTTCGACGTATTCACACCATACAGATTTCATCATCGGTCAGCAGTTTTATAAATGATGTAAACCCATTCTGCATGTTTATGATGTAAATGATCTAAGTAAGACAACCATGTATGTAACAACCTAGGTAAGCCTAGTATGTTGGTGACGATTTCTTTCCTAGGAGGTTTTTTGTCTCACTGATTCATTTGTGTTTTTCGACACAAATGATCGGCAGAGTTTTTCCCTCCAGCCTCACCCCAAAGCTAGGGTGGATTTTGTCGTCAAGATGCTAAGTGAGTCCTAGTGTTTTCTATCGAGTCTTTGTAAAGTAATCTGGGAATGATCCTAGCTAATTGGCTAGATCATTTTATTACAGATTGCTAGGTCTACTGGATCATGTTTTGAGCCACAAAATTGGGTAACTATTTGAGGGTCTATACGAATGGGTATTCCCCCTTTATGTGTCTAAATGTATTTATCTTATGTAAAGAGGGTTGGAAAAATAATTAAATCCCCTCTCAGTCAATTAATTAAATTTTCTGGCCAAATTAATTAAAAAAACCTAAGCCAGAAATTTAATTAATTCTAAGTCCTAGGTGAGTTAAAATTCTTCAAAGGCAAAATTCGTGGGTCCTTAAAAAATAAATTTTTAAAGGTCCCAGGCCAAGGGAATATTGAGAATTTCAAGAAATTTTGAACCCTTGGGCCTTGGGGGTTAAGTCAAAGTCAAAATTTTGAGGTAATTAACTCAAAAATATTATTTTTGAGTTAATTAAAATGGAATTAAATGATAAATTCGAATTTCCTCAAAATTATAATTTCGACAGTCCAGATTGAAAGATGATTAAATCTTTTAGACGGTCGAGATTACTTTGACATGGATCAAATGAACTAGATGTTGGAAATTTTATCTTATAAATTAGAGGCCTTTGTCAGTCTTTCGATCATCCAATCTCTGGATCGTGCACTCACTCTTGAAGCTCTCCTGTAATATTTTCTGGAATAATACAAACGAAGACTTTGGGATTTTATTCTGATGGTGGTGTTCCTCTTCAGTATTTTATGGTAAACTTGTTCTTAAAATTCTGCTGGTGATTATTTTAATGGATTGTTGATTAATGGCTCTTGTAGAGTAATCTACGTACAGGTATCTTGCTTAGGTTACTGGATCTAGGATAAAAATATTAATCGGATCGAGTTATCTCTATCTCATGAAAAATTTTATGTTTTATCACTATTTCTCTATTAATTTGTCAGTTTAACTTAAGTTTGCAGAAATCTTCCGGATTTAGAATTGGGCGTTTGGTAAAGTCCTAGTTTGGACCAACTGACTCCCAAGAAAATAAGATCTGAAGAGCCCTCTGAATCTAATTCCCCGGGCTTATCCTAAATTCCGTTTTTTGTAGGGTTCTTTATTGGGCTTGTGCCTCTCTCTTAAATTTTTATTTTTCTGAATTTGTGCTGAATTGTTTTAAATCTGGCCAAGAGGGCCTCTGATCTGTAAAATAACATTGTAAATCCCGCTTATTTTTTATTTATTTCACCAAGATTTTTGGGATTTTTATTTTGTGCATATATTGGGTTTTTGGGTTTTTCATTTCTAGTTTTGTGCAGGTTATACTGGTGGATTCTCAGAAAAAATTTGCAGATCTAAGCCAAATCTAGGCGCTGGAGGGTAAGAGTCATTTTAGATTACAAATCCGGATAATATCTCGTTTTAAAAATTAAATATTTGCAGGTGTTTCTCTTTCAAATTGAAGAATTAAAATCTGTTGGGAAAAGGGAGAAATTCATAATTATTTATGCACCAGGGTGCCTGCAATTTTTTATCTTTATGTTTTGTCTGCTCTACGTGAACCCTTGCTGCGTCAAAATCATCCAACTCTTTGCCGTATCCAGCTCTCTGCTATCCCTCACGCATATAAATCTGCATTTCCACCTGCGGCTGTCATTCTCCACGCTTTCTTTTTTGCACTGCCTTTCTGCCCTTCGTCTTCACTCTGCGTCCATTTCCTTGCTCCCTCTCACGTTGTCCGAGCCATCCCCTCTTCCATAGCTCCTTTCTCACTGTTGTCGGTCACCATTTCATCGCTGCTCTGGCCGCTGCAGTTATCTCCCTTTTCGTCGACCTGCCCAGCACTCACGTAACCCACATCTGACTTCTTTGTATTTTATTTTGGTTTCAAATTTTTATTTTTATTATTTTTAGCTTAGGTTTAAGTTTTAAATTTTCGAATTTCTTTTTAGCTTTAGTTTTTTTTAGATTTTAGATCAAGTTTGCATTAGTTTTAGTTTTAAACATTAGATTTCATTTTTTAGTTCTAATTTTAGATTTTAATTTTCTTTTTTAAGTTTTGGGCTTTAGTTTTAAGTCTTAGTCTTTTTTTTAGTTTTCGATTTCACTTTTGGCTTTTTATTTTTAGTTTGGGTTTTATTACTTAGATTTTAGATTGTTTTAGTTTAATATTTAGATTTTAATTTATTAACTTTAGATTTTAATTTTTCATAGTTTTAGTTTTAACATTTTCAATTCTAATTGAGTTAGCATAAAAATTTGATTTGATTTTTTTTAGATTTTGAGAATATTAAAAAATTATAAAAGGCTCAAAACTTTAATTCTATGATTTGATTTTTAGTTTTAGTTTTATTTGTATATATATATATATATATATATATATATATATATATATATTGCTTTTAGAAAGAAAATATAAAAATATAAAATTATAAAATAAAAATTTCCAAAATTCTTAACTTTTTTCATTTTTAGGCTCTAGCTCTAGTGTATATATTTTTTTTGGTTTTAGTTTTATTAACTTTAGATTTTAAAAAAAGAAAATACAAAAAATTTAAAAAATTTAGAAAATTCTCAAAAAAATTTAAAAATTTTACATAGTCAAGGTAAGCTTTAATTTTCTATCTAAAGTTTGACTATAGGTTTCTGAATTGGAATTATTTGGAATATCATAAATTCGGAAATATTGGAAATATCTGTAATTTAAATTTGATGGTATCCTCATGATAATGTTTTGTTTCGAATTTAAATTGTTGGTTCGAAGTATTTTATACTTAGAGTTGGTTGATGATCGTTTAATGAGCTTTAATTGTGGTTTTAAATTACTTGAAATTGGTAATTAATTGTTTGAGTTAACTTTGGGAATATTTCAAGTGATGATAAATTACATGTCTTTATCGAACATTGCTAATGCATAATTACGAAGGTGTTTATTGAATGTTGAATCGAAAAGAACTTATCTTCCAGTTTGATTAATTGAGAAATTGAATAACATTGTGGTGGATTGATTTTTCATAGCAACAGTTACATATCAATTACTTGACTTTAATTTCCTAACGGGATACTTTGACTCCACAAGGCACTGGTTTTAAAGCTTCAAATCTAATTGGATCTGTAAAATCTCGTTAATCTTAACAAGCACTTGGTCGTCTAACTATGTCTCCTGAATTGGTTGGTTTCCAACCAGTTCTCCTTCATTTTTGTTAGGGTCTACCTCCCTTAGCTTGCAAGGAGACAGCTTAGATAGAGAGATTGGGGATCAGGGTGACAGCCCCGATCTGAGTCGTTGTCGCGGTGCCTAGATATTCTGTGCGAAAATACACCCAATTAATAACATAAATGTCGATAATGACTAAATCCGGTTCGAAAAGAGCGTGTGTACTAGATCCCATTACTTTCCATAATGAGACATTTATGAAGAGTAGTGTGAGGTACGATTCAGTATTCCGTAAAATCTGTCACCTTCCATCAACCTCCTCGACTGAAATCTTGCATCCTTATTGTAAACACGTCAATTGGGATAAGCAGAGACGCCGAAAAATAGTGAGCAAAGCGGTGACATTACAGTGGGTTGAGCAGCTGAGCAGTGCGGTGACATTACAGTGGGGCTGAGCAGCAAGAAGCGAATTTAGAAACAAACAGCAAGATGAGTGAAGCAGCGTCCAGGCATGAGCCAGATTCTATGGACGCCTTGCAAAATTGTCTAGAAGCTTACCATATATTCAGAGACATCAAATGGATTGAGTATTTCCAGAAGCTAGAAGGCTCAGACGAGGCGGTGGCAATTGAATTTGCCTAGAATCTTAACAACAATCAAACCCGAGTTAGGGGCATGCAAGTTGAGGTGACTGAAGAGGTAATTGCTCGGGTAACTTCATTGCCGGTAGAGGGACGGAGGTGGTTTAATAGAAAAATCAATAACCTCTCCTTGAAAGAAGACTACCTAGAAGGAGAAGAAAAACTGGAGAAGAAAGGGAGAGGAATTGACAAGTTGTTGCTTCTTCATCCTTGGGCAGATGTCGCCCTCGGTTTAATTAAATATATCACTTGTGATGGAAGATCCACAATAGTGTTTAACTATCACTTTCCTCTGCTTAATCACCTTTGGCACCAGCAAAAAATTAATCTTCCATTCTACTTGTTAGGGAACATCAAGCATACGGCGGCAGCAGTAAAGACAACAACACACCCAGAGGCATGTGTGACTAATCACAGACTCATCAAGTTAATCGTGCTGGATGCCCTAGGCTAGCAAGGAAAAACTTGGGAAGAATTCAAGCGAAAGAGGCTAAGGACAAGCCGGGGGAAACAAACCACGACTTCAGGAGGAAGTCAGACAGAAGTGGAAACCCAGACTCGGCCTGTTGGAGTTAGAATTGGGAATAGAAGACCAAAACAAAGGTTGAAAGTTAGCATACCTGCAGAACCTTTGCCTACAGCCGGAGAGCAGACAGAAGTAGAAGTATTAGAAGAAGAAAGGCAACCCTCCTCATCAGGTAAGGACGAAACTCATGTCCTGTTTTTAGAACTCGAAAATCTAAGAAAGAAAAATGAAGAATTAAAGCGAAAATTATCTGAGGGGAAGGAAATCCTGGTGTTTGTATGCACGACATGTTTTCAAGACTCAACAGTAGCGGAATATACGGTTTGTAGAGAAAATATCAGCCCAATGGAAACAGAAACAGAAACAGAAAAGCAAAAGTTTGTTACACAAGAACTCGCTGATGATATTGCGTTACACAAGAACCAGCAGTTAAAGCAGAGCCTCCTGTGATAATTGACCTAGAAGCCGACCCACAAGAACCTATGGAGGCCACTCCTATTGTAGAAGAAACAGCAATGGACACAAAGGCTACTCTAGGTGGAAACAAAGGAGCTGACACACAAGAACCCACCGAGGAAGCTGTTGTTACACAAGAACCAGCACCAGAGGTGGAACAACCCCATTTAGTAGAGGTTGTTACACCCATTATTGATGTGGATATTGAATGTAGAAGAACGCAGGGTCCCATCTTGGGATGGAGTTCTCAGAAAATCTTGTTAATTTCCGAGTTACAAAAGTGGGAACAGGAAGCAATCTCCCTTCGGGAGGGGACGATTTCGCTGAAGGAACATCAGAGAGAAATAGACACTTTACATGAATGAACGAAGTGTTGAAGAAAGGATGGGAGAATTATAATAAGATGGAAGCTCTGAAGAAACAGGAGGAACAGTTGATGATGTTACAGCATCAGGTTCGGGATCTCACCATATATAAGAAAAAACTTCATAACCTCGCCCTCAATTTGCTAGGTTGTAGTCGGCCTTCTCCATCCTATCCTGTCTTTCTATGAGAACGTTACTTCATGTTCTAGATGAAAGTTGTTATGGAAGACAGGGCTTATTTATGTTCTTCCACTTGCACATTTCTAGATGTTTTCCGTGCCTCCAATTTCGATGAGCAAAACTTGCCGTGTGAGTTATTCTTACACAATATTATTTGTCAACATGTGAGTATGCAGATGGTTGTGACAGTATTCTCCTATATGGGAGATCTTCAATTGAGAGTTTTTCTGTCCTTCATGAAGAATCAGATTGAATGGCATTTGGCCATCAAATCTATGGAGGCTAATGAGGAGAAGATGGCATTGTGGGTTCGCCAAGTTAAGGCAAGAATTCAGGAGAATGTTGAGTACTAGTGGAATTAAGGAACCGGCTGCCACTTACAGAAGAAGGATTGTGAACTTTTGCCTCAATCAATTCTCAATGATGAAGAGCCGACCCTTGACAGGGTGCTTGAAACGCACGGAAGCCAACAGTGCTGAGCTACTGAAGGGGGACCCATTCTCATTCCAGAATTTTGTGGTGGTTGTTACGCATGTACCAGCTTATGCACAGATTGTACAATCCCTTGGTGCTTTGTGGCTTGGATTGAGATTCAAGTTTCCTTTGATCTGGCTGCCAATTGAGGATTATCAGAGTAATTATGAATTAAGTAAGTATGAGTCGGAGTCCTGGGTACGGCAATTGATGGCCAATCAGGGGTACAAGTCCGCAGACGAAGATACAGCTGGCATTTATGATCTCACCAACCTGCACTGGAGATACTCCCATGAGAGATGAGTTTGCATGAGGACATGCAAGTATTTCAGTTGGGGGGAGATGTTGGGTGCCAGTTTTGCACACTTTTCCTACACTTGTTTTCCCTACTTTGCCTTATGACTATAACCAATGGGACTGTCTTTGCCTCTGTTTCCTACCTTTCTATCATAACTTGTGTTGTTTCACCTTATTTTCATTACTCTGCCATTTCATCAATTATTATGATATATCGTGCATTTTTTTGACTAATTGAGGATGAATGTTTGGAGAAGATCTATGGTCTTTGTGTTGTCTTTCCAGATGTCATTTTTAGCACCAAAGATCCTGAGCATGAGGTCCACAGGAGCAGTTAAGGGGGTGTTGTTATAGCGAAGCAATGCTGTTACACCTTGCTGTTACAGACCCGCCGGCAAACTGTTGTTACAGACCCGTTGGCAAATTGTTGATACAGTTGTACCGCTGATTGTATCTCGTCGACACCAAATGTTGACCTGTCCTTTAGCTGTTACACTACAACTGTGGTTTTATTACGATAGCTGTAGAAGTCGTTTAGCATTGTATTTTTGGATAATAGCCTACGGGGCAGTTTTGATTGTAATCTATAATTTTCTAGTCAGAACTTTATTAAGAAGTGATTATAACTATATGTATTCTATTTCAATCAGCATGAGAATCATAAGATTCTCATGACTGATCTATCCCTTGATTTTCTGAGATGTAACCACTATATAGTTCTAGGCCCTAGAGGTCGAAAGGTTAGCGGAGAACAGCATTATTTTGGCTCTGTAATTGTGCTCAGATTAATACAGACTATCCTATTATAGTTGTTACATGCGTTATTCAATTTAGTTTACATTAAGTTATTCCTCTACCTGCGCCCTGCTAGGGAGGAAGGGCCCTCCTTTTTAGGAGGGATTGCAGTGATTAAGGTAGTTGTGTATATGTGTTTGTATTTTAGTTTATGTATCAATAGAGGTGTCGTTGTTGTTGTTCAACTGTGAATATATCCGCTTCAATTTCAATACTTGGTATGCTATTACACATATGATATTGGAGATACCAACTGGATATTTGTTGTGTGGCCCGCTAAAACAGATTAATTGAAGTGTGATTCCAGTCTTGCAGATCATTTTATTTCTACATGAATGATTTACTTCCAGCATTTACTTCAACAACAATTAATTTTCTTTGGAATTGCTTCTGGTTGGATGTATCGGCACAGACAGTGCAACTGTCATTGGAATAAAAAGACGTCCCTGGATTGATAATTTATGTGTACTGTTTAGTCATTTAATAGTGATTAATACAACCCAACAAATGTCCCATCCATCTTTTGCATTTTACATTTTTCTTTCATTGTGGCTTTCTATGCTTTTAACTTTCTTTTAGTTGCATCAACCTCTAAGGCCAAGTTCCTGGGCCCTGATTCAAGGATGAAGATGAAGGGTATAATCCCAATGACCAATGACTACCAAACCAAAGAATGGAGATATATGACAGGGAAAGTTGAAAAGTGGTAAGCATGGATTATCCTACACATGCTACTTCAATCAGTGCTTCCCTAGTAGTGCCCCCCATAAAACCTTAGGCCTCAGAAGAGGTCCCATTGCACTAGAGTCAAAGGATAGGCTAACCTCTGAGGTGAAGCGTGGGAACAAATATACAATTGAGATCAGTCAACCATTCAGTTTGCCCCAAGATCCATATTAGTGTTCCCATAAAATTAAATGAAAGGACATGAATGCAGCAATGGTTAAGGTACTTGCTGATAAATGATCCACCTTCCTTCAAGTAGAAATGCCAAATGGGAGAGAGATTTGACCAAAGCAATAGGTGGAGAATCTCGGTACAATGTTATATGTTGATCATCATAAAGATGTTGACTGGTTGGTTGTCCAAAGAGGAGAAAATATTCTCCTATGGCTTACCCACTTTTTGTTGGGTAACAAGGACCTTCTTTGCTAGAGTTCAATTGGACCTCAACTGAGATTGTACAAACCCTCTTCCAATGCATCATCAGATGCAAACGAACAGTCACTTAGCACATCATCCTTGTAGAGTTCGTTGCTCAACCTTTCTGAATTTAGATTGTGTTTGCCTTTGTCTCACTTCTACATCTATTCAAAACTTCACCAACTTAGCAAAGTGGCGAGACTGACATTCGCACTTGGCTTACCATTCAATCGAGTCCATTGCTTTAGCTAGTCCTCCTAGCTAGGTTCGGTGTTGCTTTGTGGGGGGGTCTCAAATCTCCTAAAGTCAATAGGTATTTCGATGGACCATCATTCTGTTAGTTTTTGTAAGCATTAAACAGGTGTTCTAGTCTCTATGGTGTCTAAGAGGCTAAGGAACACAAGATCTCAAAAACCCAAAAAAGGTTTCGTTAGAAAAGCCTTAGAAACACCTCAATTAGGTTAATTAGCCAATAATTAAATATTTCCTAATACTAACTTCGGAAAACGGGTTAATTAAATCAGACTAATTAAGGGAGGTCAATTTTGCTCTAGAGACTTCCAAAAAAGTCAATTGATGGAGTCAAGATGATCTTACCCATCGATTGAGATGTGATCATTGTCATTAGTGTCCCAACAGAAGATTATAAGAGCAAGGTCGATGGGGTTGGAGAGACACGGTTGAGACACGGAGTTGAGCAATTCAACTACCCAGTTGCAGTGATTCAACAAGGGAGCAGTTGAAGCTAGGGAGAGAGTCAATAACGGGGTTTCAACAGAGATTTGGGAGTAGGATTCTGGAGGATATTTTCCTCAGATTTTGCAGTGTCTAAGTGACAGGAAGAGGAGGTTGAATTCATCAGCAAAGGAGGTCGACTTAGCAGTGCGAGTTAGCCAGTTTGATAGTGCGAGTGGCTGAGGAGCTCGTTTCAATGAGCCAGAGTTGGATCTATCTTCTGGAGGCAGAGTGAGTGGGCCCGTATCACTGTTGAAGTCAGAACGAATAGCAGTGAGGCATTCCTGAAGGCTATACGAAATTCTCAAGACCAGTAGCGCGCATTCCATCCATGTTGTGCAAATAGGCTGAGAAAGTGTGAATTGGTGGGAGAGGCCAGATTGAGTTGCAGAGGGAGATAGTGAATATCCTGTATATTTTTCCAGTAAAGATCAATATTTGTCGAAGCTTTGCCAGTAAAAGGCAAGCAGCTGCAATATTTCTCAAATTGTTGAAGATAATAATAAAACCTTTATCTATTGCATTGGTTTTCCCTTCGAGGTTTTTCCAGGGACCATTGTCCAAAATAATGGTGTCAAAATCATTTTTTGTGTGTGCATTATTTTCACAATTCCAATATTTTATTTTTTGCAACATATTTTATTTGTGAAGAATTTTAGCATGACTTTATCGAAATTTGTCGTTAATAATTAAAAGAATACAAATAAACTACATAAGTTAGGAGATAAATTTCTAGTCGTTGCAGTTCATGCAAATTTCACATGGTATCAGACCAAATCAAATCGAAGAAGCTCTAGCGCAAGGTTGGTGCAGTTCTGAGGGAGGTTTGAAGCACTAAAAACCAGATCTACGCAAGCCAACCAGACAGTGTGAATTTCAAAGGTAGTAGTTTAATTTCCATAACAAGGAGGTGATTAGGAGGAAGTGCGAGTTGTCTCAGTGAGTAGCAGCAGGCGGAGAGGCTTCCGAAAAAGCATTTTTGGACGAAGATCAAATTTCGCAAAGCAAATCTAGTGCACAGAGTTTGCAGCATAAGGATTTTGCAGTAGCAAATCAGCACAGGGCCTGAAAGAGAAAGCACACGAGGGTTTCAAAACCCAATTTATTGATTTTGTAGATTTTCCAGAGATGGTCGCAGCAAGATTGAGAGATTAGGACAAGTTGGATGGAGCCTCCAACTTTGGCATCTAAAAGGCCAGGATGTTGTTGTTATTGCAAGAGCACGGTCTGAAGGAGTTTGCTACAACAGTAATAACCTTACCAATAGATCCCATCCAAATTCATGAATACAGGAAGGATAACGCCAAGGTGAAGAGGATGATTCTCGACGGTGTATGAGATCGTATCATTCCACATATCGCAGAAAATACTACAGCGAAGGAGATGTGGGCTTCCATAGTTAAGATATACCAAGATCCGTCAAAGAATCGAAAGAAGATCCTCAAAGAGAAGCTAAGGACAGTCAAGATGGACAAGGGTAAAGATGTAACCACCTATCTCACCGGAATTCAATCTATCAGAGATGAACTCGTTGCAGTAGGAGAGAAGCCAGCAAAAGACGAGCTATTTCATATAGCACTCAACGTGTTTACCTAGGAATGGTGCATGTTCGTGCAAGTAGTTTTCGGGCATGACAAGCTTCCAGATTGGGAACACCTATGGAGTGACTTCACTCAAATGGCGCTAAGTCTCAGCTCGGTCGAGAGCACTACCAGGGGCAGTGACAAGACAGCGAAGGTGAAGATGGAGGAGAATGTTGCCCTTGCAGGGAAGGTTAAAGAGAAGAAGGGTCTTGTTACTCAAATTGTCAAAGTTCCAAGGAAGCGGAAGTGCCAGTCTTTTTTCAGAAGATTGGATCACATATCAGCAGTCTATTTGTAATGGTCACCCATTTTGGAAGTTATATGATGTAAATGGTTCTAGTATGACCTTGAGTCTATGTAACGACCTAGGTAAGTCTTTGATTTTGGTGACAAATTTCATCCTAAGAGCTTTTTAACCTCATTGATTTCCTGTGTTTCTAAACACGGTTAATCAGAGGAGTATTTCCCCTCCGGCTTAAACACCCAAAGCTAGAGTGAAATTTATTGTCAATGTCTTAGATGAGTCCTAGTCAAGTCTAATGTAAAAGTGGTTTGGGAATAAATTAAGCTAGTTCGCTTAATTATTTTATTACAAATCACTTGGTCTACCAAATCATAATGTGTCACGGATAGGTTATGTGTCTTGAGGGTCTAAGCCTAATGTGTATTCCCCTAAGTTGTAGGAAACATTGCCCAAAGGGTCGTTTCTGCTCAGAAACGAAACGGAAACATGTTTCACCATACCATACAGCCTAGAAATGTGTTTTCGTCCATACTAGGCCGTTTCACGTTGGGGAAACGTACCCAGTATGGTGTTTCCAGGCCGTACGAGCGCATTTCCAACGTTTACAATTCTTTTTATAGCTTTTTTTTCGGTTTGTGTGTTTTATTATTTTTTTAATCGTGGAAAGTATCTTTTGGATGCTTCTACATGGCTCTCTCACTTATAAAAAGACTCGCTTCATTCCCTCATCACACGAATTGAGCAGGTCGTTTCACTTGGAGAAGGGTGATTTTAGCAAGGAAAAAAGAGGAAGAGAGTAGTGCTTCAGCTAGGGCGTTTTCACCAGTGAGCAAAGGAGATTTCAAAAGCAGATTTGGAGTGCGAAGTTTCCAGCTACAACATTCTTGGTTTTTGGCTCAGCTACAGCGATATTTCTCTTGTCTTTTCTGACATTTTGGGGTAGCTTCAACTACACAATTAATTTGGGTAAGAAGCATTCATTTTCTTGGATTTTTCCCATTGTCTCTTTTATTTTTTGAGGGTTTATGCTACCAAAATTATGAAAAACATTTTTTCTTTACAGATTTGGTTTTTTTTTTTTTTTGGCAGCAATGGCTTCCATCCAAGGTTCAAGTTCAAGCCCCAAGTCCAACCCAAGGGCTAAATATTATACTCTTTGGAAGCATGTTCAGACGCTTCAAAGATGTGGAGGTTGTAGCTCATGGGAATGGTGATGTAATCTTTGCAGTAATTCATACAAGAGCTCTTACCCAAGAATGAAGACACATCTTTTGCATGGAGGAGGACAGGGGATTGCAGGTTGCACAAAAACAACAGACCCTTCGGTGAGGAGGGAATATCAAAGAGAGCAAAATCAGGCGAATGGAATTAAAAGAAGGCATGATGAGCTTAGTCAAGCTACTCCTAAAGCTCCAGCAAACATTGAGCCAAGGATTGTAGCTAAAGCAAGGAAGAGGAGAGCCACTCAACAACCAAAACAACCACCATCCAGAGGGGCATCCAATACAGTTCAAGATAGCAGAATTGTTAAATTGGTGAAAGTGCAAGCAAGAGAAGAAGCTTATTCCAAAGTGGCTAGGTGCATCTATGCATATGGTATCCCATTCAATGTTGTTGGCTCTCCTTACTGGCAAGATATGATAAGGGAAGTTAACAAAGCTCCTCAAGGGTACAACGAGCCCAACTATGAGAAAGTTAGAACTCAGCTTCTCAAAAATGAGAAGGATCTTGTGGAGGATTTCTCATCACCAATTCGTTCTTCTTGGAGTAGCTCTGGGGTTTACCATAGTCTCAGATGGATGGAAAAATACAAGGCGTAGACCATTGATAAATATCATTGCCACTTCACCAAAAGGAGCAATGCTTTTAAAGGTGGAAGACTGCTCACGAGAGGTAAAAGATGCACAGTTCATTGCTGATGTTATAAAATCTATTGAACAAATAGGTCCTAACAAGGTGGTGCAAGTTATCATGGATAATCCACTAGTTTGCAAAGCTACAGGTTTAATTATTGAGAGGAGGTATGACCACATCTTTTGCACACCCTACATTGTCCATAATCTGAATCTGATCTTAGAGGAGATCAATAATAAAGTCCCATAGATAAAGGAAATCACAGGGGAAGCAAGGAAGATTGTTAAATTCATCACCAACCACCACCAATCTCAAGCAATATTTTGAGAGTACTCCAAATTGGAATTGTTAAAAGTTGTTGAGACAAGATATACCTCAAATTTCATAATGTTGCATCACCTTGTTGAGGTTAAGCAAGCATTAGTTTCTATGGTGGTGAGTCTAGTTTAGGCTGAGTGGAGAGAGGAAGATTCAGAGCGGGGATATATCTAAGTTGCATGAAATAGGGAAACGGAAACGAGTTTCCGAAACGGGAAGCGAAGCGAAACGCGACCTCCCCAAATTTTGGAAACGAGGAAACGTGGTATATATATATATATATATATATATATATATATAATTTAACTTTATATTAGAATTTAGGACATTTAAGAAATATTATGTGAAATCATAAAAGTTTAAAACATACATGATACATGATAAATTCAAAGCATAAACTATTACAAGTTACAACACATTTACTCATGAATGATAACAAACACAATGGAAATAGCAATCTCGGAATATCGGATTGGTGCTCTTGATTAAATATGAGTTCCATACCCTAATACATGACAAAATACGATGGAAACATTGCAATCACCCAACCCTGAAATCCTTAAAAACTAATAAGTCTACTGGATTTTGAATGAGATCTAAAATTCTACTTTCTCCATATGAAATCCAATGAGGTCGAAACCACTCTCAAACATCCCGAGTCATTTCATGGTAATGTTAAAAATTTAAGTAAAAGGATGAAAATGAAGATTAAGGAGAATGTCACTTTTACTTTAAGAATTTAACATTACCATGAATCACATATAAATACTAGGGCCATAGGCTTTAAAAATCCATCTACAAGCATCCATAAACGATTACAATAATGTTAAAAAGCACGAAAACCGGAAAAAACCAAAAAAAAACCAACTTAAATCGCTTTAAAGGCAAGGAAACATACAGGAAACGTTGCCAGTACGGCCGGAAACGCGTTTCCAGGCCGTACGGTACGCGTTTCCGTATCGTTTCCGTACCGAAACGGACCCCTTGCCAGCGTTTCCTGCAACTTAGGGATATATGGTGCTAAGATTGTGCCTTGATGAGGATTGGTGGAGCAAGATAGATTTCTTGCTAATGTTCACAACCCCTACATTTGAGCTTCTTCAGAATGTTGACACTGACCAACCTTTCTTAGGAGAAGTATGATGGCATGGATTTCATGGTTGAGAGAACTATTGAAATCTTTTCACAAGAGTCTCCACAGCTTTTGTTTGTCGATGATCATTTTGCTGAATTAGTCAAGAAAATCATTGTTGATAGGTGGAACACTTTCAACACTCCATTACACACTTTAGCACATGCCTTGAACTCCAAATTTTATGATGAGGAGCTTATTGCTCAAAGCAATGGGAAGAGGAAGACACCCCATAAGGATAGAGAGGTGGCAAATGGGGTGAAAAAAGCCCTTATGAGAATTTTTCTAGCTCATCCACACAAGGAGGTGAAGGAAGGATTTGCTAGTTTTGCTTCAGGAATAGATGATCATTCAGATATATCATCTTTGGAGGAGAGAAGCACCATGAATCTAGTTAGGTGGGTATATTTTTCATGGAGCAAATGGTGTACATTTGCAAAACCTTGCCATTCACGTCCTTTCACAAGTGGCAAGCTCTTCATCAGCAGAAAGGAATTGGAGCACCTATGGTTTATTCATTCTGTGAAGCGCAACAGGTTGGGCTCAAAAAACGCAAAGGATTATGTTTATGTGCACTCCAATCTTTGCCTTGCATCTCGTAGGGGTCCAAAATATGGCAATGGTCCTTCTAAAGAATGGGATGTGGATCCAGAGAGTCCTTATTTGGAGCTCTCTCTTGCTGCCATGAATATTGAGGACCAAGAGCATAGAAGTGGAATTGGCCAATCATCTTCTTTAGCTACACCATCCACTGTTGAGCATGCTTCTACTACTATTTTTTATGAGGATTTTGATAATGAGTATTAGTCTTTTGTCTTTATAGTACTCGTAGCCTCATAGTCTTTATTGTACTTGCAGTCTCATATATATAACAAAGGTTGATTTTGAGATTTTGATATATAATAAAGGTTGGTTTTGGATATTCCGATATTGCTATTTTCATTATGTGTTTGTGATCATTCATGAGTAAATGTGATGTAAATTTAGAGACTTACAGTTTATGCTTTGACATTGGACAATTTAATCATATTGTTTAAACTTTAAATGTAATAAATTATAATTTATCATGCATGCTTTATGATTGCACATAACATTTCTTAAATGTCCTAAATTCTAATATATATATATATATATATATCGCATTTACCTGTTTCCAAAATTTGGGGGGGTCGCGTTTCGTACTCGTGCCCGTTTCGGAAACTCGTTTTCGTTTTCCCGTTTCGTGCAACTTAGGTATTCCCTCTTTGAGTCAAAAATGTAAAACCTTATGTAAACGAGGGTTGGAAAAATAATTAAATCCCCTCATGTGTAAATTAATTAAATTTTCTAGCAAAATAAATAAAATCCTACGCCAGAAAATTAATTAATTAGAGTCAAGTTAATTTGTCTTAGGAAAATTAATTCTCCAAGAGGAAAAATTTGTGGGTCCTAAAATAATCGATTTTTAAAGGTCCTCCACCAAGGGAATATTGTATATTTCAAGAAAAATTGGACCCTTGGTCCTTGGTGGTTAAGTCAAAGTCAAAATTTTGAGCTAATTAGTGTGGAGTTAAATGATAATTTCGGAATTTCCTAAAAAATAAAAAGCAAGGACCAAGATTAAAATACCTTGAAGTGTTTATCAACAGCCAAGATTATTTTGACAAGGATTAAACAAACTAGGTGTTATTTTTCCACATGGGGGATTTATCTATAAATTAAAGGGTCATTTGAGTCTCTAGACAATCTCAGAAATCTGAAAAATCTTCAACTCTGGCTAGAATTGTTGCTGAGGCAGTTTGTAAACTATTGTCACACTGTGAACTATTTTTTCTACCATAATAAAAGACATTGGGGTGTTGATTTCTGGTAGCATCAGATGTGCTCTAGCCTTATAACTTTGTATATAGGCTAGGACACATGTATTCCATAAAACCCAGAAATGGTTTTGGAAAATTCCACTTAGAAATGGTTTAATTAAATTAATTAATCGTTTTTTAATGTTTTCCTAAGTCTAAACTTAGGGAAATTGATTAATTAAAGGGCATTAATTAAGTCAAGTGTGAATCTTCTAGATAAACTCATGGATCACCTCCAAGTTAGTCTTAGCCCTTGATTATGTTTTAATCTTGGTCGTTGAAGGTTCAACAGAAGAATATAAGGAGGGTGAGGGGCCTATGGAAAATACATTGAGACACTTGAGCCATTAAGCATTTTCGAATTTGTGTGAGGAGACACAGCTTTTAACCAGAATCAAATCACTAGGGCAGGGTTTGCTAAGTGATTGTGATTCAATGATCAGATCCAGAGAGGGGCAGAAGCAGAGATTGGTCAGGAGGACCAGAAGTGCATTTCAGAGAGAGGCAACATTTACGCAGAGAGAGACAGTGCAATTTTCTGAATGGGTGACGTAGTCCCTGCAGGAAATCACGCAGAAGCAGCGTAGTGTCTCTTGGAGTTAGTCTGGAGATAGCTAGAGGCTGGGGTTTCTAAGCTAGGAGGGCCAAAATCCAGTCTCAGATCAGCTAGATCAATTGCAGAAAGGAGTGACGCAGTTCCTCAAGCTTGCCCACGCAGGCTTACGAAGTTCCAGCATAGGTAATCACGCAAAGGTAGTGAGGGCTTCACCAGCGCTGCTTAGATTAGCTGGAGACTTGCTGAGTGAGGTATATCTCACAATTATATTTATTGACTATATTTCTCTGAAGGGTTTGTCAGATGTTGGCACCCTAGTTGTATTCAAGATTCTGCTACTTAATAATACAAACCCTCAGATCTGTTGCACCGGTTTTCCCAAGTTGGGTTTTTCGGGGGACTTAGTCCAAAAATACCTATGTCAAATGTGGATGTTTTTCATTGTATTTTGTTCAGACTGTTTCAGCACTTAATTTATTCCGCAGTATTATTTGTGTAGACTGCTTCAAAAATTACTTTGATATTTCACCGTAATGAAATAATTATGAAACATAATAGAAAAAATAAGCAGTAGGAATCTGGATCTAGGATTTTTCACATGGGTTGCAGCTCGAGGTGTTCTTATTTCATTGGTCTAAGGTATGTATTGACAACGGGCTTCCTATGTGGTGCTTTATGATTATTATTTTGAGATAATACATAGTGTTTACAGGTACTTGACCCTTGGTCTCCAAGTTCACAAACTGTGGGCAAGGGTTACTTTTCTTGGATCTCTAGTATTTATATGGTTGATTGAATCTTCGCTAGGGCTATAGTGAGCAAATATTTTCTGAAGTATTTTAGCCATTCTTTTAAGGAAAAATATTATAAAAAATCATTTCTCAAAATCTATTCGAAAAACCAATGTATATTTTGTAAATAAAGTTGTACATTTAAATTTGTAATTTATTTTTTCTAACTTGGGTTGGGATTTATATTTATTTTTGTATATATTGGAGTTTGGGTGTTCCTATTTTTATTTTTGCAGGTTATATCAAGAAGCCAAGTGGGATAAGAGCTAGATCTAGGACCTTGAGGGTAAGATCTAGTCTCTTGGAAATTTGTGCAAGTTGCCCACTGCAAAATTTTGGAAAATCAAAGGAATTTAAGCACAAAATTTTTTTGGAGCAAGTGTTTCAAGGCTTTTTGTTTGAAATTTGGTACCGGAGGACAGGTGGTTCCCTAAGGCTTTGATCTTTGGCCTAGGGAAAAGTGTCCAAAAGAATTTAATTTTTCTTCTAAAGTGACTTTATAAAGTTATAAAGTCAAATCTAATTTAAAAGTGACTTTAAGTGATAAAGTTACTAAAGTCTACTTTTAAAGTGACTTTAATAAAGTCAATGTAAAATTAGAAAGGAAAAGTGACTTTGGAAATAAATGACTAAGTGGGTCTTTATTAAAGTGGGGTGAATTAAAAATAGAAAGTGAGATTTAAATGAGCATTTAATCTCAGCCCTAGATCTCAATCTATTTCAGCCATTGGATTTAGGGATTCCCCAAAAGTCACTTAGGGTTAGGTTAAAGGAGGAAAATGAGGGAAAAGGTCATTCATTCTTTTATGAGCAGATTGGGAGAAGGAGAGAAGGAGAGCTGGAGATTTTTCTGAGCAGTGAGAAGAAGGAGGGCAGCGGTGAAGAGATTTCAGCAAAGGTACAGTAACATTTATTGGCACACATACCGAGGCAGAAAATCCGTACAGCAAAAGAGAGGCAGTGTTTCCAAGTGAGGCACAGAAATCGAGGAAGAGGGTACAGCAACAAGCACGCACTCCAAGGCACAAAAATCAGGCACGTTTTTCAAGGAAGAGGGTGGTTGTCATTTCCGGCACAAAAATCGAAGAAGAGGACAGCAGCTACAACTCTGTTTTTTGGCACGGATTTCGAGAGAGGTTGCTGTACAAAATCTGTACAGTCCGTACAACAAAGTACGGCTGTTCCGGCATGCTTCCCGAGGTGGCCGTACAGCATTTAATGCTGTCCTAAGGTGCTGTAAATTTTCTGTTTTCTGTTGTTGCTGATTTGGCACAATTTCCGAGGCGGTGTGCAAGCACGGAAATCGAGATAAGTCTGTAAATTGGTTGCTGGAATTTTTTCTGAGTTTTTCCTGTTTCACTGTAAAAGGCATTTTTCAGAAAATAAAAGAGAAGCTTTCAGACTGGTTTTCCCCAAGAGTTGTAGGGGGTTTTTCCAGGGTCATGTTGACCAAAAATATCAGTGTTATAATGTGTTGAATGGCTGTTTGTATCTGCTGATTTTTATTTCTGCATTTTCCAGCATTCTGTAAATTTTCCAGAATTTGTGTTTTCAGCAAAAAAATTATTTTTCTGTTGTTGAATGTAAGGATATGGGAAAGGGCATTTAACTAAAAGGAGAAATAAGGTGAAACTGAAAATCGGGGTGGGAAAACAAAAAATTTCTACATGGTATCAGAGCTTGGGTGTTGAAAGTGCAGTTTGGGACACCAAGAAGAAAAATACAGTCTACTGATTTTTCACTCAGAAAATTCGAGCAAGCTGATTTTTCTCACAGAATTTTTATCTTTACTACAACAGTGCTATTTTTCAGTTTTTAGGACAACATGATGTCATTGGGATTGAGGGTGGAGGATAGGTTGGATGGGCATACCAATTATAGCATTTGGAAGGAGAGAATGCAGAGTATCTTTGAGGAGGCAGAAGTCTGGGACATCATGGTGCATACCACACAGAACCCTGTTGTTGTGCCTACTGATGTTGTTCAGTTGGCAGAATATAATAAAAAGAACAACAAGGGTAAGAGACTGATTCTAGACGGAATCAAAGACCATTGCATTCCTCATGTGAGAGGAAAGAGAAATGCTCATGAGATGTGGACAGCATTGACCAACCTCTACCAGAGTACCAATGAGAACCGGAAAATGGTCTTGAAGGAGAAGCTGAAGACCATTAAGATGGGTAAGACTGATAGTGCAGTTGGATATCTCACAAAGATTACTAATGTGAGAGATGAGTTGGCAGCGATTGGAGAGGTCATTCCACCCACTGAGTTGGTGCGGATTGCAGTGAATGGCCTCCCTAGTTCATGGATGAACTTTGCTGATGGGGTTTGTGCACGTGAGACCCTTCCCACATGGGAGAGGTTTTGGGATGATTGCATTCAGATAGAGATCAGGAAAGGTCAGCTTGGGGCAGCCAAGCCAGTTGAGCAGGATGAGGATGTAGCACTGTTGGCAGGAGGCAAGAAAGGCAAAGGAAAGAAGCAAGCTTCCACAAGCAATGGTGGGGGCAAAGGCAAAGGTAAAGGTAAACAGGGTAACACATAGAAGGACTATTCCAAGGTGAAGTGTTGGAATTGTCAGAAGATGGGACACTATGCAGTTGTGTGTCCGGAGAAGAAGAAGAAGAAGGGGAAGAACCAGAGCATGGCAGCTTCAGCAGAGGTTGAGGACTTTGCAAATCGCTTTGACCGAGAGTTTGGGTTCATTGCGTGTGAGTCTTCTAGTGCAGGAGTACCTGCCACACAGGTTCAGAGGGAGCATGCATTTCCCTCGATTAGCGGAGCATCTTCGGGTATCTGGTATGTGGACGGTGGGGCTTCACGTCACATGACAGGAGTCCGTGAGTACTTCTCAGAGCTTTCAGAGAGTGGCACTGATGTAGAGGTAGTACTCGGTGATGACAGAGTTGTTAGAGCAGTCGGTGTGGGAACATTGACATTTCAGAGGGAGTCCAAACCTCCCTTGAAGGTGTCAGATGTTCTTTATGTGCCAAGGATGAGGAAGAACCTCATATCCGTCTCAGCTTTGGAGGACAGAGGATATGAGGTACTGTTCAGGGGAGGACAGGTGTTGATGTATCCCAGGGGCACTCCAGCTGATTCAGCTAGAGTGATAGGTGTACACCATGCAAAGGTGTACAAGTTTGCATTTCAGTCCCTTTTGGCATTGAGCAGTAGCACTGACAGCAGAGCTAGCAGTTCTGAGCTATGTGAGATTTGGCACCGCAGGATGGGGCACATGTATCATGGAGCCTTGAGGACTTTGCGGGAGATCACTACAGGTGTGCCAGATTTCAGTACTGATCACTTTGATACTTGCAGAGGATGTGTGATGGGCAAGTTTTCCAAATCCCCTTTTCCCAGCAGTGACAGTAGAGCGACTGGGATACTTGATTTGATTCATTCCGATGTGAGTGGTCGGATGTCTCATGTTTCCTTGAGTGGATATGAGTACTATGTTTTATTCATTAATGATCACTCCAGGAGGACCTGGATTTATTTCTTGAAGACCAAGAGTGAGGTCTTCAAGCGGTTTCAGGAGTTCAGAGCTCTTGTGGAGACACAGACAGGTCGGAAGATCAAGTCCCTGAGGTCGGACAATGGAAGAGAGTACACCCTTGGAGAGTTTGTTGACTATTGTGCGGAGGCAGGCATTAGGAGGGAGCTCACTGTTCCTTACAACCCCCAGCAGAACGGGGTTGCGGAGAGGAAGAATAGATCCATCGGAGGGGCTGCCAAAGCCATGTTACATGATCAGGGGTTGCCATTGTTTTTGTGGGCAGAGGCCTGCAACACAGCTGTTTACTTGCAGAACAGGAGTCCGCATCGTGCCTTGGGGCACATGACTCCGGAGGAGGCTTTTTTCTGGGAAGAAGCTTGATATTGGTCATCTTCGTATCTTTGGGTGCATCACATACTCCTACATACCCAAGGAGAAGAGGACCAAACTAGAGCCCACCGTAGAGAAGGGTATCTTTGTGGGCTACAGTGAGACCTCAAAGGCCTGTCGGATTTGTTCACACTTGCAGAGGAAAGTTGTTGTCGAGGCGGGTGCGCGAAGTTCGGAGGACGGGGCCTTCGGGAGGTCACGGGAGTGGCGTGTCTGGATCGGCCCGGACCCTCGGCGAAGCAGTTGAGTCGGTCACGGGGATCCAAGTGGGTAGGGATCGGGAGGATCAGGAGGTACATCGATGACGATGTCGAGATTGAGTCGGTGGCCGGTGGCTCACGGAAGTCGAAGCGTTGGTGCTTCGTGCGGCATGCGGAAATGAGTTCACTAGGGAGTCCGCGATGGATGTTTTACGGTACCTGAAAGGCATCTACGAGGTTCGGTGCAAGCGGGGAGGAGGACATCGGACGGGGCAGGTTAGGAGTTCAGGCTCCTGATGTTGAGGAGGAGGAGTTTTATTCTCCAGCAGGAGAAGTGTGCTCGGGGAAGAGGAAGCCCAAGTGGCTTCAGGACACCTTGAGAGATGCCACATCTGTTGCTGAGCCTAAGAGGCCGGTCAGAGAGAGCAGACCACCTGAGAGGTTTTGTAGCTATATGGCAATGGCTACCGGCATCCTTGACTCTGAGCCTTCTAGCTATGAGGAGGCAGCTAGCCAGCAGGTCTGGAGAGAGGCCATGCAGGAGGAGTATTCTTCTATCATCAAGAATGATGTTTGGGAGGTGGTGCCGAGGCCTGAGGGCAAATCCGTGGTTACTTCCAGATGGCTTTACAAGGTAAAGCATGCTGCAGATGGCAGCATTGAGAAATTCAAAGCGAGGTTTGTGGCTAGAGGGTTCTCCCAGGTAGAGGGAGTTGATTATGAGGAGACCTTCGCTCCGTGGCTCGATATACTTCGATCCGCTCCATTATATCGATAGCAGCAGAGATGGGTTGAAAGATCCACCAGATGGATGTGAAGACCGCATTTCTCAATGGCTTCATACAGGAGGAGGTGTACATTGAGCAGCCACAGGGCTTTGAGGTGCATGGGAAGGAGTCCCATGTGTGCAGACTGAAGAAGGCCCTTTTTGGCCTGAAGCAAGCTCCTAGAGCTTGGTACTCCAGGATAGATACATACTTGCAGGAGATGGGTTTCACAAAAAGTGAGGCAGATCCGAACCTTTACTATATTGTGATAGGTGAGGAGCCTCTCATTCTGGTGCTATATGTGGATGACTTGGTCATTACGGGTGCAGAGAGACTCATAGAGCACTACAAGAGAGATCTTGCGGCGGAGTTTGAGATGAAGGACATCGGCTTGATGCATTACTTTTTGGGTTTGGAGGTGTGGCAGGAGGAGGGGCATTTCTTCCTGGGACAGGGGAATTATATTGTGGACATCCTTGGCAGATTCCACATGGAGGATTGTAGACCCATGTCGACACCGATGATCACCAACTGGAAGAAGCTTCATGCTTCGGATTCCGAGTTGGTGGATCCCACATTGTACAGGCAGCTGATTGGTTCCTTGATGTATTTGGTCAACACTAGACCAGATATTTGTTTTGCAGTCAACACGATGAGGTGTGAGCCTAGGAAGGTTCACTGGGTGGCTGCAAAACACATTATGCGATACTTGCAGGGGACAGTGGATTATGGTCTGGACTACAGGCAGGGGGATGGAGTGAGATTGGCAGGTTACACTGATTCTGATTGGGCAGGTTGTGCTTCTGATAGGAAGAGCACTTCGGGGTGATGTTTTGGGTTGGGTTCGGCAGTTGTGTCATGGTTCAGTCGAAAGCAGCAGTCAGTAGCATTGAGTTCAGCGGAAGCAGAGTATATGGCAGCCAATCTAGCTAGTTGTGAGGCCATCTGGCTTCGCAAGATGTTGTTTGGCTTATTTGGTCAACCGTTGAGACCTTCAGTGATTTACTGTGATAATCAGAGTTGCATTAAACTCACGGAGAATCCAGTATTTCATGACAGGTCAAAGCATATCGAGATCAAATATCATTTCATCAGAGACTATGTTCAGAAGGGAGCTGTGAAGCTTGGCACACATACCGAGGCAGAAAATCCATACAACAAGGGAGAGGTAGTGTTTCCAAGTGAGGAGGCACAGAAATTGAGGAAGAGGGTACAATAGCAAGCACGCACTTCAAGGCACAAAAATCAAGCACATTTTCTAAGGAATAGGGTGGCTGTCATTTTTGGCACAAAAATCGAGGAAGAGGACAGCAGCACAACCTAGATTTTTGGCACAAATTTCGAGAGAGGTTGCTGTACAAAATCTGTACAGTCCGTACAACGAAGTACGACTGTTCCGACATGCTTCCCGAGGTGGCCGTATAGCATTTAATGCTGTCCTAAGGTGCTATAAATTTCCTGTTTTCTGTTGTTGTTGATTTGGCACAATTTCCGAGGCGGTGTGCAAGCACGAAAATCGAGATAAGTCTGTAAATTGGTTGCTAGAATTTTTTTTCTGAGTTTTTCCTGTTTCACTGTAAAAAGAAATATTCAGAAAATAAAAGAGAAGCTTTCGAACTGGTTTTCCCCAAGAGTTGTAGGGGGTTTTTCCAGGGTCATGTTGACCAAAAATCTCAGTGTTTAAATGTGTTGAATGGCTGTTTTAAGCTTGCTGATTTTTATTTCTGCATTTTCCAGCATTATGTAAATTTTCCAAAATTTGTGTTTTCAGCAAAAAATTATTTTTCTGTTGTTGAATGTAAGGATATGGGAAAGGGCATTTAACTAAAAGGATAAATAAGGTGAAACTGAAAACCGGGGTGGGAAACAAGAAATTTCTACACTTGCGCTTCGTGCCCTCCTAGGTCTCGGTGTCCCTCCTTTGCCCTCTGTGTGTCTTGGTGATTGGCCTGCGAGGGCTGGTGCGGCTGTAGAGGGGTTGTGGCTTCCCTTCCTTGCCCTAGCCGCCGGCCTAGAAGTCCTTGGGGCCTCCTCTCTCCTCTCCTCCTCAGCCTCCTCTCCCCTCTCCTCCTCTCGGCCTCCTCTCCTCGTCCTTCCTCCTTATGCTCAGCCTCCCTTCTCCCTAAGCCACAGCCATCTCTTCACTTGTGGCTCTGTTTCCATGGCCTTGCCCCAGGCCTCCTAACCCTCTTTTGCCCCTACGCTAGCCCCACTAGGCAAAGCGTTGGCCTTTTGAAGCCATATCATTCCTCCTCGTGGCCCTATCTATCATTCTAGCCCTTTTATCCCCACAAATTCTGCTCTCGTGACCTTGATCTCCATTTTTTACCTCTTTTTCCTCCGAAATTGACCTAAAACCCTGATCTGAAGTTTTACGGCTAAATATTTGACGGTTTTGAAAGGTTAAGGTCCCAAAATTCATAATTTTCAAGCGGCAACATTATCTCAAAATTTCAATGATTTTCAAAAGTGGGATCTTCAAGGCCTTGGGCCTAGGTTTTGATTTATAAACCCTCATTTTCTGCAATTTTATTACAGCATGCAAAACACAAATAATTGGGCCCTAAAATCAAATTCTATATGGCCAAAACTCTTTAGAATTGCAAAATCTTTGTTTTCATAATTTTTGGCCACTTGGGCATCTCTAATGTGACATAGATCTGACATTTTAACTTGCTGGAAATTTCTGCATAACCATAAAAATCAGATCTAAACATTTCTAAATCACACTCTAAATAAGGTCCAAAAATCTGAATTTTCAGTTTTTTGGCAAAACTTACTATTTTTAGACATTGTGGGGATCATCTTCAATATTTTCAGTTTGCTGACCTATCATTAATTTACTATTGTCATAAACTTATCAATTCTGAAAATTGCTAAATCAAACTCTCGTAATATGAAAAATCTACTGCAGTATCATGGTTTATTTCTCCTACTTGATTTAAATTATTACAAGTTATTGCCAAAATTAGATTCAGAAATACCGAAATGAACACAACTACAGTCTACACATGCAGATCATTTACTGAATAATACACTCATCCAACAAAGTGACACATGGATATTTGGACATAAGTCCCAGGAAAAACCCGAAGCGGGAAAACTGGTGCAGCAAATATGAGGGTTTATTTTATTAAGTAGATTATGAGTACAGTACATCTGGGTTCCAGATCTGGAAATCCTGACAAAGAATAAAAGAAATCAAATCTGCAGCTAACCTGTAAATCTAGGACCAAATATCTGACTGATCCACACCCTCAAACGGGATTTACAAGACTCGGCCTGGATCTGGCCCTAGAAACCCCAGCGATGCCCCTGAAGCCCCAGCACCAACGTTGCTAGCCTCAGAATGCCACTGCGCTGCCCAAAGAGGGACTGTGTAACCCCTGAGAGGGTGACGCGGGCCTTACGTTGGCCCTTGAGACGACCCTCTGCGTAATTTCTGAAGCCCTCTGGAGCCTCTGCGTTGTCCTGGGTAGCGGTTGTGTAGCACCTGCGTAATTGCTGCTATGCTTCTCTGCGTTGTCCATGTTGTTGCTCCTCTGCCTCGTACTGTCTCTTGGCTCTGGGATCAGCATCCCCTTAGCCAATACTAACTCTCACTGCAGAAAATTCCCTTGGAAATTCTTAGCAAACCTTGCCCTAGAATTCCTGATCTATTTCTCAACTCTGCAACTGTGTGTGTGTCTCCAACTAACCCTCAAGCCTTTCTCTTATACTTTTTCGATGATCTCATCAACGACCAAGATTAAAACACCCATCAATGGTTGAAATTAAAAGACTACTTGATCTATGTCTTTTAGAACATTTCAACACATGCGTTAATTACTTCAGTTTAATTATTTAATTTTCTTAAGTTTAGACTTACGAAATACATTAAAATAAATAATTATTTGAATAACTTGGAACACCAACTGAAATTTCTCAAAACTCTTCCTGGGTTTTGGAGTTCAAGTGTGTCCTGGCCCCTCCACAAAATCTCAGGGCTAGAGCACACTCGATGCTACACCAGCTACACAAAATCTCAACACTCCCTCTTAGCACGAAGTGTGCTCTAGCAATGCATTCACACCATGCACTACAAGATCTTGAAGCTGGATTCTGCGATGTTGATGCTTGGCCTGCTGCCCTTCATCCACTGCACTGTTGCTTTCTATACTATTGCCCATGCCACTGTCACTGACACTGCCACATCTGTACTGCAGCGCCCTCTCAAATTTTTGCATCATTCTGCCCATACTAATGCCACTACTAACTGTTGCACTGCAACTCAGTTGCTGAGAAGTAAGCAACTGAAGGACTCCTGCCCAGTTGTTTGACAGATAAGTCAAGTTGCATCTAACACTGAAACTCCCTAGCTGCTAATTTACGCTGTCCTCTTGAAACCACTATTATGTTGCAACTCTGCACTGCATGGGCCCAGCTTCTCTGCGTTGTTGAAGTCACATCAGCCCCTCTGCATTACGATGCTCCCTCTTCAGCTCTTCAGCAATCCCTTATGCTTCACTATGACCTTCTGCAACCATCTCCCGACTCATCCCACTACCGTCTTAAGGCTCCTGTAGCTTGTATGTGATCCAAGAGTAGGGCTGACTCAAGGATCCTGCCACTATCTATAGATGCTCTACAGATCCACGTCACCCCACCTCTTCTCTCGAGGTGCATGAGCACTCATGGCTGCACCATCATCAAAGCCATCATCCTTTGCTGCTGCAACCTTGTAATCAGAAGATCCTTTGTCCTTCTTCTTAGGACAAGTGCTGGCAAAGTGTCCAAGATCGCCACAATTAAAGCACCAGACCTTGGAAAGGTCCTTCTTCTTCTTCCCTTGCTGCTTCCTTTCCTTTGATACAAGGGTTGCATCATCCTCCTCTTTGACCTTGGCTTTTCCGCTTCCACCACTGATATTCTATCTCTTGGTGATCCTCCTAATCCCTTCTTGGCGGAGGATAGCCCACATGTCTGCCCATGATGGTAACGCTGCCCTTCCCAGAATGCTTTGGACAAACGCTTCCCATTCTTCAGAGACTACATTCAGGGCAGTCCTCACTAAGAGCCCCTCATCCGGAGTAGCACCTATGCCAATCAACTGATCTCTAATAACTTGAAGCCTGAAGAGGAATGGATCTATCTCTTCACCCTTCATCATTTGAAACAACCGCATCTAGTTCTCCAGAAGCATTCTCTGTTGGACAGAGCCTCCTTGGTGCATCGTGTCCAAGGTTACCCACATGTCATTTGTTGTGTTCTTTCTAGCAATATGAGGTATCACGTGGTCCTTGACTCCGTCTATGATCAAACGCTTAGTCCGCGCTTGATTTTCTTCATACTTCTTTAGAGGATCTGCATCGGTTGATACAGCAAGAACCTTCTCTGCATGATCTTTGAGACCATACTCATCCAGAATTGACAAGATTCTGGCCTTCTCGATAACATAGTTGGACATGTCGTCCAATCTATCCTGATCCCTCAATCCATATCGAGCCATCTTGCTCAGATCTGTCAGAAACAGTATATCTCCCTCTGGATTTGGGATTCTTGGTGACTAGAAACCCTCTAGAACTGCTTCTGTTGAAGATTGATTTCCCTCTTGGAAATCTTTCACCCAAACACAATCGGACAGCACTCTCTGATCCTCCTGTTCGAATCTCAGATCTGTTTGGCTTAGATCGTCTGAGAAATTGTCTTCCTCCCGCCTTTGTTGACTTAACTAGGCACAATTTTGCACCTGCAGAATCTCCACCACACTAGAACTTCTGAAGATTTGAAGTATTGCTTCCGGATCTTGGCAAGACTTTTTCTGCAACAGAAAGAATGACTCGATTGCGTCTCACTAACTAGCCCAAATAAGCCTCAACGCTGCTCAAAAGTGGATTGCGTAACCCCAGGCTGGGTGACACAGTCCTTACGCTGCCCTAGGAAGGGTCTGTGTAAGCCTAATGGCCTTCTGCAGCTTCAGCGTTGTCCTTTTCTGAATCTGTGTTCTTTTGCTGTCAAGTTACCCTTTCTGAATCTGTTGCTTCTTCTGCCAGCCTGCAGAAGAATATTTCTTCAGTTGATTGCTAGAGATTCAACTTGATCTGCTATCGCTCTGATACCATGTGAAAAATCTGTTCAGATTTTGTGTATTTGGGGTAGCATCAGTTGTGCTCTAGCTCCCAAATTTTGAGGAAGGACTAGAGTACACTTGATCTACAAGACCCAAAAATGGATTTGGGAAATTTCATCTGGTTTAGGAGATTAAATTAGTTAATTATTTTAATGTATTTCCTAAGTTAAAACTTAGGGAACTTAAATAATTAAAGTGAATTTAATTAAACATGTGATGAAATTTTCATAAGTCACACGGATCAAGCTTTCTTTTAATCTTAGCCATTGATTCAATATCTGATCATGGTCGTTGGTTTCCCAACGAGAAAAGTATAAAGGAAAGGCTTGGGTCATTTGTAAAGACACACCGAGGCAGAGCACTAAAGCTAAGCTGAGATTCTAGGGCGGGTTTGCTAAGATTTCTCAAAAGTGTTTCAGCTGCAGAGAGGGGAATTTAGGCCGAGGGAATGATCTGATCCCAGGGTCTAGAATCAGCATGAGGTAGAGATCAGCTCAGAGAGGCAGTGCCGAGAAGCAGGAGAGCAGCAGCAGGAAGGGTAGCAACTATGCTACGCAGGTGTTGCGTAGTCCCTCAAGGACAGCGTGATTTTCTGCAGGAAACCCTCATGGGTTACACAGAGACCCTAAGGGGTAGCGTAAGGACTGCGTCACCCAGTCTGGGGTAATGCAGCCCTTTCCGGAGCAGCGCTATGGGTCAGAGGGGCTTCAGAGGTTGACGCAGAGGCTTCAGGGGCAGCGCTGGGGTTTCTAGGCCCTAATTTTGGCTGAGTTTTATAAATCCCATTTGAGGGTGTGTATCAGTCATTATTTTGGCCGTAGATCAGCCAGTGAGTTGTAGATCTATTATTTCTTTGCTGGGTTTTCCAAATTTGGAACCCAGGCTTGCTGTATTTAAAAAATTCTTAATAATAAAACCCTCCAGCAGCCAAAAGATCGATTTTCCCACATCGGGTTTTTCCGGGGACTATTTGTCTAGAAATAATTGTGTCACTTTGTCTATGTGTGCATGAATTTGTTCTAGATCTGAATTGGTGGAGATCTGTTATGTGTTTTGCTTCGATTTTAACTTGAATTTATTTCAATTAATAACTTATCTAAGTAGGAGGAGCATAACCATATTAACAGTAATAATTGCATAAGTGTACCGTCGTGTCCAACACGAAACATACGGATGTTGGCAATATGATGCTGAGTGTTGTCCTTGATGAACAACCCACTTGATAGAGTGTTGTCCATGAATGGCAACCCACTTGATGAAGATGATGGCAACCTACTTGATGAAGTTGTGCTTGATAGAATATGTCTTGATAAACTTGTTAAATGATGTAAATCTGATGTATCTACAGTGAGTACAGAAGGTAATGAAGAAAGAAATTCAGTATGTGTTAGATCTATGATGAAAAGAGTATGTCTCAAGGCATACGCGGATTTGCCTAGAAGAAGTGGCGTATGCACGCGGTAAAGTACGTGCCTAGTCGCGTATGGGAAAAAGCGCTCATAAAGTGCAAAACCAGGGGTAACCACCATGGTATTCAGTGTGTATTGAGTAATGATTCGTGTTATGTGACCCAGATCCGGGAATACCATCGGAAGTAATGTGGTTTTGGCTCATGGTATTGAAAGGGTAAACCTATATAAGGAGAAGAAATTCATTGTGCAAATCATGAGAGTGGGTGCGAGATGTCCATTGAATGAATACTTCTCTCTGAAGGATATCTGAATGGAAAGGGTAACAGTTGAATGATAGATCTGAAAGCATGATGCACCTATGAAGAAATAATGAAGAAGTGAATCTAGATCTGAAATATATTTGTATTTGCTAGATTTGTTATGGAATGATTAGTTCTGAGATGAGGCGAACATCTGTCTGAAGTAAAAGGGTTAAATCTGAACTGAATATCTATGCTGCTCTATAATGACTGAAGATGTATACGCTATTTCGGAACAGCGGAAGCGCGTATATACGCGGGTTTGGTAAAGCGAAAGCGCGTATCTGCCCTGAAGTATAAACAGATGTATACACTTGTTTATGTGAATGGAAGTGCGTGTATACGCGGCATCAGTGAAAGGAAAGCGCGTATGAAAAGCTAGGGTTTGCTGAAGTCTGAAGTATAAAATGTCTGATCTGTTCTGCTATGTTACTGCTATCTGTCTGGGTTATCTGAATTGACAAGTATCTGTTGGTGATGTATGTTTGAGCGTAAAAGTATGGAGTGGGTCCAGTCTGAAAATATGATGAAACGTGGCCTGCAAGTTATGTCCTAAAGGAAGCTTTGGATCCAGTGTGAAAATTGATGAAACGTGGTCCATAGAGGTGCTGAGGGTTGTAGCCTTCAGTCAGGGGGTTGTAGCTCCCTTCCGGGTGAGGCTGGTAAACGAGAGTAGGGGGTCGTAGCTCCCTTCCAGGAGAGGCTGGTAAATGAGTCAGGGGGTTGGAGCTCCCTTCCAGGAGAGGCTGGTAAACGAGCGCAGGTGGGTGCCTGCGTGCTGGTAGGAGTCTGCACCAGCACATATGTTATAAGATGTTTTCTCTATAATAAAATATTGAAGGCTGAGCAACTGCAGCGGTGGTTTTCTCCCGACTTGGGTTTCCACCTAAAAATCCTGGTGTTCATGTGTGATGCTTTGTGTGATGGTTTATTCTGTTCTTACTGCACATGTTTAATGTTTATAGAACATCTAATGAATGAATGATGGAATGATATAAGTGAAGAACTAATGGAATAATTAGATCTCTGTGTATACGTGAGTTTTATGAAGGATATCCGCGTGTATACGCTAGTTGGCTTCAGCAAAGTAGCGTATGGGTTTTAGAGCATGAAAAAGTAAAAAGTTTTAGTTTGCCCTAAATACTGATTCACCCCCCCCTCTCAGTATTTTTCCCAACAATTGGTATCAGAGCAGGTTCTTCTGCAGAAGCTTGATCGCTTGAAGGAGATCCGTCGCAATGGGAAGTCTTGAAGGAGTAATGTCTATAAAGCCACCTCTATTCAATGGAAGCAATCTGATATTCTGGAAGGTACGAAAAAAAGCATATCTGCAAAGTCTTGGTGCAGAAGTATGGGCAATCGTGGAAGAAGGT